>VZTJ01000758.1:259010-269467 GCA_013397795.1 Orthonyx spaldingii
CGCTTTATGTATTTACCTACATACACTGCTAGTTAAGCCCATTCCATGAACACCCTGATCCCATGTTTTCCCATTTCCTTGCCCCAAAATGGGTTGAAAAGCCAGACATGGGTAGGATGAGGCACCAGGCCTCCAGGAACATTGTTTCAAATCTTCCTGCAGTCACTGACTTTGCTGGTTACTTGTTAAATTTGGCTTGTGCCCGCCTGTGTTTCCCTGCCATGGTGAGGGCTTGGCAGGCCGGGCCACTGACCGAGTGTGAAGCATTTGGATGCCGTGGTGACAAGAGCTGTGTTTGTGCCCAGGGAATAAGGAATTTGGGGAGAGCTCTAGCCCTGCAAAGCAGATGTGTTGAAGAACACATCATGTATGAATCTCTTTTAAGTGGCCCCAAATTTTGCTGAAGATACTGCCAGTATCTCACTAGCAATCCCATGGGGACTGCTCCAAAGCGTGCAGAGCTTGGCTCACTCCCTGCTCCGTAAGTTAGCTGGGAATGACTTCCAGGGCCCTGCTGTGCTGCTTCTGCTCTCTCATTTCGCAGCAAGAATAAAGCATCCACCCTGGGCTGCTAAATACAGTCTTAACCCCTTGGGAGGGGTCCGAGCTACGAGTCACGGTGCGAGACCAGAGATGAGAAACGTGAAAGTCTTGGAAAGCTCAGCTGTGGGAGAGAGCAGCAGTGGGGGGACGGTGTCAGAGGAGCAGCACCTCGTTTGGGTGCTACCTTGGGCTGTGGGTTGTATGGGCTTGCGTGGGCATTGGCATCACAGCAGCGAGAAGGATTTCTTTCAGCAGAAGCAGGATGGGCTTTCTGAATCTGTAGTGTTTAAACATCACAACTGATGGCTTAAATTCCAGAGAGTTGTGGAGATTTTTATTTTTTTTAAAATAATAATATGATCTCCATGTTCTAAGTTTTTAGAGAATCCAGGGTTTTCATTTTAATTTTCCCCTCTTTCCTGTAGGACTGATGCTGCTGTACATGCATAATGACACAGAAAGCCTAGAGGATAGTTTTACCATGCAGCTGACAGATGGCAAGCGCACAGTCCAAGGGACACTTTACATCTACATCATGCCAGTCAACGATGAAATCCCTCATCTTTCCAGGTTAGCTAGCTAAGTGACATTCGGTGCATAAAGACTTGCAAAGAAAAAAGGAAGAATGACATGGAAGCAACTCATCTCAACACCAGCATCTCCAAGCCCACCCACAGCA
This sequence comes from Orthonyx spaldingii, assembly GCA_013397795.1. Lineage (NCBI taxonomy): Eukaryota > Metazoa > Chordata > Aves > Passeriformes > Orthonychidae > Orthonyx > Orthonyx spaldingii. The sequence goes on from VZTJ01000758.1 coordinate 260,233, forward strand.
CGGAGGAGAGCTGGCTTCCATTGCCTGGGTTGTCCCTGAAAGGTTCACAACAAGGCTGTGCACTCTGCTGCCTGGTACAGCACTGTGACAAGACACACAATGCCATCCAGCAAAAACCACTGATGCAGAAAAAGCTGGTTTCTGATCTCTGAGCAGAGCCTTGTTTATATTTAAGTTAGTGGCAAAACTCTGGTTGTCTTCAATTAGGCCAGAGTTGCTCTTTTTTCACACTCTGTGTCTCTCTCCCACTTTCTTTATTCCCTTCTGTATGTTTTCTTCATTCTCTTTAATCTATTTTTAACAGTGAATCTTGTTGGGAAGAACATAGCATGGTTTTTTGGGTTGTTTTTTTTTAATATTTAAGGTCCAAAGCCAATTGAAGGCAGTGTTAATGCTCACACCCCTTTCAGGAGAGCCAGAGTGCCATCTCTGGGAATAAAGCTTCAAAGAAGTGGAAGCTACATGGAGAGTAATATTAATTAATCGTCTCTCTTTGCCAGCAGTGAAGCCCTCCTGACATCCTTTCACCATAAAATAGTCTATCATAAGATTTTTGAGTGGCATGGCAAGTCTAAACCCTGTCATGAGCATTTTATTTATTGGTCTGCAGAAGAAAGGGGAAGAAACCTGGTGTGTTGTGAGACTGGGATGCAGGTGATGTGGTTTCACTTACTTCATGGCAGGAACAGATGTTTTGGCATAATTTGGGTTTCTACTCTTAAGAATTCACAAGTAGAAAAATAAAATAAATCCTGTGGAGCTGCTGAATCCTTCCAGAGATGCCAGATCCAGTCTATAAAAAGAAGAATAAAATACTGGTTTTGCTTCTTGCGTTATGTAGACCCTTTAAAGACCTCCATGGGCTATTGGGAAAGAAGCACCAGCAAGGCTAAAACTTCACTGCATGGTGATGGTACAACATTTTCTTGACTCACAAAAATGGTTTGTAGAGCTAAAAATAATTTCTATTCTTATACCAAAAGAATATTTAGGACTTGCCAAACAAACCTTTTGTCTCAAATTTGAATCCAAGTCCAACTCTTCCCACTGGCAGGGTTTGAATCCCCATTTTCAGGGCACAAGAAACCTGTTGGATCACAAAATACCTGGTGAACTCTAGTCGTGAAAAAAAGTGCAAGCCTTCTTTTTGAGGCAGAAATCAATGCACATATGAAATCCCATGCTGCTCTGCCTGGGTGCCTGGGGCCCCTCTTCTGGGTCCTTTTTGCAGGGAAAAGCAGAAAAATCCACTGTGGCTGCCCCTCTCTGGAGAGGAGCAGCAGCCCATGGCGTGTGCAGAGGGGCATCGACGCTTGAAACAGCTTTGGCTTCTTTCCTAGAGCATCACGTGTGTATTTTGAAAATTTTTCATAGAAGTAATAAACAACGAGAAGTTATAAACTGGACACGGGTCCCTCCTTCCTACCAGCATTTCCTTAGGAGCTCATGGGTGAGGAGTCATCAGGCCCCTTAGCTCGGGGGGAATGCTGCCAGCCTCCCTCTTCCCTCTCCAGCCAGGTCCTCTCCTTGCAAGGCTTGGTCTGCAGCTCTGGCGTCTCCTTCATCCTGCTCTTTGCCTACTCCCTTGGTATGATTTGCTTATGCTTCGTGTCTTTACCTACTTTCCCCCATTTCTTCCAATTTCCCTCTCTGGTTCCTTGCTGCCATTTCTGTTTTCATGCACGTAGAACGGCTTTCCTGGATCCGTATGTTCTCTCCTTCCTACTGTGAGCAACCGCATGGAGACACCCCTTATTTAGTCTTTTTCTTTCCACGTTGTTTTCTAGTCTGTCAGAGGTGAGCTTCACATCTCAAATCTTGTTTACATATTCCCAGTCCATGGATCAAATTGAGCCCTTTTGCAAGGGAAGGAAATGGGCCCATATTACCATTTTTCCACCAAGCCACAGAGCTGGAAGTGCACTCTTCTTCTGCACAAAACTATGAATCCAACCCTTAGTTTCATCAAAACCTGTGAGGCTGAAGGGCAACATAAGAAAAAAATCACATGTGCATACGTGGCAAAGCTTTCTGTCCCAGTCCCACAGGAGCAGATTTGTTGAAATGTTTTTAAAAAATTCTATCTGCTCCATGCTAAGAGGAGCCTGTTCATGCTTAATAAATTGGAGAAATTGCTCACAAATACTTCATCCATATGAAAGTGCGAGCCCTGTACTGCTGCCAAGAGACGTGAGACCTGTGGTGTCGTGCCGAGTAAGTGATGGTCACACGAATTAGAAAAGCTTAGGTACAGATCCCTCGCTGCCACAGTTTTCCCCAAGATGTGAAAATAAAACAGGGAAAATACTAAGCAGCATTCGGTCTTTCCAGCCAAATCTGCCTCTTTTGGACACAGTCACGGGCCGCGTACCAAGCGGTGTAGGAGAGACCAAAATAACATCTTTAAACAATCTGAGCTCCCGCTTCCGCCACTTTGAAATTAGAAGTAACTAAGAAATAAGGAGCCTCAGGAGGGGCTGCTGCCTGTCACCCTGTGCTGGGTGCTGTACCAACACAGTGCTGTTCCTGCTGCAGGTGATGCAGAGACTCCAATGACCTTTCTTGCAGCACGTGCATGTGTTTTAATTATTTTTACCCAGATTTGTGATCTTAACTAATTTTTTGCCCAGCCTCTCTCCTTAGTAAGCTGCTTTTCCCACAGCAACCTTGAGAAATCTCTTAGTTCCCAGGCACTCCAACTTCCATCTGAAGGAGAAAGGATGGCATTGGAAATGTTGCTTTGAGTTTGGACAAGAGAGTGTGTGAAGCGAGTAACTGCTGTGCAAGGTGGAAATACCCTGAGCTCAAGGAAGTCTGGCTCAAATAATTAAATCCCCCTAGCTAAATGGCAGTGGCTGCTGCTGGTTTGTTTCTTCAACAGTGTCTCACTTCCTGTTTCTTTTTAATTTTTTTTTCCTGCCCAGGAATATGGGTTGGGAAGCTGAAGCAGCTGACAAAAGCCATTTCCAGTACTGGGTCACAAGCAGACACCAAAGATGCTCCAGGGGAGGAGCTTGACCAAACTGTCCCCATGTGCCCAGATCTGCAGCTGGAGGCAGCAGTAGCTTTAGGGCTTTTATTTCTCCTTTTTCCTGGGGATGAGTGAAATCCCCAGCCAGCTCCTGCAGCAGTTGACTTGTTCTGGAATTGGTTTAGTTAAAGGCTTGGCTTGGTTGATAGGGTAAGCAGCGAGACCAAACACAGGTTTTTATTTGACACTTTCTCCTGTGTTGAGGTAGCTCTGGAAGGTCTCCTGCAGGATTCCTTTCTTGCTTCCTCCTTGCCTTTGCTTCAAGGTGCCCAGAGACTCTGCCCCTATCCCACTTGGAGCAAACACAGCACACCTATGGAACACCATGGCAAGCTGGGAGCCACCCTCAGCCTCACCCTGCAGCATCCCAGCTGGGGAATAACTCGGAGAGAAAGCTTTGCCTCTTGGGCTCTGGGGAATAACTCGGAGAGAAAGCTTTGCCTCTTGGGCTCAGACCCTAGAAACTACTTCTTGCTGCACATCTCCCTCCACCATCCCTCTCTGTAATGACACTTTTTAGCTGACTTTTATATTGGTTCACTAAGCCACTGTGCTGTCTTCTTCCTTTTATAATTAAGCAACTTGAGAAATCCTTTGAGGTCAATAAATTCTGAGGAGGCTTACATAAAACAGAATATAAAGTGGAGAGCCCTGCCATCAGAAGCCAGTAAAAGTCAGTGACACCTCTGCAAATGGCATTATGTCATTGCCTAATATTAGTAAGAAACAGTAAGATTATGTTTTTTGTTCAGAGCTATAAAAAGTAATGAGTCTCACATAATCTTCTGAAAGGAAGGGGTGGGGGGAATGCATGAGAGGGGAGAAAGGTGACTGGAAAAGTGAACTTCCATTTTTTTGGGCATCCTGAGTGCATTAGTAAATCTAGCTCGTTACAGCCAAATAGACTTTAATGTGCTTTGTCCTGTGAATTTAATTTATTTTGTTTTGCTTTGCTTGCTGGGAACACACACACACACAGAAGACCTTTCAGGAGTCAGGTGGTCTCATTTAAGTAACAACAACATAATAATCAGAAGCCAGAATATATTACAAGGAAGCCAGAGGGACTCTTCATGAGGAACTGTGGGGATAGGACGAGGAGTAACGGGTGAAAAATTAGGTTCGATATATGGAAGAAATTTTTCCCTGTGAGGATGGTGAGGCACTGGGACATGTTGCCCAGCTGAGACTGTGGTTGTGCCATCCCTGGAAGTGTCCCAGGCCAGGCTGGATGGGGCTTGGAGCAACCTGGGATAGTGGAAAGTGTCCCTGGCCATGGCAGGGGATGGAAGGAGATGGGCTTTAATGCCCCTTCCAAACCAAACCATTCTGTGATTCTATGATTCTGTGACTTTGGGGTGGATGAGGATGGTGTTATTCATCCCAGGTCATGACACAGTGCTGTGAGTGTCTTGGCTGCTGCTGATCCCAGCTCGCTGAAGCCCAGGGCATTATTCTTAGTCCTCACAAACAGGGTGAAATATTTACTTTCTCTCCATAGGAATATCTGTGCCCAACTAACAGATCTGTGGAGTCGTTCATTTCAGAAGAGGAAGGAAGTGGCCCTCTGAGGGAGGCTTTGTGCTCCCAACCTGCATATGCAGGTTGTGTGGGAGTTAAATACGAGCTGGGAGGGCTGGGGATGCAGCAGAGCATTGCCCTGCTGCAAGCCAGCACATTTGTGAGCCATAATCTCTAATAAGGACCAGGCTTTACAGGGAGGGCCAAGCAAGGACTGGCTTTCATCCTGCTTGGTCCTGGTGAAGGTGGAAATCTTCAGAAGGGGCTGGGAAAGAGAGCCCTGTGGACTGTGCTCAATAAACACCAGTACTAAATCTCAGACTGGGCTGAGGGTGGGGAAATATTTTAGCAGTGATATTCTGCAACCAAAGGATAGGAAGGTTTTTTTTCACACACCATAGCTGTTCACTAATGCATGCATGAACTAACTGTCCTTTCTGTCAAGCGCCTTCATTAGTATTCTTTTTCTTCCTTTACTGGCGTTAGATTGAAAGAAAGATTATACCAAAAGTTGGCTGGCTATCAGTTGGTCCAATTTTGTGTGTTTTAAAATGTGTGCTTTTTATAGGGCTAAAAATTGGTCCGGAGCCTCTGTGTAAGCAGCAGCTACTAGGGCTGGTGGGTGTTAGCTCTCTCTTTGGATCCCAAATTCATTCTCATGTGCTGCGGGATATTAATCTCCAATATGTGCAAGTTCCTCAAACACCACCGAGTTTTTTCTGGAGCTCATGAGTGGGGAATAGTGCAAGAGCCATAACTGACAGCTAGTGTCAGGATGCAAAATAATCCATATTAATGCGTGGAAAACCAATAGATGGTGGCAGCCTTAGGAGGTGCTTCAGCCTGGGGATTTATAAATCACAGAATTATTTAGGTTGGAAAAGGACCTCTGAGATCATCAAGTCCAAACTTTGACTTATAACACCTTGTCAGCTAGACCATGGCACTAAGTGCCACATTCAATCTTTTCTTGAATGGTTCTGGGTTGAAAAAGATGCAGTTTTTAATGAACAAAGCTATGTCCTGCTCACTTCTGCTCCTCCATGCTCTAGTGACACCATGCCCCTGTTCTCCTCGGGGTACTTCTGTCCTGCTCTTCCTGTGTATGTCTCAAGGGATCCATCTCTATGTATTTCCAAGAGATTGCTACTATTTCCTAACTTGCCTTCCTGATACCTCATAATTTTTCTTGCTTTTTTATGGGTAGCAAATACAAATGGTCAATAAAGCGTGACCTCCTTAGGGCCACCAGAGCCACTCTTGCCCTTTTCTCTTTTTCCTTTCTGAAACTTTATCCAAGAAGTGAGAACCTCTGGATTTGCCCAGAGTAGAAAGGTATGGAGTCAACTAGCAGGTATGTGTTGGCCCAGCACCTCTGATAATGTCACCAAGGGCTGCCAACCCTCCAGAAATCCTGCCTGGGCCACAGCATATGTATGGGGCATGGCTTTATAGCCCACACACCACCGATCCAAGGCTTTCTGGAGTGAGCCAGCGCTGCACAGTTGCTCTCCACATGTGTCACAGGTTTGGCACGTCTCCGAAGAGTTGGACCCTGCTCGTACGTGCTGCTCCGAACGCACCCGCTGCAGACAGCTGGGAAGCCCCCGCCAGCCAGATGGTCGAAAAGCTCCCTGCACCTGAATCCTTAAAAGCATTTGTTCTCCAAAAAATTGTTTGTTCTGCAAAAAGGGCTTAGCTGAGACGTGGGCAGCTCTGGCTCTGTGCGGGGGGCTGGTGCGTGAAACCACACCGCGTCCCTTTGCCCATCCGCTCCAAGCGTTACCGTGTCACCTGGGGTGTGAAGCTGCTGCTTGTGGCGTCTAGACTTGTGATTACTGAAAATTAATTAAACTGGAGGAAATTAGGCTGGAAGGGGAGTAGGCTCCTGGGAGGGGAAAATGGAAGAGAAAATAGGATACTGGTGTTAACCCTTTCCAGCTACTGATATTAAATAGGAAGGGCTCATAAATACTCTCCAGGCCACTTGAATACATGCAGGCAGAGGGTTGGTGTGATTTCAGGAGCTCTGCTCCTTACACATTCAGATCCTATGCAGGCAGGTGGGATGAGCACATCAGAAATGGACAGCCCATTCTCCCTCTGCCCATGTCTTTTAAATAAGTCACTTCATTGTTAGCCAGACCTGAAATAACTTGCAGATCAGCAGTAGGTTTGAAATGAGCTGGTGTGACAGTGGATAAGGTCAGGGGAACAGGGATGCTTGGATAGAATCCAGTAATAAATCAGAGCTTTATGGGGACGGGACGGGAGGCTGGATGTGCAGCAGAGGGAGGTGTTTGCTGGTGGACTGGTCTCCTCTTGCTTTTGCATAGCCTCTTACCTGCTCCTCTGTCTCTTAAAGTGTCTCTTATATAGCTTTTCAGCACGGTATGCGAGTGCTTTGTGCCTTCCCCTTGGCACACAGCCACCGTCTGGCTAGCGAGCAAGTACAAACTGTAACACCTGGGTGTCAGCTATGAACATTAGGGTGTGCTACAATGGACCCATCTGTAGTACTTGGCACATGCCGGAGATTTTTATGTGTGGTTGGCTGAAAAGCAGGATCAGAGAGAGAGAGGAGGGAGAGCAGGGGAAGAGGGCTCCGCTGGGCACGCGGAGAACATCATTTTGGCAAAGGTGCCAGTAGGTTTCCATGGGCTTGTCTGCTTCTTCGCTCAGCTCATGCGTTCAATAAAAATATCCAGGTTGTTTCAGAGAAAAGCGGGAGTAGATTTCCCCAAAGAGCAAGCCTAGAAGCCTCATTCTTTGTCTCTGGAGAACAAGTCTTATGCTATAACTAGATTTAATAAGAATACATTTAAGAGTAATAGATATAATAAAACCCTGATTTAATAATACTTAGTTTTATTGTTCTTCCATGTGCATTGGGTGCTGTTTACTGACCCCGTGAGCACCACAGGGTTTCTAGATGGGTTTGGAGGGAGAAGTGCTCTGGTTTTCAGGCTGTGGCAGCTTTGACAGTGTTGTGTCCTGGAATAAATTTCATTCGGGAGAGTATGGACATGGGCTGCCTTTCGTATTTCCACACTGATATCTTGAGCTCAAAGAGTCGTGATAGTTTTCAGTTTTATTCAATGAATGGAAAAAATATGTCCCCATCTGAAAATGTCTATTTATCCCTGAGAAATCCCAGGAAAGGTAGGAAATGAGTTTACAGCAGTAAAAGGAGCTGTAGCTTATTGCATCAGGTTCAACTAAGTGAAAACTGCAGTGCACTGAAAGGAGAGGAAACATTTCTTTTTCCCCTTTATGTGGCACTGATGTGTTTTAAAATGCATGGGCAAAGTTTGTAGCTTATTTCCTCCAAAGGGGCCAAGTCCTCCTGGCATTCTTATGAACAAGCTCATTAGAATAAAATCCATTATGCGCATAACTAATGACACAAATTTACAAATCTGTTGACAATTATGACCACATCCCTCATTGCATTTGCTTGTAGCTCACTGAAGTGACCAGGTGAAGGAGTTCAATCCAGAAGTTTTACAGCTCATGAGCTCCGAGTGCAGCCATGTGAGATTATTTCCCAACTGGATTACAAAGCTGTCATTAGGCAGGGCAACTCGGGAGGACCAGGGCACGAGACCGTAAACTGTCCTCGGGAGACTCGAAGTCATTTTGAAGGCAGGGGGAGATATTCCTGGCTGCAGAGACCATTTATTTTATATTTTCTTTTTAGCTGGGGAGGGGGGAAACGCATGCGCATGCACACAAACCAGGGCTGTTCCAAGTAGTGCCTGGCGTCCTCTGGAAATGAATACAAATCAAATTGAGACGCTGGTATCCTCCGAGTGTTAAATATTTCCAAGTTCTTGCCAGGCGAGTATAATTTATTGAATGTAGGTTTTGTGAAATAGTGCTCCTGTCAGGGGGAGATTGGCACCAGAGAAATGAAGGCGGCTAATTCTCAGGGGGTCCTCCCTGGCAAAAACCCTCTATTGAGTCCTCATGCTACTTGTGCTCATAACTGCCGAAAAACCAGGAGTGCCATCTGCAAACTGTGATTCATAAACACTCTGTCAGTCTGCCATCTACCCTGACATCATAAAATAACAAGAAGCAGCATTGTAATAAAGAGAGGAGGTTTGCAGTCGACCAATTAAATGCATCTAATTTATTTCTGTTACAGCTGAGGCTTTATTTATTAGTAAACAGCTGCATTTTTTACCCTCCCCCCCCCCCCCTTTTTTTTTTTTTCTCTTTAGCAGGAGTGTGCCAACTGGCACTTTTGATAATCCATTAATCCTAAATAATCATCTGGGTACTTCATGGTTGGTAGGGAAAAAAAAATTAGGGAAAAAAAAAAAAGGTTATTAAAAGTTAAAATGCAACCTTGCAAGGAGGTTGGAGAGCGCTTCTCTGCCGTGGGTTTGCATGAGTTATGGTGAGCTTAAGTTTGCAGGCCAAATCCTACACTCAATTTACACCTGCGAGTAACTGGCGTGACAGCCAGCTGAAAGGGCTATAAATCCAGGAGCAGGATCTGGCCCTGGGCATATTTTTTTTCTTTAGGACAGCCTGTTTGTGGTACAAGAGGAGCATTTTGCATGTTTGGTTTACTTGCCTTCACATTTCTCAGTGCTAACTTGATTCTCAGCAAAGCTAAAAATCTGCTAATTGGTTGTCAAAGTCTAATTAGCTGATATTACAAAAAAAAAAAAA
>VZTJ01000758.1:269515-411909 GCA_013397795.1 Orthonyx spaldingii
TTTATAATTGGAGCTGACCCCCACCCCCCCTTCCCCTCCCCTTGAACCCCCTGGTGTGTGTTAATTGAGCTCCAGGACTTTTCAGTGTATTTTAATGCTCTCTCCTTTTCAGTGCCCTGGAAAGGTTTGCAGTTAATGAGACAATAATATGTACAATCAAGTAAAAATGCAGTAAAAAAATAGGTGAAACTGCATGGAATTGGGATGGTGTGTGCATGTGTGGAGAGAGGAAGAGGCTCCCCAGCCTCCCTAAAGCCTCATATGGTCAATAATATCCCATAATTTTTAATTTTCCTTCCTGGATATTTCCGTCCCCTTACAAGGGGGATGCTTTTTTGCTTGAGGATGTGTTTCGTTAAGAGAAGAAGGCTGTACTCTGTGCAGTGCTCAAATGAACACGACGAGGATACTCAAGAGGCCAAACCAAGTGAAACATAGAAGGGAGACCTCATAACTGTCTACAACTTCTTTATGAGGCAAAGAGCAGGGGCAAGCACTGATCTCTTCTCTTTGGTGCCCAGTGACAGGGCCCGAGGGCATGAAGCTGTGTCAGGGGAGGTTTAGGCTGGATATTAGGAAAAAGTTTTTCACTCGGAGGGTGGTGGGGACTGGAACAGGCTCCTCAGGACAGTGGTCACAGCATCAAGCCTGCCAGCACTCAAGAAACATTTAGACAACACTCTCAGGCACATGGTGTGATCTTAGGGCTGTTCTGTGCAAGGCCAGCAGTTGGATGATGATGATCCTGCTGAGTCCCTTCCAGCTCAGGATATTCCATGATTCTATTATTGGTCTCCATTACATTTTATTCTCTCTGGATGTGTGTCTACAGACATAAATAGCAGATTCCCCCTGTAGCCAGAAACCAAGCCCCCCCCTTCAAGTCTATGAGGGTTCTTCTTCCCATAAGATCCCAGAACATTCCAGTGGGGAGTTAAACACCATGGAGAAGACCTGCCCTGCACTCCTAATGCCACAGCCACCTCTGTGGGAGCAGCGCGTGCCACGCCGTGCCTTGTTTTGGTCGCTCGATTTTAAACCCTATCTCTTGTTTTATGTTAAAAAAAACAATGTTCAAAAGAAGTGAGCACAGGTGGGTGCTCTATATATGGGTGCTCTTTTTCAATATGTATAACATTGAATTTACTTACTCAGTCATGTTTCCCTCTTTCTCCTCCTCCCATCTTCCTCCTCCACACCTGCTTTCAATCAGTCCCCTCTGCCCCGCCTGTCATCCTATCCTCTCTGCTGCTTTTACCACAAACCCACTAATGTTATATTTCAAGTCAAACTTTCAAGCCTACGACATTTAAGCAAGTGAATTAAAAAAAAAAAAAGCCGAGTGGCTTCACCAGCCTGGCAAGGCAGGGAGCTGGCATGGCCCCGAGGAGCGCGCGGGGGATGCTGCTGACCGCTCGAGCTGCTGAGGTCGCGGGGTTTCACCCTTCCTAGCGGTTGGAGTCTGTTTTTTTCCTTTGTATCTGAAAGTGCTTCTTGGTTTTTTTTCCTAGAGTCTATAAAAAAATGAACATATTAAGGCCAAATGTTGCTGCTAGATGAACAACTTCAGATGTACATGTCTTCTTGTCATGCATAGGCTTAGAGGTTTTTGACTTGACCGTGATGGGTATCGGGCTGAAAAAAGAAAGAAAGAAGAAAATCAGGCTACCCAGAAGATCACATGAGCATTTATTTATTCTCTGGATTATTGGTATAAACTGGGAGACTTTTTTGTTATTTATAGTAACCTTCCAGTACCTAAAGGGGCTACAGGAGAGCTGGAGAGGGAATTTTGACAAAGGCATGGAGTGACAGCATAAGGGGGAATGGCTTCACACTGACAGAGGGCAGGGTTAGATATTAGGGAGAAACTCTCCCCTGTGAGGGTGGTGAGGCCCTGGGACAGATTGCCCAGTGAAGCTGTGGCTGTCCCATCCCTGAAAGTGTCTAAGGCCAGGTTGGACAGGGCTTAGAGACCTGCTGGTCAAAGGAGGATTTTCTCCATGTCGTGGGGCTTGGGGCAAAAAGACTTTCAAGCTGCTGTGGGAAACCTGGCAATTTTTTTCCACATGGGCAAAGCTAAATTGAATCACCTGCACTTGCCTGTTTCAGTGTTGCCTCTTTTTTTTATCTTATTTGTTTGGATTTCTTGTAAAGAAAATGAGTCAGCATGAGCACTGCATCTACTTAATCAGCTTGGGCTTGACTGTGGACTTCTGTAACCCTTGAGCAGATTGTACAGCAGGTCAAAGTCCTGCTTCCCTGGCTGCTTCCTATCATTGTCCTGTCCTTTGCCTTTCCAGGTCCTCTCTCTGCACTCCTTCTTGATCTCAGATTACTCTTGGAAACAGTCTGAAAAGGAGTCCCCATTCAGTGAGATTTCATACAGATTTAGGGTAGTTCAAAGGTGCAACCAAAAAGTAAAAAACACCCTACTTCTTTAACACAGCACAAGCAATTTGTCTAAATGCTCTGAGACTGGTGAGTTCTGATAATGTTGCTTGTGCTGGGGAAGGGGTTGGTTATTTTCCTTTTTATTGATTTTTCTCAAACACAATTGCACTTCTTGCTATGTGAAGGTAAACTAGCTAATTGTATTTATATTTTGAATGACTACGATGTCTTAGACTACTTTCCTCAGATAGCAGTCACTTCTTTAATGTGTCAAGTCTCAGCCACACTTTTCATTTGCCCTGCTAGCTGCATGGGAGAAATGGTGTCAAATGAGTTAATAGCAAAGATGAGCCATCAAATGGGGCGAAAAGCATGGAAATTGGTGCACATTTTCTTGTGGAGATAAAATTTTAAACCCCCCAAGCTCTGACAACCACTATACTCAAATGTTGCTGGCAGCCTTCTGCACTTAATAAGGAACCTGTTGTTTTTAAAACTCGTTTGGCAACATAATAGACAAGAAACAGAAAAAAAACTCCTGCAGAGTCCAGGCTAGAAATGCCACTATTGTATATTGTCATCAGCAGGTTGACTGACAGCAATGGAAACTGATTGACGTTATTCTCTTGCTCTTGCAACATCCTCTGATAAAAAGTTATCTCTGCTTCTGCCTTTGGCAGATCAACCCTTGTGCTGCCACACTGATTTAGATATGTTTTGAAAAACAAGTAGGGCTATGATAGAAAAGGATGAAGTGGCTATGACGAGGTAAATCATTGCTGCTCCTCTTCTGAGAAGACCAGTTCATCTTTCCAGCAGCCTCAATTTTCTGGGGCTACTCCTTTGTACAAGTGAAAATTGCCCTGGCCCTTGGCCGATGCAGTGGAGCTCCTCATAAATAAATCTAATGGAGCCAGAACCTCTGTTGCTGAGGTTACAGCACCACTATCGGCTTAAAACACAGCGTTTGCGCTTAACGCTGAGTTCATTAACGCGCCCTGGCCATTGGCTCGTTTGGATCTATTAACATAATTGTTCTTTCTAAACAACTGGGTCATTCTCTCTGCCCAAACAGAAAATCAAAGCTGGCTTCGATATTTTGGACAAATCTCACAGCCAGATAAAAACACGGGCTCCTCTCTAAATTCACCCAGGCTGAGGTTAGATTAAAATCTTGTGATTCCATTTAGCATCAGCCTTAAAGTGAGACTCACTGTGGAGCATATTTGAAAACAAACGGGACGGCTCTGCAGCTTTTTCTGTTGTAAATGTCCTGTCTGCCTCTAAAACCTAAAGCAAAAATATTCTCCCAGCCTATTTTGATAATGTTCTTCTCCATGCCCTGAATGGAAGGGCTCACTTCTACTCTATTCTCTCTCTCCTGCTCTGGGATGTAAAAAGGAATATTCCCCTTTTTAATTTCTCTCCCGTTGGTTTCCCCTTTCACTCGTTTCATTTTTTTAGGTGACATTGTTCTACTCGCCAAACCTGTAACTTTAACAGAGGGTGACAGGGTGACCTTGACGACAGATGTTCCTGTGGCAACAGATGGCACTAGCAAACCCGAGAAGCTGCTGTATGCCGTCTCCCTGCCACCTGTGCATGGTCAGATTGAGCACATCAATTATCCCGGCGTGCCCATTTCCAGTTACAGCCAGTTGGATGTGGTGGCCCAGAAGGTCTCTGTCGTCCACGACAATAGCCACGGGGCCGGTAAGGAGGCACTCAGGTGAGAACGCCTCCCCTTTGCACACCAGTGTGCTGAAATTCCTCATTCAGGGAAGGGTTAAGTCTGCCTCTCCGTCCCCCCCCGTGCCAGTTGGTGCAATATTTAATGACTAATGTGGTTGTGGGGAAGAGGCTGCTGCAAACAGTAACACGATGTAATTTTATCATTACAGCAATTACATACTTTATTAACTGTAATGGTGAAGTTGTATGGCCAAAGGCAATAGGAGTCTCACAGGCTTAGGATTGGGGTGTAACCAGGTAGGCTTTCATACCAATTAGCCAGTGAAATCAAACGATTTAAGGACATATAAAGAATTTACCATGTTTCTCAAAGATGCCAGCGGTGGAAAAGGAAAAGCAAACATTCCCCATCTGCAACTGTTGTTGCTTTCTGGGCAGTTCATTCTCCTGAAGGGGAAAAAAAAAATAATCGTAACATTGTCTGAAATGATCAGAAGAACTTAATCCAGATGGTGGTGTCATTTCTAAGAAAAAGCATATGTTGGCCATTATGATACTTAAATATAATGGTTTTACATTCCTCTAGTGGGCACAAAAGGCACACAACAGAGTTGGCGGGGTTTTTTAATCTTCTGAATGGTGGCAGTGGTGGTGGAGTGGTGGGAGATTTTATCTTCCAAATGGTGTGTTTCCCAGAAGACATGGCAAATTCAATTGAGGAGAGCCTGCTGTAAAAGCCGTGCTCCTGTGGAATGTAAATTTGTGCCTTCCTCCAATGAGTAACAGTGGAGAGGTTTAATTTACTGCCCCCTTCGGATGATCATCACTTTATATATATTCTTCTGGCTGCTTTTTTTTTCTTCTTCTTTTTTTTCTTTAACATGTTTTTCTTTCGGATTTGCTTTAAAAGTTATTTACGCTCCCTTTGCAGCAAAGTGGGCACTATAACTAATTTTATTCTTACCATGATTAACTATGAATAATTTCCTAAGAAATGAGTCAAATTAACAAGGGGAAGAAGGAATCAATAAATCATGAAAGCAGCCTATTTCTAAGTGGGGTTAAAACCACCATTAAATAAATCACAGGCTCTAAATGATGACCCTCTTGGATATGGGGGGGGGGGGGAAATGTCCATTGAAATTGTGGTGAAAGGAAAAAGGAAAGTGAGGGCCAACATCTGTGGCCCCCACACACTGCACAAGGAGGGGGGCACAGGAGAGGGAAGGAGATCCAGGGAAGGACCCTGGGACAAAGCAGAGATGTGGTTTCCCTGAGATGGTTGCCACAGACCAGCTGTGGAGAGGCAGCCAAGCAGGGATCAGAAAAGCTCTGGGTTTTGGATGTTTAGGCAGAAATGTTGTTTAATAGCACCTTCTGCCTCCATCCCTGCTCTGCGCGGCAGCTCAGGAATGCAGGGGCTGACCCAGCCTTGCTCGAAGTATCTCAAATATTTTCACTCCACTTTGATATTTTATTTTTTTCATTTGTCTTCATAGGGTTAGTGAAAATTTAAACTATTTGGAGACCATTCCAGAACCAGGCCCATCGTGCTTCTTAGCTGGTTTATGTTACATCCTTTTAATCTTGCATTAAGGATCATACTTTGCCTGGTGTCATGTTGAGTGCAGTAGTGTTACCTAGGGCTAGATTTCCATCTTTCTTGTTCATTGAGACTTACAACTTTGAATTTGATACAAGGAATGCCATCACTTTTGCAAAAGAGTGGCTTATCCATCTTCACACCAATATGTTAGGACATCTTTAAATTGTAGAAATTGGGCAGACTTTCCTCCTTGAGTTTTCTGTGGAAAAGAAGGGGTCAAAATGCTTATTCCTTAGTTAAAAGGCAAAAATAAAAAAGGAAGGGAGAAGCAATTCTGCTTGTAACCTTCCGTTTGCAATTCTTTTTATGATCTTCTCTCCTCCCTGAACACATTATGGAATGGCCCCAGCTCCCTGCTCACTGGGAAGGGGTACCTATTGCCTTGTGTTATGGGCTGGTTTGTCAGCTGGTTTAAATCAGGATATCTCCATTTGCTGAAGTGATGCCGTGGCCATTTAAACTGTGGCTTATAAAGTTAGTTCATAAAGTTGCTGAGAGAGACTCTCTCCTAATGTACTTTGTGGTCATGGGAGCTCATCTGGGATTTTTTTGTGGCACTGGGGGATATTCCATTGGCTCAAGCTAATGTGGTGTCTCAGAACCTGTTTGCCCTCTCTCTCTTTTGCCCACCTGGCTGCTGGGGGCAGGATTTGGTTCCAGTCTTTTGGCAAAGCTGCACGTGGGATCAGAGGGCCCCAAGGCACAGTGGCTGCTCCCTGTTCACAGCATCCCCAATCACAGGGCTTCCACCAAAAATCAACGTGAACCAGGGAAGCCTCGTGCCCTCATCCCTCGCTCCGAGCTGGCACTGAACCAGGGGAAGCACACAAGCATCTTCATCCCAGTGTCCTCCGTGGGGGTCTCAGTGGGTGAATCGTGCTTATCCAGTGCTTCTGCACTGGTTTTAATCTTGGTCTTGTTCTTTAATAATAAATGCTGCTGAACAGAGTAGTGCTTACAGAGCAACCAAGAATGAAGTCTGTTTTTTCTGGGTAAACACAGCCCAGTGTGTGTCCCCGGGGCAGAGGGACACGTGTGGGGAGGACTGGACCCATGCAATGGCCACGAGTGTGTCTCCATTTCCTGCTGCTTGTGGGGGCAGAGGGCTGGGGGACATGGGGAATGGGCAGAGAGCAGAGCAGCGGCAGCAGGGCCAAGGAAAGGATTGTGAAGGGTAGGACTTGAGTGGATTGGCCAACTGTCCCTGCATGTGCCATCTCTGCCTCTCTCCGCTTCACAATTCCTTCCAAAAAATGGAATTTATGGGCAGGTAGGGGACTGCCTAGCCCAAGAGTGTCAGTGGCCAAGTCGTGTCCGAGGAATATGCAACCTTGGCCTCTCTCAGATATGAGGGAGATGCCTGTGAAAGGGAGGATGTGGTATGAAGCCAAAGGAGAGGGCACCCGCTGGCTGCCTCCACCACAGGAGTGTACAGTGGGTCCAACAGCTCTGCAGGAAGACTGGGATTCAGGAAAAGACATAGGGGACTTGTCTTTCAGACGTGAAGGGGTTAAAACACAGGGATTAAAAAAAAAATCCTTAAAAAAAAAAAAAAACCACACTCACACACACTCACACACTCACACACTCTCACAAAACCCTGCACCCTAAATTAATTTCTGCTGGTAATCTATATCGGGTTAAATAACGCCTCATTATTCTGCAACACAGCTGAGGCTTCTCAAAATGTTTATCTTGTTTTGTAACTGGTACCTTCTGGCATATTCCAGTGCCAACTCTCCTAGCTCTTGCTATATTTCATTCTCACTATTTTTGGAATGGAGCTGCTGGTTCCAGGTGATTTAATAAATTGCTTTTTTTTGTGTTCCTTTTAACTTACCCATCTGCTCAACACATGCGTAACTTGCAATCTGTCGGCAGTTTGCAGAAAGACAAACTGTCAGAGCTGCATGCATTTGACAACTTTGTTCCCAATTAGATTAGTGGTAATTTTAACAGATTTCAGGGCAATCGAAAAAAGGGATGACATGTTATTAAAGCATCAATTTTGACAGACCCAAGCACATACAATTTCAGTGTAAATTATTTTAAATGCTTTAATTAAAGCTATGAAAGATTTACCCTTTTAAGCGGTAAGTGATTGCAAGACAAATATAAAGGGAAAGTGGATAACAGAGTTTCCTAAATGGTTTATGCTGCGCATGGCAGTCCACAAGTCACCACCACCATAATCTATGACTGTAATGTTGGAGGCATAGTTAATTATTCATAGCCTCATCTCTAGAGCAGACGTGATTAAGAACATGAGGAGCATTCAGAGATCCAAGCAGTACCTATGAAACCAGAGTTCAAGCCCCTCTTAGATCAGATGCTGTTAGCAAAGAGTTTAGGAGTATCTAAATGGTGGATATTGGTGAAGGTGGTTGATATTTTTGTTAATACACTTTCATTTTTGCCCCAGTTCTGCTCTGGTTTAGCTGGCCAAAGCCCAGAGGTCAGGGTGATTTGAGACTTAGAGCAATTGGGAATATTCTATACTTGAAGACACTTTACAGGCTGTACAAGTCCTGTAAAAAAAAAAAGAAAAGAAAATAAAAAAGAAAAAAATACATCATTTATTATTTAAACAGAATACAGCACTCTAAGTTTGTCACTCCAGGAACACTCTGCCACATGTGTAGCCCATTTAACCATTTAGATGATTTTGTGAATTATGGCCCCCTTCCAGCATCCTTTGTTCAGTCAAGGCTGACCTTGGCTTCGTGGTGAGAGGGATGGACTTGGCCCCTGTTTCCCAGCCCTTGGGCCCCAGCTGGAGGATCTTTGGCCTCCCTGCAGTCACACCTTCATTGTACACTGAAATGTTGGTCTGACTTGGAGCCCAAACCTTCCAGGATGGTTGTTTCAAAGGTTTAGTTTATTTTCTGTGTGGTGTAAACCTGTCTCATTTTCAGATTGTTAAACATGAACATTGCCTTCTTGTGTAAACTGTTGGTCCCACAACCTGCACTGAAAATTTATTTCCTTCTTAATTCAGGGCCTGTAGGGCTCCCTGATGCTATTTAGAGTTAAAAAAACAAGCACACTGTCCCCACCCTTCCCTGTTTCTGAAGACCAAGTTTGCATCTGTTTTGGGTTTTTCTTGTTTGCCTTGGAGTTGGGTATGGCTTGGTATGACTTCCAGAAAAGCTTAAAAGTTTTTCTTTGGAAATTGCTGAGCCAAAGTGTTGCAGTACCAAAATGCAATGGAAGTAAGAGAAGTTTCTCTAGTGAGCACTGCAAGAAGCTGGTCAGAGCACGAGATTTCATGCTCTTTCCAGCAGTTTGGATGCTGGAATATGGAGTGGTTTCTAGCTGGCACAACAAGTCCAGCAAATAAGACAAAATCCTGGTGGAAGTGTCTCACCACCTTTGGGGCTGTTTTTAATCTTGATGCACATAGTGCCAGTCTGTTCTCTGCTTTGCAGGTCTGTGAACCAAACTTTGAAGCATTTTGCAGTTGGGACAGCTCCTAAATCCTCTCAAACCCGTTCCTCTAGTCCTCTTCTCAGCTGGTGTGAATCAGTGAGGCTCTGTTTAATCCAATTAACCTACTCAAATGTGCACTGGTTTAAGATCCACCTCATGTGTCAGTCGATGAGCGCTGGACTCTTGGGATGTCTGAGATTGTCATGGAAAATCACCTTCCTTCTTAAAAAGGGAAGGACACCCTGCATCAGAGATCAAAGGACAAGATTCTCCTTGCCATTCCCCGAATCTGTGATGTTTGAAGGCCACCAAGAGGATGGGGCCAAGTGATGGGTAATGGGCAACTGGAGCAGATTGTTTCAGTGCTGGTATCAGACCTCTCATGTTCACACATACCCAAGTGCCTGCACTGGACAATGGCATGGGAATCCTGCCTAGAGGTCCTTCACCTGGCACGCCCTCTCAAAAACCCTTATGTTTATATTTTCTCCTTGCCCTGGTATAGCCATTTGTATATGAAAGAGACTGTTGTACACTGGGGCCAATTTAACAGGATGAAAACACTCCACTGGTACAAGGGATGTGGTAGGAAAATTAGAAACTTTTATTCCATTGATACAAAGTCAACTGAGGTTTTCTTTTCAGCAGACCAAAAAAAAGGAGCCAGTAGGACCTGTAATGCAATGGGACCTGTGTACAGTGGTCTTCTGAGGTAACAATAAATGGTATTGAATGACAAGAGTATAATGTAAAGGCCAAGACACAGCATGCAGAAGGTTGGGGAAATCTCTTGGATCCTGTGGTCTTCTCCTTGCTCATTTGCACTTCCCCTTCTAGAGGAGCTCTAATAGTTTTGGTGCAAAGCAACATATGCTGGAGATAGGAGAGATCTCATCTTCCGTATGGATTAGAGTTGTGATAGGGGCACAAACAGCTTGAAGTCTGAAAAATCTTCTAATTTTTAGTAAACTTACCTGAAGATTGTGGGCCAGTTAGAGTTCCTGAGATCAAATCACTGGTGAAGGTGTTCCCTGTAAACTAAGCAGAGTCATAAAATTGCTTATTTAATCAAGTCACATGCAAAGCACAACAAAATCCCCTGCTTGCATACATATCAAGCTTTTCTGCCTAATCTATTTTATAATGTTTTGCAATTAACAGGCCAGTGCTCATCAGCTAATAAATAATTAACAGCTGTTGTTTCTTCTAGGGCATGACGTAAAAGGCTTACATAGGACAAAAAGTAGCTGGAGTTGTTTGCCAAAACTCTGACCAAACATACATTTACCACTGAACAAAAACAACTTTCTCTGAAGAATGGCACTTCCTCTTTAAGAGTCTGCCAAACTTACTAGGAAAAAAGTGTTCACCCCCTCTTTGTATCAGCCAGGTCTTGAAAATCTAAGGTGAAGGCTTCCATTTTTTACTGGCATTATTCAGATAAATCAATAACTCAGATGTAAACACAAGGGTGTTTTTTATTATTCACTTACATCTTGCTATTACCTCTAGTTTTCCTGACATTACACACAGGATTGTTTGATCTTTGCTCAAACTCTTTAGATCTGGGAGCAGACAGATCTGAATGTGATGAGATGTAACCACCCCTAATGGGTTTAAACAACTGTAGCAGTCCAGTTGTTGTTCATCTCAAATAAGGAAAGACTGACCTACTGTAGATTCTGGTTACAAATGAGAGATGCAGAAAACAGATCATTTCAGAACTCCCTTTGAAGGCACCTTGCTGACTGTCTCAGCAGCCTGCAACTCATTTATTTGCTTACTTGTATCTGTTTTGAGTGAGGGGAGGGTCTGCGTGAGCCAGGAACACCAATAACAGGAATACCTGCAACTGAATCCGTGCTGGAGGAGAGCTCGGTGCCTTCCTCCAGAGCTTTTCTGATTTATTTATTTTTATACTACATATTCATCAAGCAATTACAAGTGTTCTTGGCTGAGAGAGGGGGCTGACTCCTGTTTACAGCACACACAATCATCTATGATTAAGCAAGTTCATACCATGCTCATGCAAAAGTTGTCTCCCACTTAGACAAGCTTTACACCTGCTGTAAAAGCTTTCACTGCAACAAAGAAGCGTGTTTCTTGTCCATGGTTTTCACCCAATAATTTCAATAATAAGCTCACATAGCTTTTCATATATCTTAAATTCAGGCCAAGGAGCATCAGAAAGAAAAGATTTAAAAACTTGAACATGTCTCTAAATTAAAATTGTGAAGCTATTGTAGACAGTTGAGGATAGCTGTGATGTATTTGTGGCAGTGAGTGTCACTGAAGAGGTTTTCTGTAACATTTTGTACTGTTTGGAGTTTCCTAAGTGTTGCAGGCTTCATGCCCAGGTATGTCGGTTTGCTGCAATACAGCCAAGTGACCAAGGTGTGAAAAACTAAGGCCAGGTCAGTATCTGCCAGGATGGGATGCAGTCTCCCAGCCAACTGGGGATGGTTGGAAGTGATAATTGCTGCTATGAGAGAGCTGAATGTACTTGTGGATTCTTCTCCTTTTTCTTTTTTTGTATAGGAGCTCAAACGTGAATGCGTGCTTTGGCCACCTACTCCAAATCCTCTCCTCTGCGTACTGACATCTCCTGTCTACTTGAATTCAACTTCCTCTACCTGTGGTGAACCTCTCAGGATATCTTGACTCAGCGTTGGAACCTCATCCTGGTATTGGCATGATTGTGTATGGTGAAAAATAGAGATGTTTGTTTTCTATGCCTTGCCAGCACTGAAACCATCTACCCCCAGCTGTAGATAAATATTGAAAGAGCTGGAGATGTGTCCTGGCTGCTTTTATGCCCCAGGGTGAAGACACAGGCTCAGACTTTGCTCTGGACTCATGTTGCTTCTTGCAGGTGAGACGGCAATGCCAAACTAAGTGACTTTGTATAAATACAGAGAGGATGGATGGATGAGAGTGAATCATCTCCATGGATGCGATGAGACCTCAGGTTGGTGGCAGCAGAACCATTTCAGCTGTGGGTCTGCTGTGAGTCCAGTTTGTGCTAGGCTGGACCACAGGTCACAGCAAAACAAAGGTTCGGCTTCCCAGCCAGAGCAGTCCAACTATCCTGATCTGACATCACAGGTTCAGGTAGACATTTGTTTACTAACATATGTAGAGGGAACTTTTTTAGAAGTGTTTGTTCAAAGGAGCAAAGAAAGACTCCTTTGCTGTATTCCACTGGGACTGTTTGGTTCAAGAGGAGCACCAATTGTTTGTGGTTCTTCCTTCAAACCATGGTACTAAAATCAGGATCTCTGGTGGTTTCTGTTGGCTGCTTGTCTCTTATAAATTCTGGAGTAGCCACTGCAGTAATGTGATTGCAGCCTGCGTTACCAGTGGCTGCAGTGCCCTCAAAATTATCAGGAAGGCTGAACATGTTTTCGAGAGTGGCTTAGACCAGAAATTACTTGAGAACCTTAGCTAGGGGTGGCCTGTGTGTGAACAAAAAATCTGTAAGCTTTTGCCTTTCATGTCTTTTTGGTAGCAACTTGGTTTTTGTTCTTTCCCACCCTTTATCTTTCGGGCTTCCCTGAAATCAGATTGTGCATCATCCTGCGAGAGCAGAGCTCTGTCTTTTAGAAAAGATGGATTTTAAAATTGGGGTAGCTCTCTCCACCCCATTGGGATGGAGAAAGCCTGATGGCAATGGGATCCCACTGCTCTCCCCAAATGTTCATCAGCCTCCAGGTACATAAGCCAGGCCTCCATTTCCCCCAGCAAAGGAAGCCCTGTGCCTTTAAATGCCCTCCCCATGGCGGGTGCACACTTTTCTGCTTATTCTGAACTGACAGGTTTAACATGTCGTTTGCCTGGTCACCGGAGAGAGGCACCTCTGGCAAAAGTTCAGAAGTCAGTGTTTTGGAAAGATTGGTTTGACCAGCTCTCAAGCGAGAGCAAATCCCAGACCAAAGGCAGTCAAATCTTCAACGACATTTAACTGCTGTGGTGCTGTCGCTTGCTGAGATCCTTTTAACCTGGACAGGAGCGTTCAGTGCACTTAAACCTTCACTTTTATTTATTGTTTCTTTTCTGTTTTGTTGGCAGGGGGATCTTGAGGTGAAGACAGGATGTTTTGACTTAATTCTAGTTAATTAATTAGCCTGCATCTTGTTCTGGCCCAAGACAATGGGACAGGCAGCAATTTTTGATCTTGTTCAGTATCTAGACTTCTATAATATATAGTGTTGCAGTAAGGATATATATTCTCTTATTGCCTCTGCAGGGCTTGTTATTGAAATGATCTTAGGATTTGCTTCATCTTGTTTTGTAAAATTTCCAGGTCACAAACTTCTTCTCATCCCTTGCTATTTACGTTGAAGGGTAACCATTTCTTTAAAACAAACAAACAAACAAACAAGAGCACGCAAACAGTTAACAGCAAGTTGTGCCCAAATTACATATTTCTTAAACTCGTGGCCTACTTTACTAATCAGTTGTCATAAGATGTCAGATGGGGACCCATCACTGAAGAATTGTAGAATGCAGCCAGTGAAGCAGCTAATTAGTTGGGCAGTGGCATGGAGGTGTGTGTCCCCAAGGAGCTGAAATGATCAGAGCAGGTGAAGAAAGTTTGGACAGATCGGTATCTCTGCGGTATAAAACCCAACACTTGGCTGAATTTGCAGGGATGCCGGGGGTCAGGGCACCACGGGTGCTCCTCGGGGACCGTGTGAGGTGGGGGACTGAGCTCTGCTGCTTCCAGAGAGAAAGGCGAGTCAGCTGAACGCTTGGAGGAGCATGACCTGAGATGTGCAGGGATTAGAATAACTGAGCAGTTCCTGGTTTCATTCGGGAGAGCTGCAGCTCCCTGGCTTACTCGCCAATGGTTTGTAACTCATTCCTGAAGCCTTTGCTTCCCGGTCACTGCAGGAGTCGGCGTTTATTCCCTGTGGGCACCAGACAGGCCTCCCATCACAGGCAGGGGATGGTCATTGAGCCAGCAGAGCAGAGGAACCATGGCCTCCTGCTGCAGCTGGGGACAAAAGGCCTCAGGAACAAACATAAGAACCTCTGGTGTGAACTAAAAATGTAAGAAACCTAAAACTTCTAAACTTCTGTAAGTGTCCCATATACTCCTTTAACACTAATTGTTTTAAAAGTGCTTTGCGACTTTCTTCCCTTTTCCCTTCATCCCACCCCTATACAGGTGCACCCCCGCTGCACTCATGGAATTCTGTCTCCCTATTCAAAACTCCACAGGTGCAGCAGTGAAGCGAATCTCCGAAATTCTTCCAAAGGATGAGCCCTCACCACCCTGCAGGACCCGAGAGAAGGTCAGGGTGGAACACCAGGAACCCATCACATCAGCAAGTCACTCGCTTTCTCAGCAAAAATGAGGATCTCAGCTCCAGCCTCTTAGGGTAAACTCAAACCCAGGTATTTCACTTGGGATCTTTAGTGCAACAAATCCCCAGGAGAAAATCTTCTTTTCGGTGCTTTGATTTTCAAAATGTTATTGCACACTGCAAGAACAGTCACACAAGACTGATGAGTTAAGTATTAGCAATATTCAGCTGTCTTGCTGTACAGGTTAAGGATGGCCATGTCACAGGAATTATCAGGAGATTCCCAGACCTGGAAGTCACTTTTAAGCCTTACTCATGCACTGGGGCTTGGACTATTGTGGACTATTGCAGTGGGCTACTACCAAATGTGACAATCCAATGCTCAGCCTGGATCCACAGTTTCAGGACTGACCAAACCCAGGGAAAAGGATGCTGTTGGAGAACAATATGATCATGTCACCAAGGCTGGCAGACAGGCCTGGAGGATGCCTTGCACAGGTAGTGTGGACCATGTTCCCTGGCAGAGCCACACTCAGCAAGCCCACACAAATGCTGTCTGGAGCTGTAAAAATAAAAAGACACCAGTTCCTTCCATCCTGTTGAATTCAGGCAAGGTACTTACTTGAGGGACAGATTCTTGGTTCCAAAAAAGCTGTTTTGACCTTTGAGCTGCCAAATTCCTTCCCCCATTACCTCCCATCTTTCTTTCTAGTGTTGCACAGCTACTCTGAGTCATTGTTTATCTAATTTAATTAACATTTGCTAGTGCCTGCAACCTAAAACACTGTCTTAAAACATTTGCTTGAAAAGCTTCCCTGTCCCAGAGCTGTCATTTTTAACATGATGGATAATGGATAGAAATAATTATCCTGAACAAGGTTAGACAGCTTAAATGATTTGAGTTTCAAGGAATTAGTAAGCTTAGCTAAACATCTTATTTTTCAAGACACATTAATAACAAAACCACAGCGATGTCCATAATGGATTGTAAAATCTGTACTCTGCTAAAATTTTTGTGATTTCTCACAGGTAGCTGTGTCCTCAACACCTTCAGCCAGGAAGGTTTAAATCAGCACATCATCTCATACATGGAATCACAGAATATCCTGAGCTGGAAGGGACCCACAAGGATCATCGAGTCCAAGTGCTGGCCCTCCACAGGACATCCCCAAGAATCACACCATCTGTCACGTGTACATCATCAATCCCTGCATTACAAGGACTTTTGAATCCCAGACAAAATGTTTCCAGGGCTGTGAGTGCTGGTGTCCAGTTCAGCTGGTCCAAGTGGGAGGGCAATGCATGCATGGGTCCCTGGGAGGACCTGGATCCATAGAAAGTCAGTGCTGCATCTGCAGCCCCTGGAACAGCTCTGGAACAGGCCAGAAGAAATCAGAAGGCAGAGACTCGGTGCAAACAGAGTGAGCTATTTCAGCTTTACAAAGGCATAAAGGAGAGTGGAATTGGGCTCACTGCCTCTATATTATTTCCCTAGTCCATAATTTTGGGGAAAATACAAGTTTTGAATTAATCATAGACCTTTAACTTTGAAGAAAACCAGAACTTTGGCATTGAAATAGCCAAAAATTTGAGAGTAACAATTTGCAATTGCTTCATTTCCCTCCTAGAAAGCCAGGTGCAGCCAGGCCTCTGCCTTGCACTGCGCAGCAGTGAGCTCTCCTCCAGGGACACTCAATCCAGGGCAGACAAAGAAAACACAGAGAAAAACAAGCACCTGGAGGAGAAGTGCCAAGCCACAGGCAGCGGGATATGGGAATGTCCCCTCCCTGCCCTGCTCGGGATGCACAGGCCTGATGTTGTTCCCCTCGGTTTGGAGCAGGGAGTGGCATCCTGCTGCACATCAGCCACATTAATGCTCTCAAGGACTGCCCACACTTCCCACATGGACCCAAGCCCAGGAGCAGAGTCTGGCTTGTAGGCTCCTGCAGTCTAAATGGCTAAATGCATCAATATAATGGAGATTTTCACCTAAGGTAGATTTTTTTTTTTTTTTCCTTTATTGCTAGGGCCTTTTAAGATAAAAATACTCATCAAAACAAAACAAAAAAAAAGTCCCTTTCACTTCTGAAAGCAAAGGAAAATTTTCTTGGAAATTGTACCCACTTGGTAAAATCCAGATGTTTTGCTTCAACCCTCACTTTCTACATTTTTAGATTTCTTTTTTAAAGATCTCTGCATTGGTGTAGAACGATTTAAAATTCCTCCAGCAAAGTGCAGTTTTATTGCTCCAGAGGCAGCATAAAGCCGAATGGGTGGCTGTATTTCAAGCAAGGAGCTATGGGAGAGTGCAGCTTGCAAGTGGCAATAGAGCCCAGAAATTGAACTCTAGCCTTTCTATTCAGTGTTCTTTTTATTATTAAGTCACGGAATAAGTAAAATGTTACGGGGACACTTTAAATCCACACTTGTTTGTACAGCATCCAATGAATATGTGATAGGGAAAGGAAATGAAAAATGTGGGGATGTTGAAAATAAGGAAAAGATTGGATGCTGAAGAATCAAGTGTGGTAAATGATGAGATACAGTTAAATCTGTAATTTTAACCTGAAATGAAGGAGCACGGCTTTGGTGCATTCTCATGGTTGTGGGGTGTCTTTGGGGTAGGCACTCTCTGCTTGATGGCTCAGAGGATGGGACATCTCTGTGACATGGCAGGAGGCAGCAATGGCCAGAAGCTGCCTCAGCTGCAGCAAAAAACTCAGTATTATTTTAATACTGAAGATCTCTTTTGGTTTGTTTTTTTTTTTGTTTTTTGTTTTTTGTTTTTTGGTTTTTTTTGTTTGGGTTTTTTTTTTTTTCAGGCTTGAAACAAAACAGTCCAGAACTTATTTGCACAGAACTTTTGATCGTGCTTGTGCAAGAGTTGTCACAGGTGGCAAAGACAGGTGAGAGTGTGGAGCTATCATTCACACCAGCATCAAGGCAGGATATGACAGAGGTTTGGGTGGAGGATGCCTGCAGGCTGACATTAGCACCTCGTAATGATATGAAGCCTAAATCTCTGGTTGATGGCTCTAATTTAGACTAATGAGCCTTGCTTTGTTTTTAAGGGCCAAGAAGGTTCAGCTGGAGCTGGCTAAGGTTCACCTGCAGGGCTATGGGTTGTTGTTCTTTCCAGGATGGAAATCACCCACCCACCAGCATTTACCCATCCTACCCCGTCAGGATCCAGCCTTGCTGAATTTTTTGGGTAAGCATCCCTATCTCGACAAGTTTTAGCACCTCCCAGCATGAGGAAAGCAGGAAGAGGCAGGGGAGCAGGGCCATGATTCCAGGTAAGGACAATGGACAAGCATTCCTAACACTGGCACCATGCAGGCTGCAATTTTAAGAAGCAGCCTGCAATTTTGAGGTCCTTAGTTGTGCTTTTGTAACCCAGGATAGGCAATACAATGCAAATATTACTCCTATTCCAATGTCCCTGAGCAGGATGGAAGAAAAACCTGAAAAAACAATTTCCCTGTGTTCTGGGCTGACAGGGACCGAGTATTGATTTCTGTTTCTCACCAGTCTAAACCAGTTCCCTGGTGACCACCCCTGCCTCTTTGTGCTGGCCTCATGACTGGAAAGTCATGGTGATTTCCCCAGTGGGAGGAGGTGGCAATCTCTAGGCCAAATGTGCAGGGAAAGAATGGAAACAGCAGATTCCCCTGCTGTAATTTCTTACCTTGTTTTAGATGTGGTTTAAATGATGCAAATTCCCTGTAGCTGTATTTTTCTTTCTCCTACTCTGAGAAAACAGTAGAGTGTTAAATATGGTTTCCTGACAGTGTTTGTAGTGTGCAGGAGTGGGACAGATGTGAACACTAAGGAGCTTTTGCCTGTGTTTTCTGTGCCTCAGCTGAGGAGCAAGTGACCCATGAGCTGCCCCATCATTTCTAGGGCTGTAAATAACCACAGTTTGTGTTTCTGTGTATCAGAGATGAGTGGGTCAAATGGCAGAGAGCACTGAGGCACACAGTCCCATGGCAAAGAGATGCTCATATGGAGGCAGCTCTTCATCTGCCACAGTTTGATGAAGAGGGATTTGGATGTGGCACCAAACCTGCCAGCAGTCAGTTGGGCAGTGGCTTGAGACACAATGATGAAAAGAAATTACGTGGGGGGTTACTAAGGCTGGAGTCTATGATGCAAAGGTAGATGTGCCATGGATGAAACCCTGCTGCCTAAAAAGTGATTCCAAAGTTGTCAGTGGGCTCCTGCTCCAGATCTTACGGTGCCCAAGACTGCTGCAGTCAGGTGTTGAGCAGCCATAAGAAAACCAAATCTGAGGGGTGGGAAAAGCAAGGTGTCCACAAGACCTGTGAGTGGCAAAGGTACTCATCCACAAACCTTCCCCAGGGAGCAAGAGGAGAGCCAGCTCTGCCTTTTTATCAAAACCAGAAATCGGATCAAAGGAACCGCAACCCACACTGGGAATCTGCCCCTGGGGTTTTGCTTCCTGTAGCACAGTTGGGTTCCTGATGCCATTTGTTTCCCGTGCTTGTGGATATGTCAGATGAGGCAGGGCACTCATTATTGGGGAGCCACAACTGAGAGATGAATAAGAGGGTTGGGTGCCAATGTTAGCCTTGGCCCTGCAGAACCATCGTGTTGGTAACCTGAGTTAAATTGCTCCTGGAAAAACCAGGAGATTGGTTTTCCTGAGCAACTACTTTGTGACTGCAGAGCGAGTCCAACAAAAGCAGCAGTAAAATATCATTATGTAGGCACTTTCTTACAGTTACCAGGTCATTCTTGGAGGTAAATGTATATATTTATATACACACACACACACACACACATGATTAATATGTTGCCTCTGTCCCCTGGGTGGCTGCGAGAAGTTGGACTTTGGAGCATGAAGTAGCTGCAGCCTCCCCCATAGCTGGAGTTCAGGGGGTGTAACAGCCTCTGCTCACCCTTTTTGGTTGGGAGGAAGAGCTGCTTTGCTCCCTGCCTTTTGGTCATGTTGTCTGGCCAGTTCTTGGCAGCCCTCTCTCCTCTCCTCCCATCTGATGGCACCTCCCATCTGATGGCGCCTTTGCTTCACCTTAAAGATCTGACTGTGTGAGAGGAGCAGTTGTGGTTGTCCTGCTGGGATTTTGGCCAAACACCACGGCAGAAAGTGCTCTTAAACACATTAGGCAGCACGAGGGAAAACAGGTATGGGCACAGAAAACTGCTGCTAATACAGATGTACTTTTTATAGACCAAATGCAGAATGGTTGTGGTGGGTGTTCTTTGGTCACGTACTGACTCTTCTGCCTAGTGCAATGTGTAGAGCAGATTTCTGGGGGTTTGGGGTTTTTTAATTGAAGAAAAAAGAAGTTTGCATGTGAAAATCTCAAGTTTACTATGGAAAAATCAGATGGGGGTAATCAAAATGCAGCACTGTGTTCTGGGATCACACCAATGTGCCAAAGTCCAGCAGCTTCAGCTCTATGTCCTGATCCGAGAACATCACAGTGTCCCATTGCATGTCCCGTCCAACATAAACAGTTGTGACTTGATTTTTCTTCTGTAAGAAAACCTCAGTGCTCCAACATTTGGCTGAAAACAAACACCAGTTAATGTTCTTTATGTTTATTAAATAGGAAATCAGTGAATAAGAAAGAGAGTGTGAAAAATGTTCTATAATAATTTCAGATTTTGTTGATAATGACATAGATCCTTGCCCCAAAATTTGAAATTCAAGCAACTAGCCAACTTATGCAATATTTAGAAAATGTGTGATCTTCTGATTATTCCAGTGGAAAATGTTTAGGAATTTTCAGACCAGTCTCTGTGGTTATTTAGATGTAGGGATTCATTCAAGCATCTGCTTAGGTCCTGTTGATGCTGTAAGACCTAAATCCCATTCCTTAAACAGGAATGCTTTCCAAGGTGAGGATTCAGGTTGGAAAAGTGCTTCCCTGCCGGGTCTGTTTCAAGCTTTTCTCACCACTGCTCCTGCACTGGGGTGGATGTCCAGGGGGAAGGAGTAATTTCCCCAAACATCTCCTGTTCCCTGCAGCTGGATCCAGTCTTGGCTGTGAGTTGGACACATTCCTCACGGTTTAGGAAGTGGTTCCTGTAAACCCAGAACAAGGCTAATTTCAGGTTATTACACGTCTGGCTCTCAAAGCCTTAGTTCCTCCCTCTGCTCAAACCCTGGCAGGTGGATTTGTGAGGTTACTCTTTGTGCAAACATGGAGAATCATTGAATCCTGCAAAACTGCCCCACTGTTTGACATGGGGCAGTTGGGTAGGACACCCCCCACTGTCTATCTGCAGAGTCTTCAGTGATTTTCAAAGGACAGTTGACTTTTTCTAAATTTAAAATGTATTTCTATGGAAACGGTGAGGCTAGAAGAGTGATTTGAGAAAGTTTCATGCCTAATGGCAGCCCAGATCATGGCAATAGACAGCCACACAATGGTGTGTGGGATATAGAATCACAGAATCCCCATATGGTTTGGGTTGGAAGGGACCTTAAAGATCTTCTAGTGGGGAAAACCTTCCATGAGACCAAGCTGCTCCAAGCCCCATCCAACCTGGCCTTGGACGCTTCCAGGGATGTGTCGTCCACAGATTCTCTGGGCAGCCTCTGCCAGGGCCTCGCCACCCTCACAGGGAAGACTTTCTTCCTAACATCTCACCTAACCTTCCCTCTTTCAGTTTGAAGCCATTCCCCTTGGTCCTGTCACTACAGTTCCTGCTGAAGGAATATCATCACGAGTATGAAATCCCCACCATCCTAAACAGCTGAGCTGCAGGTGTGAGCAGGTGGAACGGAGGATGTGTCCAGCATTCCCTGCTCAGCCTGCACCTCCTGCGCATGGGATCATGGGCAGTCACAGCCCCTGGTGCTGGGAATTAACCAGGGAATGGAAATGGGATGTGCTGGAAGCAGCCGGAGGAGCAAAGCCTGCGCAGCACTCGGTGCAAACTGCAGCGTGCCCTTGTCTGGGCGCGGAGGTCGGCGGTGGTGCAGTGCTCCCACAGCAGCGCCTGCACGAGGCTATTTCCGACTCCCATAAAAATCTTTATGTCTCTGTGATCAGGATTCGGCGATGCAAATTTGCTGTGTCAAAGGAAGATGCCGCTGTAAATGAATTAGTACAAGAAGAACTTCTTATTTAAGAAGTGCTGACTCTGCGCTCTCCCCTATGCCCTCGCTTTTAAAATTGAAGCCTGGGTTTGCTGCTTGCTGTGATCTATATTTAGATACTTATAGATGAAGTTTTGCAGTCACATGGCTGCATTCTTGTGTGGCTTCATGAAGCTGTTTTTTCGCATTACAGAGATTTATACGTTTGCGTTTACATATTGCAGGTGTTTCCATAAAAGCTCGGGCTAGCCACATGCAGGATGGCCTGAAAGAAAACGGAGAAGTGCTTAAAATGTTACTGAGCCCACTTGAAAACATCGTCCTGGGGCAGAAGAGTGAAGTCACTGCACAAACGAGGGAGTCATGGACAGGTAGGATTTATGGATGTGGGCTTTTCAGGAGCACTCCTTGCTACAGAGGGTCGAGTTGTGCAAGAGGACAGCATCCCTTTTGGGATGTATCTTGTGCAGTGTTCCCAGTAAGCTGCTGGGCCCCCAGCAGAATATTTCAAAATGTCAGAGAGTGCTGCAGTGCTGAGCTCATGCAATGTAAGTGATAGGCTGATGAATTATGTGCTGTACACACTACACACAAATCCTGTCCCAACCAGCCCTGGAAGAGGAGATAGTACTCTTGCTGGTGTGTCCTCTGCTCCAGGAACCTCGCCAGGAGGACACACCATAATTCATGCTCTGCTGATGCTTTACAAAAGTTGCAGCCTGTACTTTGGCTGCTGTGCTGCTGACCCCAGCATCCATGTTAGCCTCGGGCCCCTCCACACCTCGGGGATGACTGCAGCTCCCTGTGCTGTCCTGGGAAGGCAAATGCATCACCTGCCCCTTCAGCTGGCACAGGCAGTGCAGGCAGGCAGTCCTGCCTTGCCTGGCCTCAGCACCACATCCACCAAAGGTCAGGGCTCTCCCTGCATTCAGGCAACCCCCAGCTTTGCCCTCATGGCTGCAGAAGCCGACAGCTCAACACAGAAAACAAGGTGGGAACTCATAGGGCTTCTCCTTAGCTTAAGAGCCTCTTCAATCCCTGCCGAGTTACAGCTACCAAAAACAAAGGATGATCAGCATTTGATTTATCCTCATTTGGGGCTCACCATAAAGCTATAATGCAGCATCTTCCATGAGGAAGTGCCTGAGAAACAGGCTTGCCCCAGGGAAGGAGCAGACTAACGGTATGGGATGATAGGGGAATTTCATAGGAAGCTAAAACATTCCTCAGACATTGAAGGGGAATGGCAGGAGATTGTGCCAGAATGGTGAGAAAGAGTTTGGCTGTGGGGTAAGAGGAGTGTCTTCTACTCTTCATCCCTTTTCCATGGTGGGCTGTGAGGAAGACAGAGTTCAACCTCTGTTCTGTGGACAGGGCAAGGCAAGGAGGGCACCCAGGTGGGCAAGCAGGGCCAGCAGCATCCGGGCAGGTGGCTGCCCCGGCCAGCACACCCGGAGGTGTCAGCCTACCCTTTTGTGAGACTTTTGCCTTTCTGGAGACTGGCTGGGGAGCTAAAAATCCCCAGTTTCCTGGGGCCACAGAGCGGGCCGGATGCTGGCCCAAATGTGGGTCAAGAGTGACACCCTGTGGACGAGTTACTCTTTTCCGTAACCTCACAAGATTTCTCTCCTGATGCTTTTCTTCTGCTCTTTATTCCCCTTCCCCAGGGTTTTCCTTTCCCAACCCTCCTCCTTTCCCAGCCCAGGGGTTGCCGCTGTGAGCCCCGCGGTGCGCAGGGACCGGCGCATCTCATCTCCTTAAAAGTGCGGGGCTAAGGAGATGAGACCGAAACCTCCTCCTTCCCTTTTGTTCCTCTTCGCTTTCTCCCCTTTTTATAGTCGGTTTTCCCGTATTTATGCTGGGTTTCGGCCCTGCAGAGCAGCGAGGGGCTGCGGCTCCTGCCCCGCCGCGGTTCCCCGGCTCCGGGTGCGCTCCCGGGGCTCGTAAATCAACCGGCTGCTCGCAAAATTTGGCAACTCTGAACCCGGGTTGTCTGTTAAACCGGGAGAAAAACTGCGTCTCCGTGTCCTCCACAGCTCCCCAGGCCGCCCCCCGGGGTGAGAATTCCTTCCCGAACACCAAAACGCCTCCCAAAAAAATGAGCATTTCAAGAACTGCTTCTCCTCTGGTCACTCTAATGAGCCCTTCCCAACCCTAGACCCGCTGGGGCTGCACCGTGCTGTCCTGATGTTCGTGGTGTTATCCCCAAGAAGTGTCCCAGAACAGGCTGATTGACACCAGCTGACAACCTGGAGAGGGAACAGCTCTATTTTAAGCAACAAACAATTTAGTTTTATATTGGTGAGAAATTCCTCATCACTCATTTAATTACGCGGCTCTAAAAGAAACCGTAACGTCTTGGCACACCTGAATGCTGGGAGTGGGAAAGAGGGGGGTGTCAAATCCTTCCAAGAGCTTATGTCCTTTCTTAGCCCCGGCAGTTTAACCCTGCCAAGTCTGCACAGACCAGAATATCTATATATCCAAAACAGAGCCTGGATGGAGATTCCTGAATGTCCTCAAAAGGAGCAAAGAAAACAGCAGTAATTCTTTCCAATGACATTTATATGCTGCCATTAACTCTGCTTTCGCTGGTGTAGTTTAGGGCTTTTAGAAAACATGACTTCAGCTGCAACAACTACTGCAGGTTTTTGCTGAGAGGACCTGCAAGTTTTGACTTGACATCTGCACAGATTCTCTGCCTTTTTTATTGTGTTCAAAATCATGGAGAGGAAGAGGTGTCCCAGTGCAAAAAAAAAAGTCATTTTTTATGCCCTTATACCGTTCCCAGCATTTTCTAGGCCTGAGCATGCATCTTTGTCAGGTGAAAAGGGAGAGATCAGGTCTCTTAGTCCAGCTCCAGGGTGCTATAAGAAATAACAGTAGAAAAACTTTAAAAAAATCTGCGTTGTTCTGGGGACTTCCTAGAGAATATCAGAAGTGGGAAGATCCACCAGCTAAAGAATGTGGGACAAGAAGCTAAAGAGTAGGTGGGTTGACTTCACCAAGCAAACGAAGGTTGGGAAAAACAGATATTAGAGAGGCCAAAGTGAGCACAGGAAGCCATGTGCCGTCTCCAAGATGTGACAAAGCTGAAAAATTCCCTCTTCCCTTTTACGAGCCAAGGTCACGTCTTGGTGGGAAACATTTCATCCCAAGTTCTGCCTCCTTGGTTCAGGTGAGGCCACTCTGCCCACAGAAAGGTGTCTTCTTGTGTCCCTTTCAGGGTCTTGGAGGGGACAATACAGCCATTGACATGGAGGAGGTGACTGCAGTTCCCAGGAAATTTATGGCTTGAAATCTCCAGAATTGTATGGGATGGTCTTGCTAAAGATGTGCAGCCCCAAGTCTGCCTTGCACCAGGAACTTGAGGGGAACAGCCCAGCTACAACAGCTTTGGGCAGAGTTAGAAACAGGGTCAGGCCATAAGGGCCCAGCTTGGAATTTAAATCCAGTCTACTTGAGGTAAATAAAAATAACTGCACTGCCTAGTTTGCAAAGGATCATTTACTTTTCTGGAAAGGAGAGTATGTTTTTGGAAAGTGTACAGGCATCTTTCAGGATGAAGGGCTCTGTGTGCAACAAGCAAGTTTTTACCTTTTGATTAGCAAAGCTTCATAAAGAATTTCAATTCTGAATTACTAAACAAAGAAACTATACAGGCCCCAGATGAGATTTAAACAGTTTCCAAAAGACATTAAAAAAAGAGAAAAATACCGGGCCACATGTTTTTTCTTACGTCTCTTGAGTCCATTTATTCCAGACATCTGACATGCAATTCAAATTTCCAATAGTTTTAGGTAACCATGTCCAATTTAGAAACCACAGCCCTCAGCTAAGCCTACCTACCTCCCAAATCAATCCGGAAAACCAGAGCATTTGCTGATACTCTGCACTTTCAGCCCTGCAGAGCTTTGTTATATGTGTGCCATACCTACTTGGGTTGAGTTTTCTGGCTCCATGCAATCCATTTAGATGCATTTCATAGACCTGCAGTCAGTGGTCACAGACAGATAAATTATAGCTCCTAATGGAGAGCCTGTTCATGCTTTCAAAGAGTAAAACCACTATAAAACTGATCTCCTCTTCTGAGATGCCTTTGACAGCGGTGCTTGTACGGCAGTTCGGATGAGACGGAAGCAAAGGGCTCCCTGTGGATGAAGAATTAATGAGTTTTATTTCTGGCTCTGAGACTTGGGCTCATTTCTTAACCTTTCTGTGCCTGAGAGTTTGTACCTCAAAAGTGGAGATAAAGCAAGGTCTTTTTGGTAGGCAAAGCCAAACTACAACGGAAATCCCGAGTTCAGATATGGGCAGACAATGTCCTGCTATGTGCCCTCTCCTAATTGCCTGCAGAAACCTCCTTGGTGAGGATTTAATCCTGTTTGGGAGGAGGTAAGTTCAGCAAGGGATGCATCAGGTGATGGTTTCCACACCACCCTTCTCACCTCAGTCCCTAAAACCTGGGTCATCCAACCCCGCAGACCCCAGCACTCTGATTGAGCTCATCAGTCAGGAGATGCCTCTCCTGCAGAGGTTGAAATCAGAAATCCTCCCTTCCAGGGCCCCAAGGAGATCGTAGATGGTCAGGTGGTACTTCCAAGAGTGCTTGGTTGAACAAAAATTATGGAGCAGGTTCTCTACTGCTCTCAACATCAGAAGAGACTTATCAGCCTCCAGCAACGAATCCTGTTTGGCTGTAAGTGGCCATCACTTTATCCTGTAATCCCTCATTCATCTCATCTATTTTTAGCTTTCCAGTTCTCTTTCCAGTGGGAGCACTTGTACGCAGTCACAAACTCTGCTATTGGGGAAAGAATAGGATTTGAATCAAATTTATTGCTGTTAACTCCTTTCATAGGCATCATGGATCAGAAGGGGCAGCTAGAGGTGGTGAAATGGCTGTTCATCCTTTGACACCACTGATCGGAGAACAGGCCAGCAGTGGAGCTGGTCCCTGGTAGGATTTAGGGACTGGGAACATGGGAAAGCAAAGGGGAGAGCTGGAAAAAATCTCTGAAGGATTTTGTTGTTCCTTACATTTTTCCTGATCATCTCCCCCATTCTCCTTCCTGCAGAAGTGATCTGAGCCGAATCAATATCCTTCCTTAAAAATAAAAGGAATAAACGAGAGAATAGAATGAAGACATCCTCAGCCAATGTCTGGTTTGGGGTGATATTTATGTCCTTCAAAACTTGTGGTGCAAATTGCCACAGCCCCACTGACTTGAGAGGATAACCCTGATTTTAAGGACAATCTCTGCAGAATGCAATGTGTTTTAAGCAGAAAACAAGTGGCCAGATTATGGTCCCCCAGTGCAAACACAACAACAGACTTTCTTCAGCCTCTTTTTCTATATATACCAGGGCTGTGAAATAAAGATAAAAACGCTGAGTCTGCTAAAAACTGTTCAGATTCTTGTGGGTGCTTTGGAGGAGCTGGTATACAATTTTGAGGCTGTTCTTTCTGCTGGCAAATTAACAGCCTAGAAAAATTACAGCAGGGGGAGGGATAAAGGAAAAAAAAAAAAAAAAGGAAATTCTATTAATGAAACAGAACAATGAAAATCAAAGCTAAAGATGGAAGGAACTGAGTGGGCCCCATCCAGTTCATTGCCTGCTAGGCTGGATTTCTGCCTATAGTAATTTATGCCATAGCCTTGGAAGTGAAAACAGATTTCATTTACTACTGAACAGTACTACTCTGTGTAGAGAGAGTTCGTGGCCTCACAGCGTTTCTGAGAAGGTATTGTGGGATTGTTGCTCCCACTTTGCAGATGGGCCTGGTAATGCTGCTTGAATTCTTAAATTTGGGCTCTGGCGAGGGGGAACCTGAATTAGGACTCGAGTGTCTGAGGACTGTCCCTTGTGTCCTGCTCTCACATGGCCTGGCCACTGTAGGAAGGGTTGAAATCGTGGAGGTCCCTGTTAGCACCGCTGTTTGTGTGTGCAAGGCTCTGCATCAGGATCATCCCTGGCTCCAGGGATTTATCTCTCAAGGGTTTGACGGAAGAGTTGGACATAAGATGTTCCTCCAACTTTAAATACACCTCAAGGGAGAAAAGTACTCTGAAACTCTTGGCTTGCTTTCCTTTTTCACTAGTCTGGTACCAGGCAGAGCCCAAAAACACCTCCTGCCCTTCCAACAAACATCAAGACAGAGGATGGTGAGTCCCTGCCTGCCCACATCGCCAACACTGCCACAGGCACAACCTTCCTCAGAGGAGTTTGGCAGTGAAAAATGCACATGTTCCGTTGAGGAAAAAAAAAAAAAGAAGAAGAAGAAGAAAATGCAGAAAACAGGTAAAATTAGCATTTGGAGAAAAGTTCCTATGGAAAAATGCTATATGTTTCCCGAGAGCCAAATGAAAAAAAAAAAAAAAAATCCCAACCCTCAAACCCAAGCTTGCAGAGTCTGCTGTAATTTATGATTTACCATATGAGTCTAACTATAGAACTTCATTTAAAAATTTTATAAAGATTGTAAATCTGCAGTGAAATGTTCTAGGGACAATCTGCTGGCAGAAACCCTCTCTCCAGACTGACCTGTGGGGGAACCAGCTTGTCAAGGGCTTGATCTGGAGCCCGCTGAAGACAATGGAAATGCTCTCATTGACGTCAGTGGCCTTTAGATCAAAAAGCCCCCAAAGCTCAGCATGGAAAAATGAGTCCTGAGGAGAAGCAAACTGCTCTAATCAATAGATGTTGCTGGATGAAGGACTTTAACAATAGTTTAATGGGCCACGATGAGCTCCTCTGGACACTTTTATTTGGTATTGTATGTATCTTATAATCTTTCTCCTGAAACTTTTAATGGAATTTATCTCACTGGAGAATTTGGGAGAACATCTGCTGCAAATGATGGGTAAAGACATAAGCTGTTGTGGGTGGGGTGAGCCTCAGGAGGTTCACAGTTTGGGTTTGGCTTCTGCTTCAGATTCTTATCTGAACTATACAGATCTCCTGTGGCTGCAAAAATTGGACTGGAAATCACAAGAGTATGAGTCTTCTTGTGAGATTTCCAGCACTTTTCTTATGGTTTTGACTGAACACCAGATGTGGAAAAAATATTTAACAAAACTGGATGCAGTTTTTTTCGTGTCTGGTTCTAAAAAGAGATGAAGGTTCAGAAATCTAATTTTATCCTTTCCAGTTTCACTCCTTGGTAAGATTCTGTTCTAGTTTTAAAAAAAATAAACGCAATTTAAACCCAGAATGTAGCTGTTGCAACCAGTCCCCAAAGCATTGTTCAAGTGGATGACACTCCAAACATTACATTGACTA
The DNA here is from genome assembly GCA_013397795.1 of Orthonyx spaldingii. Taxonomy (NCBI): domain Eukaryota; kingdom Metazoa; phylum Chordata; class Aves; order Passeriformes; family Orthonychidae; genus Orthonyx; species Orthonyx spaldingii. Next base: position 298,323 of record VZTJ01000758.1, read on the forward strand.
TGAATTAAAACCTTATGCCTTTGGCAAGTAGAGTGCAAAGAACGACCAGGGTGAATGGTGACCATTAGGAAACATCCACTAATGTTCTCTCCCTTCAAAGATTATTTTTATTTGCTTTGCATGCAAGCCTATTTGCATTTTTGACCCATTCCTGCCTGCTTCCACCATAAAACCAGGCTTTTAGGCTCTGTCTAGCACAGATATTTTTAAGATTACTTGAGCAATTGTGCTTGCCATGTGGAAATTTAAAATTTTAAACCAGAATTCAAAATCTCCTGTAAATCCAATAGACTTTGCAGGCAGCTTGCACAAGCCTGCATTGCCTTTTGGGTGTAACACCAGTACCACGATGCTGAGTCACTTATCAATGGCATCTTCTTCTAATCCAGATGTTCTGTATGTTCTTTGTGGATAATTCACAGCTGGAAAGGAGAGTCACTTTATTACCTGGTTGGGTCCAGCTGTGTCACCTACTCACACTTGTAAAGTGGTGGCCTTTCGTCAGCGAGGGGAACACAAGGTTTGTTTGAAACCAGATAGTGAAGGCAGGTTAGGGGAGCTCTTAAATCACAGGAGGACTTCACAGCATGTGGAGGCAACTTTGGGAGGTGGAAAATGGCCCGAAGTGAATGGCCTGTCTTGAAGGATTTTAATCATTAACATTGGGAGTAAAGCTGAGCAACACAAAGTCAAACAAATCAAGCGAGGAAAACAAGTTTAAAAGTGGCTGGGCTGGCGCTGACCTCACTCAGATATTTTATCACTTATGATTGACTCTGAAATGTTTGGTCTCAGTTCAGAACAGCAAGCTTGTCCCTGTGGGATATGTAAAGGCCAGGCCAAGTGGAACTGAGCTGGCACTTCTTTCAAACTCCTCATTTGGTGTGTAATCTCACGTCCAAATCAAACAGGACAGATGAAGAAGTGCAGTATTATGTCATCCAGAATCTGGGGAACAGTGAGCTGTAGCTCCAGCACCTGAGGAGACTGTCTAGAACTCACCATGTCTTGTCATTGCACTGAATTTTTGGCAATATTGGGAAGTTTTCTCCAAAGATCTAGAGCCAAGCTTCCTCTGAAACTCCACTGTCATTTAACAAGCAGCAAATAAACCAATTAATAATGGGAAGAAGCAGCTCCAAAGCGTGGACACCAACACTGGCAAAAGATGGGGAAGAAAAACCCCAGAGTTTGTTCTTAATCCTAGTAATTTTGGGGGAAGGAGGGGCTCTGATGATGTCTCAGAGAATTTCTGGATGTCTCTTTGGGCTGGGGGAAGAAGTGGTTTGGGGAGTGAGATGTGCCAAGACCTGTCAGTGCCTCTGCTCCGGCTGGAGATGAGGCTCCCAGTGCTGGTGGGCACAGGGAAGGCTTTGTGATGGGAGAAGCAGCTTCCTCAGGAGCCGGTTTCTGTGTGTGCATGGGGAGGTAAAATCATCCAGCTTCTTCCTAGTGGTCTAGAAAATGTCTGCTGGGATGAACCCTTCAAGAAAAATCCTGGGTTTTGAAATCAGCTTGGGAGAGTGCTAAAAACGGCTGCAGAAAAGGGTAAATAAAGAGCTCTCCTGCTGCTCTCCCCAGGCTTTGCTCCCAGGGCTGTACCTCCAGCCCATGTGGAAATAGTTACCTCCAAATAACACATCCTGTGGGACTATTTCTGGTCATTTCACAGAAGCCTTATTAAAAAAAATAGAGAGTTTATTAACCTGAGATTCAGGGACTGGGATTCGTGATGGAGGCTGTAAACTCTCAGCCTATGGTTCAGTTTTACTGGGATGATTTGAGGGCTGGAAAAGGAAATCTTGTGGAGAGAGGCTTAAGGAGCTCCATTTGGTGAACTTAGCAAAAAGGCAGATCAGGCAGTGCCCTGACTCTGTGCAGTAAATGCTTTTGGAGGAAAAAATACCGTGTACAAAAGGGCTTTATTGTCTAATGGGGGAAAAACATAACAAGATGAAATGGCTGGAAATTTAAGACAGGCAAAATTGAGGGATTGGGAAGGGAGAGGGGGCAGACTGTTGAAGGGGGCAGGGGATTTGTCATCCTTTTGCATCTTGAAATCAGAACTGGAGGCCAGCCCAGATGACTGGTGAAACATATAGTAGTAGGCTCAATTAGCGAGTGAATGTGTGAAATTATTTTCTTGGGGATTTATATTGAGCGTTAAACTAGATGATCTGAATTGTCCCTTTCAGCCTTAAAAATGGAGGAAAGATGCCAGAAAAAGGAACTAAATACCCAAATTCTACCAAATTGCAATAGCTGGAGCCTCTGGGGCCCCTTGGGAATGGTGTAAGTGAAAGGAGAAGGGTTATTCTGGGCTCTGGGTGTGTGGAGGGACAGACAGAACGAGGGATGCCATCACATGCCTCCAGCACAAACCCAGTTGTAGCTGCTTTTCCTTCTTGGCCCCCCCAGCACACTTTTCTTTTTTATATATTTTATTTTTGAAACTAAAAATACATCCTCAGAGGCATTAGTCACTCTGCCCACATATTAATAAATTGCATAATGATGCCACCAAGCATCCAAAAACCTTTCAAACTGCTATATATTATTTCTTTCAATAATATTCTAAAAGGCCAGTGAGGCTTAATGGAGCCACATGGTATTGTATTTAATCCAGAAATCTGGAACTGTCTAAAATCTCATCTATAAATTAAGATAATATACAATATGTTTTTTCATTTAATTTGGTTCTCCCCATTTGGAGAGCTATAGCTCCATAGGGCTGTGTCTTTTGCAAGGGATTTTTGTCTACCAAACCTCAGATTTGTAATGTTGCTCTTGCTTTTAATTGCCCGAGGCTGTTCCCCGTAATAACTCAGCCGGTCCTTTGCCAGCTGAAGGGAAGTTTAATGGAACCACACTTTAATTGGGCAAAGTTTAGAAATTATGCAAGCTACAAAGTTTCCTGGGACTTTTCCTTGCGGCCTCTCCGGCGCGGCTCCGTTGGCGCTGCTGCAGGGAATGTCACAGCCGTGCCCATGGAGATGGTGACCTCAGCAGAGCACTGGGCACTGCTTTGCAGGCAGCTCCTTCTTGACTCTCCTCAGACTCAGCTGGGTGTCTGGCTTTTACACACAGGGATTTTTAGGACGTCAGGAGACACTGAGCAAAGAAACCCAAATCCAAATGTTTCCTGTGCTGGAAAAACATACGGGCTTTCTTTAGATCTGGGGTTTGGGTGTGAGGCTTGCTTTCATTAGTGTCACCTCTGGACAGGTCCACCTCTCCTGTACGGTGTCTGCAGGAGGTTCTCACATATTCTGTCAAGCCATGGCAGATATCCCAGGCTATGAGATAAGGAGCCAATACACATTGCCTTTTCCTTCTCCTGTCTGTTCATGCCAAGCTCCCTTCCTGCTTTTGGAAGCTCTGGCTATCACTGCACCAGGGTGGAACAAGACAGTGGAACAGGAACCATGTAGTTCAGGACCACAGTTCAGGTATCTTCTTTTTCTTCTTATAACCTGTGAACCCAGTGACCTCAAAAATTGCTGGTTTGCAAGCTAAAGTGCATCAGGGGATGGAGGGAGAAAAGTGTGTGTTCTTGGGTGTGTTCTGCTCTGCAGTTTGACATTCTAGAGGAGAAGAAAGCCAGGTGTGGAAGCAAAGTGTGTGAGATGATTTCTTGTGGGGTCAGCAGAGTAGATGCAACGGAGGTGCTGAAATGTGGGGCATACCTTTCGTTTGAGGGAATGAGTAGGAGAATTAAACACCTTCTGGAAAGAGAGAGGCCTGTGCATTATGAGGGAACAGCTCTGAATCATATGGGCCCAGGTTTTGGTTGATCACGTGAATAAAACCCCTTTCAGGATTTAATACCTCTGCTCATCATTTCTGGTGGTTTGGGTTTTTTCAGTTGGCTTTTAATTTTTCTTGGCTTTGTCAGGACTAGACCTGACTTTGAGCAGGGATATTCTCAAGGCTATAATCTGGTTTTGACAAATCTTTGGAGTGAGCAGTGTGTATGGAGGCCTCATGCTCTCCCCATGTCTCCAGGATTTCTCCAGTTTTGGGAACCTGTGTGATAGATGCCTTTAAATTCCCAACCCTCCCCGGTTTCTTTCCCTCTCCTGCTCACCAGGAGTGCAATCCACAGCTTTCTTGCACTTAACTGATTATGGACAAAGCTACTTGGCTCCTGTGTCCCAATTCCTCTCCGAACTGGGCTCTGCATTGCTGCTGCTGCACAGATCAAACTGCAGTAGTAACAAGCATCTCGAGGTCCTTTATTGAACACCAGATTTGTTAATCTGAGAGCTTTCCCCCCCTATCTGGGTGATATGACCAGACCTGTGTTTGTCTTGCAAACTCCATCATGGGGGGCCGGCTGGGTCACAGCAGGATGCACTGCATGGGAGGGAGGAAGATTATCCATGAAACTTCATAAGCAGAAGCTGTGAAGGGAAAAAGAGGAGTGAGCCTGAGCCCTTGAGGCCACCGCAGCCCCGTCACCTCTTCCCAGGAGGCACTGAGCTATATTACACCTTCCCCACCACCTCTGGCCCCTTCTGGGTCCTTCAGGACCCACAGGGAAAGGCCAGGTTTGCTCCCGAGGCACTGGTCCAGCCCTTGTAAAACGTTATTGCAGGGGTCAAGTGAAAACTCACTCATTTTTGAGCAGAAGAACAAGGTCATTTTCTTGCAGCCCAGTAATTCCCTCATTTTTTATTGGTGTTGTTATAAACCAACTTCTCCGAGGTGCTGGGACTTCGCCTCTATTGCATCCCTGTTCCCATCCAGTTCCAACAATAAAACCCTTGCCTTTTTTGATCTCTGGCTTTCATGCTTGCTGACACACTCTGGAAAATTTAAGAAGGGCGCAAGGAATGGGTTAGTCACACTTGTTAATATTTATCCCATTGCAGAAAGAGCAGGGCTGACCTCAGAGCTTGGGCTTTGGAGAACAGTTACGAGAATGATTCCACCCAGCTGAAACGAAATCTGCATGCAAAGCTCGTTTGGTGCCTGGAAAGAGCTAGAAGGAAATAAAGGTCTTAAATGATCTATTTCCGCAGTTAACGTTTTGTCCTGTTTACAGAATCTCACCAGAATACTGGGGGGTTTTGTTTTGTTCATATGTTTTTCATAAGGATAAATATCCATGCAGTTTAAACATTTTCATTAGATTCAGACAAGAAGGAGGATGTGGGATTGTTTTTTTCTGTAATTGTTAATCTCTCCCGGTTTTTTTAGTGGTTATTTCTTGAAACACTCTTCAGAAATAAAATCTCAGGTAAATCAAAGAGATGGGGAAAGTGATTCTCTTTAATTATTCTTAGAGCAATTTTGAGTAATGTAGGTTAAATTAAAAAAATATACAAGCAAGATATTTTGGCTGGGAAGTATGTGTAATGTATGAACAGCAGGAAAAAAAAAAGAAGCCTTCCTTTCTAAATAGAAAATCTTTGAAAGTAACAGGGGGAAACTGATGGGAAGGGCTGAAGTCCATATATTCCCACCTCCTCCGCCTTGTGCTCTCTTAAAGGTGAGCTGCAAAATGCAAAAGAGAAATGTGTTAAATTCAGATGACTCGCTCGGGTGTCAGGAAGTGGCTCGAACAACCACACGAAGTTAACTAACACATTCCCTTTTTTTTTTTTTGTTCATCCCCTCCCTCCCCTGCTCTTCTCGTGAAATCTGTTTTTTTGCTGCTGTGGTTTCTGCCTCCAGGTGGGAGCGCAGCCACTTGTCCACCCGAGCAGCACCCCGAGACCCCCCCATGGCTTGCAGGGAGCCAAGAATTTCTGGGAGGATTTTCCAGAAAGTAAGAAAGGAGGAGAATTTTAGAAAATGTATTCCCGATCTAAACAGCCTGAATGCAGGAGAAATGAGACAAGTTCTGAGGGATGGTGTGCTGAGCTTGTTTCGCTGTGCTGCTCATCTCATGTCTGGTCAATCCATTTTATTATCATCCACCTGCTCTGTTCTAGGTCTTCTTCAGCAACATGGTTCATGCCATCCATGGGGTTGAGTATCCTGGTCACAGGAACCCAAAATGTGAGTGGTGCTGTGTTTATCAATTACTGCCTTCAGCTGAGGCATGGAGAGAAGCAGCTGGATGTGGGGAAAAGGCTTTTGGAGATGCAAGAGGCAGGATTTGGTTTGCAGCTGGACGTTTGTGATGGGAATAAATCTCCTTTAGAAGATTTTAAAGTGGTTTAGGTGACCAAAAGAAAGTTGGAAAGGCAAGATTCATCAGAATCCTGATCCATCAGAAACAGTGCCTCTGCCCTTTGCAATGACTCCTGTCCCACGGACCAAGAGCCCTGCAGAGCCTCACGAAAAGGCACAGACACGTGGCTGTTTCTCATTAGCTTCCACTTCTCCCTCTGGAAACGCTCCCCCTGCCTTTCCCCCACAGCTTGGCAGTAGGTGTGCTAAGGAGAAGGTTTAAATCTAAATGGAGGGGGGTTATCTGTTTTACAGGAAGTAGATTTTTCATTTCAAATGGCACCACGCAGAGCCCTGCGCATTACCTTGCATCAATATCATACACACGCACACATGCCGTGTATTTATGCCTAGGATATAAAAACAGTAAATTATTGCAATGCTGTGTGTCTGCACAGAGCTAATTCATGTACTATAGCATGTTTATCAAAGGACACTCCTTAATTGCATGCTAGTATTTTTTAATTAGTCATTAAGTTGTAAGACTCTGTCTTTCTGCCGATTTATGTTCTCTTTATTTACAGTGTGAGCGACTTCTGCAGCAGTTCCTGATTCTAGTTTTCTGTTCTTTAACAATACACAAGATTTCCAAATTGGGTTGTTTTTTGGGGGTTTTGTTTTAAGAATAAACCCAATTACACATCTGAGACTCTTTAACCAAGGAAAGCCAAAATAGTGTATGAAAACAATGGTTGTTCTCCCTCTCTCAGGGACACTTCTGTTCTGTTTTCCCCTCTAACAAATTTATCAGAACTGTTCATTCTCTGTTACAGCCAGAAAAACAAACTGTGGATTTGGAAATACCTCTATAGTTTAGTATCTGGAAGAGAATGCAGGAAAATTGAAATAAAAAGAGAAAATTAATATTAGTTTGCATTTCTCCTTTGGGAGAAAGATTAAATGATTTTGAGAAGGAGGTTCTGCTCTGCTCCTACTTAGTGTTGAACTTGATGAAGTCGCCCAACTGATCACAGCTCAGTGAAAGAGGCACAGCATTTGTTAAAACCACAGCAAGAGGAATTCAAGCAGCAACCCCCTTGCAAGGAGAGGGGTTATTCATGCCCAGGATCACTGCTGCTTCTGGGGTTTAGCTTTTTTTTTTCTTTCTGGCGTAAGCAGTTGTCAGCAACAGAGAGAAGTTAATACAAGAGTGTGGGGGCTCCGGGCCAAATGCATGGAACATCTGTGTTAAGGCACTTGTGGAAGTGTTTAGGATGTGCTTCCTGCGTCCTCCTCCATCAGGAGCAGCAGTGGTCCGTGGCTGACCAGTGTCTGCTCCCAGTTCACCCTCAGAGCCTCTGGCTGGTGGCACCAGAATGCCCTGGCCACAGGACACAGTGACAGGCCCTGGGCTGACGTGCCCAGGTTCTGCACACTATGATGTCCACGGCGTCTTCAGCTCCATAAACCTGCTACCCTGCCTCATAAAGTCATAAAACCCCCAAGAACCTGCATTTTCCCCTGCTCCTTTCTTGCTCATTGTGTAATAACAATTTCCCCTTCACGTCCTGCTCTGGCAGCCCAATGGAAAGACAACGATCTTGTACTGCACCATCTTACCCAAACCTGTGAGGTGATAGCTGGTTGTTGCAGGAGATGAGAAAGGAAACTGATTTAGCCAAGGGTTTTTACATCAAAAATGATGCCAAGTATGTTCCTGCACATAGCAGCAGCAGCAGAGCTGGTGCAGTAAGGGTCAAGGCAGCTGTTAGAATTGCTGCATTATCCTGCTTTCCTCCCAAAACCCTGCCTTACCCATAAAATCCTCTTCATCTGACATGGCCATGCCGATGGCAAGGCGTTATGACCACAATGCTGCCAGTGGCCCTGTTTTTCATTGCCACTTACCTGTTCTGTAGGACTGATTTCTCTGGGTTTATTTATTCCTCTATTCATGCAGCACAGCCATGCCATGGCTTCCCTTTGGCAGGAGGCACTGACTGGCAGGACTCACGTTTGCAACTCATCACGGTGCCACGAGCACCTCCAAAATGTCCATTCCTGTGAGACCCTGTCACCTCCTCTTTGCAGCTTTCCCCTCCCATCCCAATTAACCTCCCCAAGATTACCAGTTACGGGAAGTTTTAAAACTTTTCAAGAGGCAGTGGCTTCGTTTAGGCAGCAAAACTGTGTATTGAAATATGAATTAGTAGCGTGTGTATCGGCAGGATAGACCATCTGCTGTGCTCAGCACCCGGGTTTGAAGCTGGTTGGCTGGCAGGACAGCATGTGTTTACAGAAAACCCTAACAGTTGTAAAGGAGCCATTTAGGTTTATTGTGTCAATTCCTGTACAACTCCACGCGGAGAGATTCCTTTCACAAACTCACATAAAAAAGACAGACAGACTAGTTTTGACCTCTCTCGAAACATTTGACGGTTGAGCTTGTTGCAAGGATAAAATATCTAGAAGAGGGGAAAAAAAAATCTTGTCATTCCCCCCTCTTAAGCACTAGACTTCTTGAATGCAACATCCATTCATAGCTTACTTCTTGCATTGTAATTTAACTGCCTTTTATTTTCCTTCTGAGATACAAACGCAGGAGCTGCACATGATTTTCATAACACATTATGCAAGACATTGTGAAAAAGCTGCCCAGAGTAATGGCTCCATTTCAACGTGATGCATATGCCAAGATACAGGGATCATTTATTTTTCTTAAAAAATTAAATGAGGATGGGATTAAAAATGTTATGTTTTGCCTGTATGAGCAATATTCCTCTGTCAGCCTTTCCAAACATATTGCCTCTTTGTAGCTCCTCTGTAATACAAATTGTCCAAGGGAAGGCACGTGGTGGCACACCAAAGGGGTTTATGCTGCTGCACGAGCATCCCTCTTTCCAGGGACTTGCAAGGCACAAATATTCCAAGGACAGGGCAGAACAAAGCCACACGGGCCCTGGGGATGCTTCTGGACTGAGCACTCGGTTGTTTTCCCATACTTGGAGGAATTATTAAGAAAACGATCTCTTTAGTGAATGTGCTGAATGCATTGCTTAGCAGCACCCGTGCTGTACATGTGATATTTGTGAGTGCATGGATGCAGAGAGAAAAGGGAACGTTCTCCTACGTCCTTAACCAAGCCCTCGGTCACAGTGCCCCGTGTGTGACTCTCCCTGGCTGTTGGACTGAGAAGATAAAATAAGAAACAGCCACATTTGACGCATCTCTGAGATAACTCCTTCCAATGTGCAAGAGAGAAAAAAAAAAAAAGTATCTTAATACATAGGTCTTAAGACTTCAATAAATTTTTTTTTTTTAAATGCTTGATGCTTTTAATGGAAAAATCCACGAAGCAAGATGAAAGATGGCAAGATGAGAGATGGCAGGATGGGGGAGAAAGCTTGTTCTTGCAAACATACCCACCTGTTTTTAAGGCCCCTCATATGGATGCTTTAGGACTGGGGATCAAAAACTGCATAAAAAGTGAGGGTAGCCAATATCCTAAATAGGAACACATTATGTTGGTAGTTTGGGAAGGGCTCTTATATGAAGTAGTAAGGCTTGGGTAAGGACAGGAGAATGGTGGGATGAGGAGAAATTACCTATTTACAGGCCAGGTGATGTGCTCATAAGAATCCTTTCTCTAAATTATGCCTTGCATCCTTAGATACGAAATACCAGTGTATCACTTTTACTGTATATTACTATGATTAGAATCACAGAGCTTTAGGTAATTCTTGCTTACAGTCTTGTGTGTGCATATTATATGTGTATACACATATATATATTTGTTATTATTATTTTATATATGTATATATATATGTTAGTTCAAAGTTCCTTTAACCTGACCAACAGCTCATGCTCGTGAGAGTCAGGATTTGGTGCTCAGCAGTGGAGGAGCAGAACAGGGTGCATCAGGACTGTCAGATTCCTTCTCCAGGAAAGCAGCAGATTAATACAAAAACGAGCACGGGGTCTCTCCTGGGGGTTGCATTCTGTTTTTAGGGACATGAGGGAGGGGAGGGTGTCTCCAAGTGCGTTGCACAAGGTCACTGCAGAGGAGTTAGGTGCCCAGGACCAGATTTGGAGATTGGTGCCCCCCAGTGACCAGGAGGATGCTGTGGGAAAGTCCTGTCCCCTCTAAAAGCAGCACCAAATGCAAGTGGGAGAGCAGAGCCCTGGAAAGTCATCAGGAAAGAGGTTGGTGACCCAGCTGTTGGAGCCACCTCTCTCCTCTCAGGTGCCCACCTTGGCCATTTGCATTAAGACACTGTCAGGCCAGACCACAACCACTTGTCTGGCCCTGGAGGTCTGCTAGAAAAGAGCTGTTTTGGGGAGGTAAGTCACTGATTCAGTTTGCCAAGTTGTCATGGTGGAGTCATCTGTAATGGAGCCTAAGGCTGAATCCTATTTTTACATTTGCAAATGTTACAATCCGAAATCTCATTTTCGTATGTAAACCGTGTGCCTCCAGTTTCCTGTTCTGATTTTGTGATGCAGTTTGTGGTCCCACGGACCTGTGGACTAGAAATGCACTTTGGGTGTTGTGTTTCTATGTGTCATTATTTTATTATTATCCTCATTGTCATCAACACTATTACTATTATCATCATCATCACTTATTTTGGGGGAGACTCTTCTTATCTACTATTTCTCCTGGCTGGTGGAATGCAGTTCAAAGAAAAGCATGAGAATGCCTTTGATAGCAGCATTTTTCAGACTTTCCCTGAGCATCCCTCCCGTTTGCCTGCGGAGGGGATTGGGCGCTTCCCCGCGCGGAGCAGAGCGGTGCAGCCACGCCACATCATCCCACTGCCTATTTTCAGGCTGTGTGCTGTGCCCTCCTGGGTCAAAGCGAAAATGGGAGAGGATGGCAAGCCAAAGCGTGGGGAAGATGACTCACTGGATTATTTTCTGCCTTTCAAATATAACCCTTGAATACTTGCCAATGTATCGATACAGTCAGGCAGCGAGCCTCATGTATTTATATTTATTTATGCTACGTAGTGCCTCAGTCAATACACTCACCTATTTTTTTTTATATTTTGTTTATTTGGTTTTTTTCACGTATTTTCTTCAAAACAGGCACTGAAGGAGCAAAACTGCAACCCACCCAATGCAATTCCTGGTAAACACAATGTGCCAAGGTTTCCAACAAGCACCACCTCTGGTAACCACGATCGTTCCCATTCCAGGCCTTACTGAAACTGCTCAGAATAGCTTTGGAGAAGTGGGCAGCCAATAATCTCTCTGAGGAAGGAAAAAGCAGCTCAGCTGAGGTATGTTCTCACACAGAGTGGGGGTATCTTTGCTCCTCTGTCTTGTATACAGATGCTGGTCTGCAAAACCCAGCCCTGCTCTGGTCTGCATGTCCCACTCTCTGTTCTGGGAGGGGAGAAGGGAATGAGCTCAGGTGTGGGAGGGCTGAGTTGAGGCCATTGTTACTGAGGAAAAAACATGGAGCTCGTAGAGAGAAACAAGGTTGATACCCCAGCAGGAAACTTCACCATCAAGCCCTTGGTCTCAGGTATCATTTTATTCTCAGAGAGTGGGGCATAAATACAGAGTTAATTATGACCAGAACCCACAGCAATAACCTGTTTATGGGAAAACTCTAGTCCTAGTCTAGAAGAGTTGTAATCTTACCCTGCCATCTGAAATTTGTTGCTTTATTAAGATTGCATTCTTGACTGAAAAAAAAAAAAAGTGAGTTAGTTTGATAAGTTTATTGCCCTTTGTCAGGATGGCAGTATTTTTTTTTCTGCTTTGAAGATAGATGTTCCTGTTTCTATGGCTGTATATTTATCCTTTCTTTTAGCTTTTTCATTACTGTTCCCTTTAATCATTTAATGAGGAGTGTTCAGGTTCCTGATGATTTAAAATTACAACTCGCAGAGACACTGGCAATATCTCTGCTGGAGAAACGTTGATCCTCTAACTTTAAGACTTTAAATTCAAACCACATGTCTTTGCCACTAACTCCAAATACAACCCCTGGAGTTGTGTGACTGTCACTAGAATATAAACCAAAGCCACTCTGCAAACAAAAGCTGCAGTTTTTAAATTGCGATTACGGTCAGAAAAGTGACTATTTTAATCATTGCTCTGGTTTACCCGGGAGATCTGCTCCCTCTGCACATTCCAAATATCTCTGCAGATTTTTATAGACTGAAAGGAGATTTTACTGCCTTCCAGCCCTCTTAGCCCTACGGAGGCCGGCCAAGGCAGGCGAGTGAGCCAGATTTGTTCCAGACTCACACATCCGCGGAGTGTGAGCTGAATTCCCGTGGCAGGACCTGTCGAGCCCGTGATGTGCCCGCCAGGACACGCAGCTTTTGTGCTCCCCGGGAGCTCCCAGGGTGCAGGGCAGTCACAGGGGCATGAACAAAATAGAAAACCAAAACCACAGGGGTTTCCCTATAAACTGGTTTGGTTTGAAAAGGGGAAAAAAAAAAAAAATCCCTGAAGGGCCTCTTGAGCTGGAATGGCTTTTTTGAGTGCAGCTACCTGGATGGATCTCACGCCAAGGGTAGGGGCTCTGAGCAAAGTAGAAGGTAATTTTCATAAGTATTAGATATAGAACTGGGAAATTGAAAATAAGAGGATGCAAATTTCTCAAGGGGATTTCCTTTTCTTGCTGGCTTTGAGGAGCTGATTCCGTTCCTTTAATATTTTCCTTATGTGGACACTTCCTTACAGCGTTCTGGGTACTGAACTTCATCCTCTTTGGGCTCCTGCAAACCCAGTCACTGCCTTCCTGACCCTCAAGCCCCATTTTTTGTGTTTGCTACATCAAGAATCAAATCCCATTTAGAAGGTGACTGCTTTAACTCCCTATCTTCGTTCATGAAATGCAATATATGTATTTTATATCTGTGAAAATCCCTTATTACAGTATTGGGAATGTTCCTCTGATATACGTGAATTCAAAATAAATGTTGTTAGGAGAACATCTAATTCATTTTAGATGGTTTTATTAGGCGTCTCTTAACAAATCCCAGAGTATGTAAATGAAATATAACTATACGCACATATTCATCAGTCTGTTCTTGGAATTAAATATGAGCGCTGTGACATTTGGTTTTAAGGAATGACTAATTAACATGTGTGCAGGATGTTCTCATCTTCCTGCTTTGGAGTCCCGGAGTCAGGGAAAAGCAGACAAAACGTATTTCCACTCTTTCTATCATAGTTTGCAAAGCAGAAAGCTGCTCACGACAGCCAAGAACTTCTCAGGCATTTCTGTACCTGTTGGGTGCTGACACGGGGCCCCTTCTCGAGCGTTCAGTGTTGTTAAATGTCATCTCATCTGCTCTGGGGCCAGGAGTGCTTTAAAAAAATCAGCTTTGCAGCTGACCTGGCTTTTAATAATCACACCGACAAGTCACAGAGCACAACAAAGAGCAGGACAACTCCTGGAGTACGGCCAAGGTGCTGTTGATTTACATCCACAACGGGATACTGGAAAATGGGGCTGAGCCCTAGGATGCTCCCCGTCCCCACCATCCCAGGGATGCTCTCTAGGAAAACCTGGGCTGGATATTTGGGGGTTGGATGCCTCAATGCCATGCTTGGGAACACCAGGCTTTGCTGCACTGCTGGTATAAACCCAGAGAAACACCCACATTAGTTTTTGACGGGGTTGGCTCAAGTCGCTTTGTGCAAAAGCAAAGTGTGTGCAGGGCATACACTTTTTGCAGCAGAGAAAAATAAGTTAAAAAAAAAGAAAACCCACTGTAATTTCTTTCTGAGGGTGCTGGGGGAGGGCAGGCACACCACACCTCCCCGTCTGAGTGCCCTGGAGAAGCTGACCAGAACAAATCTCAGCAGGAACACACAAACCTCTATTATACCTTTTAAAAAGCTCCCCATTGAATGCAGCCGGGCAGATGGGAAGGGCCCTTTTATTTCCTTTTTCTTTCTCCGCCTGAGTTCATTCTCTCCCTTTGGGGGAGCCAGGTTCAAAGACATGCCAAATGCATCAAAACCTTCCCAATAAAGTCCCTTTCACCTCCCGGCAGAGCGGGGATGGGACTGGAGCGTGCTGGGAGCGCTGGGTCCGACGGTGACTTTCAGGACTGTGTGTGGTAAATCGTGTGCACAGTTCCCAAAACAATGCCCTGAATTGGACATCTAATTCCCTGGAAATTAAATCCCTCAGCTGGTCAGGGAAAACAGGAGCCAAAGAGATTAAACAGTGCAGTAGGGAGAATCTTTGAGGGTAGACTGGGGTGTTCTTGTGGGGTTTTTGGGTGGTTTTTTTTTAATAGCAGAGGGGTAGCAAAGTAGTGGTTTAGTGTTGTTTCCACTATTTTAATTTGAACCATGACTTCCCCCCTTCCTCTCCCAATAATCTCCATGAAAAACTACCTCTTTATGCTCATTACCCAACAGGTGAGCTCTGTCCCAGCAAGTACTGCCCTGTTGCAGGATGCAGAATTAATTTCTGCAGGGCAGTCACAGAAATCACAGAAAATTAAGAGTCCTTGGGGTAAGTGGAGGGGGATGCTGCAGATGCAGACACCATTCCCATGGCCCCAGGCATCCCACATCCTGCTCAGGTCCCTGCTAGTGCCTGCAGCTCCCAGCATCTCCCTGGTGCTGCACTGCCCACCACAGCCTTTGCTCAGTCCTGGGTTATTTATCCCGGTGCAAACTCGGCTGGGACTGGAGTCGTTTGGGCATCAGAGAGGCCAGAAGTAGGGGTGAGATGTTCCCATCGATTTTTTGTTGCTGGTGTACTAAACATGAGCAGGTCCAGCCGTGCGGCGCAGCGAGTGCTGGATGCTGGATAAAAGCACAGTCCCTGCTCCTCAGGAAGCGATCTTTCCCCGCGGGGCTGCTTTTTAACTGCTACAAGTCAAAACTTAGTGGGCCTCACAGTGGCAATTTTTTTTTTTCCTTAAAAAAAAAAAAGCAGTTTCCTATGTATTTTTACTGACAAAAGCCTGACGCTTCCTTTATATGCTTTATTTTCTTTCTCCTCTGAAACGATCGTTAGACAAAAGCAGTTTTGCTGCTGGTTAATCAAGAGAGTGATGTGGCCCTGCATTTTAATCCTAAACCAATTAGCAGGATTTGACATCATGCCATTAGACTGCTTGAAACAAAAATCAAGGACAGCGTAATGCAGCTAGAAAAGAACAATAACCATCAGCACTGCCCTGTCAAAGGGGAAGGAAGAAATTTGGCTGCGTCTGTAATTTCCAAGCAATCCCCCTTCCCTCAAACCTGAGCATTCAAATGAGGGAGCTAAATAATAACGAGAGGGGGAAATGTTGAATCTCTAATCACATTACCCTAAACTGCACCAGTTTTAAAAGCAGAAATCGCTGCTCTTGCTCCTGAGCCGGCACAAATTGGTTGGATTTTCAAGCCCTGAGTTGTGGTTTATGATTTCTGTCGCGGGCGCTCCGTGCTTTGCAGGTTGCGCAGCGCCTCGGATGCAGATGCACAGCGAGGGACCCCGCGGGGTGCGAACGCGCCAGCATCCCTAAGAAACAACTTCCTGGACACGGAAAATGTTTGCTTCGTCCAAACCACCCTAAGATAATTAATGAACAAAGCACCTTTTAGCAACTGTACTTTTTGCTGGCAGGGATGCACCTTGCGGCTGGTCCCGCAGCGGCGGCGGCGCAGCCCGAACCGGTGGCCGGGACCAGAGCCGGCCTGGCAGGCATTGGCCAGGCCACGGCTGCTGCCCGCGGGCACAAACAAGCCTGGCAAAGACACACGGTGAGAACAAAACTGCAGGCAGGCCCCGGGGTGCAGTATTGGAGGGATGAATGCCTACAGCACATCGGGGACTCCGCGCCTTGCTGCGCGCTCGGGGCTGGCAGCGGAGAGCGGAGCAGCAGCGAAACCCAGCGTCTCGTAAAGCAGCATATGGATAGAGCACAAATGGATGGGGTTTTATGTCCTCTGCAATATTTTCATTGATATTTATTTTGATTTAATTTGGCTAATGTGCAGGGAAAAATGAAAGCGTGCCATACTCCTCAACATCTGATGAGGAGCTGAATACTTTTTAAAATTAGTATTCCCTCATAGGCATCGATCTTTAAGGTCTGCCCAGAAACTGTGCTGGAAAATCATAAATTACTTCATGTAACTCACAGGATGACCCTTGGAGCAGCAGATCGTTGTTTTAATGTTGAATTTTTTGTGTTAGTATTACAGTTTCTAGTCTTTCTGCTTCAGCCTTTTTATCCATAACTTTAATTTTCCTTTTAATGAAAGTGGAGTTTTCCACAGTCTCAAACGACTTCAAAGAGAGGGTTTTAAAAAAATATATTAGCAAATTATCATGAGATTTGTTATAAAAAGGGTGAAAGATGGCAATTGTCCTTATGCCTGCTTTGAGAGAGGAGAGGCTGAAGTGGAGCCAGGAGCGACGGTCACAAATTGTAGCGTGAGGTTGGAGACCAGGGTACAAATCTCTGCCAAAGACCTCCAGGGCGAAGTTGGGCAAGTGACATAAATCTTCCCTTCTCATAGCTGCCATCTGCAATATGGGACAAAAAGAGCCCATTTCCTCCACAGGGATCTGTGTATAAATGCCTTAAAACTGGCGAGGGGCAGCAGCGACGGCAGGGCCATGTGCAGGCTGGAGAGGGACAAAAAAATAACTCCCCAAAGAGGTTAGCGGCAAATAAATCCTCTGCCTTCCCGCCGAAGCAGCTCTCCAAGAGCTTTGTGGCTCTGAATTTTGAGGGAATAAATTTGTGAGAGGAGGTTAGGGTGGGTAAGGTGAGCAGGGGCCAGGGAGTACCCAAAACATCACCCCAAACCCCCCCTTTGTCCCGCCAAGGCGTCCCCAGGGCTGCCTCCTGCTGCACCACTGGGATTTTAATGTCCCGTTTCCCTCGCCTGTTAATAAAGGAACAAAAAGCGCTTTTGCCTCCTCAAGGGTGTTGTGAGACAAAGTTGGTAAGTGCTGAAAAGAAACCCAAACCCGAGGAGAAAGCTGGCTTTGTTGCCTTCGGACACAGACCACTGCAGACCTTGCTTGAATTTTGCTGCAACATCTCTTGAATGAAAACGTGTTCGTCCAAAAAACCCATCAAACATGTCCTGGCTGGAAACGGCTGCCAGGGGACTGAAAGGAACCGCAGATTATAGATCCTCGGGGTTCTTGTGGCAACAAAATGTTTGTCCCATGGATTTGAGCTGGATCCAATGAATGCAAAAAGTGCTCAGAGAGACTGTTTAACCCACCCTGTAGGAAAAAAGGAAAGGAAAAAAAAAAAAAGGCTAAATAAAACAAAAAAAAGCAAAGCAAGAAACAAGAGCAACAAAACCCCTTTATATTAAAATAATTATAATAATATTGGGACATTGGACAGGAAAAAGAAAATTCAGAAGTTCAAAGGCTAAACCTTCACCTGAGTCTTAAAATGAATTGGAATGGAAAGAAAATTACATTCAGTTGGTCATACCTTGTAAACCGGGCTTGGGGCTTAAAAAAAAAGTCTCCAAGGACAACAACAGCACCAAACTCTGAATTTTCAGAGTCAGAGAGGGTGCCTTGGGGTGCCATGCAAAGAGGAAAAGGATTGTATAAAAGGTTACTGATCCTGTGTTTCTTCTGCCTTATATCTCACTGAGCTCTACAAAAGTAAAAACTGAATTTGCATATTTCAAACTTGTGTTGATATCATGATGCACGTTTTGTGTTCACAGTCTCTGGAGGAAAATAACAATTTTTTTACAGGAATATTTTTTTTAAAGTTGTTCTAAGCTAGATAAAATCTAAGAAAACTAAAAAAAAATGTCTCTACAGCAAGACTAGGACAAAATTCTCACAAAAGGGAGCAGAATAAGGAGTGTAGCCACAGTCTGGCATAACTGAGCATTAATAACTGAAAATAGTTAAAGAAATGACTACTGGAAATAGTTAAAGAAATGGCATCTTTAACAAAATGGTTTTCTGCTGTATTCCAGGCAAGCAAATATATCAGTCAACATCTGAGATGTGATGTAGAAAAAACATTGCAACTCCTTGGTTGTTTTCAGGTGCATATTACATTTATAAAAACAGAAGTTTTATCATTAGGTTAAAAAGAAAAACTTGCTTCTGAGATCTTTGGTTCCCCTTGCCTAATTTCTGGATTCGGAAAGCCATCTTTAAAAATTATTTTACTATATTTTATTGTCAGCCACAATGTCAGCTTCCTTGGGCTTGCATTAATTTGATGTGCATCCATCTTAATTGAAGCTGATCCATTTCAATCTTGGCAGCACATTGATAATAAACAGGAACCAAACACTATTTGGCAAATTCCAATCTACCAGCAAAACCAGGGAGAAAGAAAGCAGAAAACCTGGGGCCATCTCCTGGAATCAGTTCCTGGGCTGCAGCTCAGTCTTCGTATGTATATGATTTGATTTTGTTTTTTATAGCCAAGCAGTTATCATCATAACTGTGTTTGTAATTTCAAAGGTGCATTATCATACTAATGGATGATGAGCACTCAACAGTCACAATAAATATGCATTAAAGAAGTTCTCCTGTCCTAGCAGGGAGAGTGTTCCCTAATCCCCATTATGGAAATTGGTTAAACTGAGAGAATATTTCCTTTATAGTTTCAGCTCTTCAGAAAGCCTTTGATATCCTAAGCCAAAGCAACTACGCATCAGGAACAGAGAGATGTACTTTGGTCCCCCATGCCAGCTTTTCACTTATGTCTGCCATTTCATTTCCCCTGCATTGTGGGGGTAAGTCTTAGCCAACACCCTCATTTTCATTCATTAATGAAATCATGGTAATATCCCTCTTTGCACTTAGCTGTCTCCCAGGCACTCTGGAGGTGTCTGTCACTGTGGTATGTATATACCGAGAGCCCTGTGCCCAAAAATCACCAGTCAGTGAAGTTTTGCCATGTAAAAAAGGTCAAAGTACTACAGGACTCTATTATTATCACTTAAAACTCCATGAAGCATTAAAATCATGAGTGTGGGAAAGCTGGAAAACACAGCTTGATATCACTGTGGCTGTCGAGGGGTTCTGCTCTCCCTTTCTGCCCCACACTTTGCAGTCGTGCTTCTCACCCAAACTTCCTTTTTTCCCTGAAATAAAAGGTCACTTTGTGCCATGCCAGAAGATGCTCTGCTCATCCAGCGTTCTGCTGTCCTTCTCAGTGTTATTCAGCAAAAATAAGCTGCATCCCTAAATAATTCGAAAGGCAATAAAAACAAGCACACGCAAAAATTACCGCAGCTTTTGCGTTCTTGAAGAGGGGGGGGGAAATGTCCTGAAAAGCTCTCTTTATTAATATGAGATGGCAAATATTTTTTGCTGTTTATTAAATCATATGAAAGGTTAATTATGGTTAGCGACTGTGGGTAGAAAACAATTCTTGGAAGATGCTTTTGTAACAACAGGTTGGCAGTATGCAGAAGCCATCTGCTTCCTGCAAATGTTAAGGTACAATCTCAAACTTGTGAGGTTAAAAATTACAGATTGCAGAGTAGTTTGGTAGAAGGAAAATCCATGTTGTGTTGATGTAAAGTTGCTCAGTCTCCTTGACACACAGCCTGGAAGGAATGCCAAGTTCCCTAAAGGACGATGTTTGGCTGGAGAGGACCCTCGCTCGGGGTATTCTGTGCTCACACTGGCTGTCTACACAGCTAATTAAGTCATTTTGGTGCCGTGATTCATCTTTTTTAATGCAAGAATTGGTTTCAAATCCTGACCCATGAATAGGAGTGGATTGTGGCCATAATATTCTGCTTTCAAGTGGGTAATGCAGCTCCTTCCACGAAGGAGAATAAATAAAATCATTATCGAGGAGACACGCTCCTGAAACTTGTTGCTTCAATCCACAATGCGTGGACTTCACCACGGCTACAAACTCTTTGTGGCCAGGAGTATCTGTTAGGAAAAGAAGAGTTATCACCCTCATTTTACATATAGTGAGCTGGCCAAAAGATAGGATTTGTCTGTGAGCACACAGGGAGGTTGTGGCTAACGGAATTTAACCCAGATTTTTCAGATCTCAGGGAAGTACCTTAACCACAAAACCATTCTTCCTCTCTGTGGGTCAGCTACTGTGACTTCAGCATCTGGGCTGGGCACTTAGACATGTTTATCTTTTTCCAAGGATCAAATTTAATTCTGCTGAATTTTCCACTTCCGTGGAAAACATCACCCACTTTTTCCTTCCCCTCTGCAGATAACGTTGCCCAACTTTACTTGTTCCCCACCAGGGGAAGACAAATTGAACCACCTGTAAGAGAAGGGATGGGGAACTGCCCCCTTCACTTTTCAGCCAAATAGGGAGGAACTATTTTGGGTTTTTTCAGACACTCTGACTTGAAGTGATGTCATGCAACCTTCAGGCCCTTTCCTGCTCCCCTGACTTACAACCTCTCCCCACACTCATCTCCAGGAGCAGATTGCCAGCTGGCTGCTGTGTAAAAGGGCTCATTTAGGAAAAATGTCTTCTCTGAAAAGGTGGTCAGGCATTGGAACAGGCTGCCGAGGGAAGTGGTGGAACCACTGTCCCTGGAAGTGTGGATGTGGCACTTGGGGACATGGTTTGGTGACAAACACAGTTGGACTTGATGATCTCAGAGGTCATTGCCAACCTAAAGGACTCTGTGATTTCCAAGCACTGCCGACTTGTTTACTGAGCAATAAAATAATCTGGGGCCTTGTTTCCTGTTGCTCTACCCTAAACAATTTTGTCAAGGCTTTGAATGTCTGCGGGGTTTCTTCTCCAACACTGCCTAGTTTTTTAAGAGAAACTTTCCAGCTAGATTTTTTTCAAAAGCATCCTGTAAAGTGGTTTTATCTCCTCCTGGAGGAGAGGAGGAGATAAAATGCTGGAGCTGGTGATCCACTCCATTATCAGCACCTCCTGCCAGGAAGGGCATCCTGCCTTTAATGTCCCTGTGGGTGGAGAAGAGAGGGGCAGACCTGACCCACTGGGCTCTGCTGCAGAACTCCCGATCATTCCTCACAGCCTTGCTCCCCAGTGCTGGCAGCATCCCTTGCTAGGATCGTCAGCAGCAGGACCTGCCCTGCCCTGCCTCCTCCCCTTCTGCTGCCAGCCCTGCTGCTGCCCCATTGCCTGTGAAACCCTGAGCACGGGGCTGCTGCTGGGCTGCTGGTGATGGGATCTTCTACTTCTGGTGCTGAAATCACTGATGGGGAAGAAGGAACCAGCTCTATTCATCTCCCTGGCATTTTGTCAACAGATGGGACCTTTCCTTCTCTTCGTCTTACTCTGAGCTCTTCAATGAACCTGAAGATCACGATGGGTAATACCAGTAACACTTGCATCAGGCTTCCTGGAGTGCCCTGCAGGAGTTGGCTGCATGTGAGGGACTGAAACACACAGAAATTGAGGATGAGATGTTTCAATCCCACCGAAGGGATTTGGATGCCCAGCATCCATTAAAATGAATAACAATTCCTGTCCTGCCCTAAATGGCCGAAGCCCAAATTGCTCCATGAGATGGAAACCATATTGGTTAATGCATGGACACTTAAGCCCTCAGCATCTGACTTCACTTATATTTCATTTCCAGCAAACTTGGTTGATGATGTCCAATGAAACACTTGCACACCCGTTACCTCTCCCCAGCAGCTCATCGCTTGCCAGCTCTGCTATAGGGGAAGGTGATGAAGGTGCCTAATTTGTTTGCAAGTTGGAGAATGATGTAAAAGGTTCCTCGTCCATCATGATAAAGGCTTTCAAAAAAAAACCCCACAGACGAATGTTCCTTCCCCTCACTTCACCCGCGCTCCGCGAGGACGTTTGAAGCAGAGGGAAAGTTCAGCGTAGCCATATGTACAGAGGGATGCACACAAATCACAGCTGCTGCTAATTGGATCCAGAGATCTAATTGCTCCCTCATGGTGGCACCCTGGGCTGCTCCTGCCTCCCCTGACCCGCCAAGGAGCTGAGACACAGCCTCAGGTCGCTCACTGAGCAGAGCAGGCATCCAAAGCCTTGCCCAGCTTGAGGGGGAGATGAAGATGTAAACTAACATATCGTAATATAAAATGGTGTAAAATAACATAAAATAATATAAAATAACTCCAGGTGCTTGCTCCGAGGCTAATGCCTCATCCAGAAAGCATCTCTACACCAAAGCTTTGAGAAACACCGCTAACATGGCCAGAAATAGGATGTTTCCCACATCCCCTTCCTGCCCTAAGTGCAAAGCAACCTGCCTGTCTGTGTTAGGGACTATGGTCTTTTTTAACCCTTTGTAGGACCACTGTGACACCACCCAACTCCACACACGAGCCCAGCCAGGAACTCTGGACTTGGATGCTCCCCAGTTACACGGAGCAAAGTGCTGGAGAAATGGGGAGGAAATACCCAAAGTTTGATCTGAGGTCCATTTCAGTCCTGGAAAAGGCTCTAAGTCTTCTTTTATCATGCAAACCTCCTCAGCCAATCCTGGTTTTAATAAAGTTGATTAATGATTGCGCTAAGGACAAGGACAGTTATTCCCTGACTTATGCTACGCCGTTTATGGAAGCTGTATCCTTAAATGAATTACTGCAGGGATCATTAAATTTTGACTTAAATTGGACATAGTAAGCTCATTTAAAAAAATAAAAAGCTTAGCAAGTTATATATAAACTAGAGGAAAAAATGAATCTCCTCAAACTGTCTCCCATCTCCTTCCCAAGCAGGAACCTAAAGGGCAGATTTGCAAAGGGAGGTTTTAATTTGCAGGGCAAATCTTCATGAGGGCACTTAGAAGCTGCCTTTGTGCACATCCTAATTGAATTACGGGCTCAAAATTTGGACCTTTATCCTCACTCAGCTTAACGGGTCCCCAGATTTGGGGCTGGCAGTAGAAATATTGCTACCCTGGAGAAAGAAGGTGAAAACTGCCACCCTCTCCCTGTGTGGTGCCAAAGTGGGAAGTGGGTGCTGCTCCCATGCCCTGTGCTCTGGCAGCTGGGGGTACAAACACCCAGAGAAGAGGCACACAATTTTTTTATGGGTTTGCCTTAAAAATTCACATTAAAAAAAAAAAAGTATTTCATGGCTTTAGGATCTGAGTGCTTGTTCCCTGAGTGCTTTTAGAGGGAGAACGGAGATGCTGGACATGGATATTTTTTTCTGCTTTGCAAGCATTTGAAAACAGTTCAGGTTTTGGGTTTGTTTTTTTTTTATTTCGTTCCCCTTGTATAAACTTGCCAACATTACTCCTTGGTGCTGAGAATAATCACAGGAATGACCACGGGACCTTGTGAGGGTGGTCACAGACTGAGAAACACTGCCCAGAGAAGCTGCCCCATCCCTGGAAGTGTCCAGGGCCAGGCTGGATGGGGCTTGGAGCAACCTGGGATAGTGGAAGGTGTGGAAGTGGAACTGGACAAGCTTTAAGGTCCCCTCCAACCCAAGCCATTCTATGAATATTCATTTATTAAATAAAAAGAATTGTACCTTTGCCTATGGATACGTTTCCAGTACAGGGGAAAGACTACAACCAAAAAGAAGGTGATAAAGTAGGGGGGGTTAAGTAGAATTATTCAGACCCTTCTTAACATCCAGACTGTACACTCCAGTCACACTTTTTCATCCCACCTTCCAAATCCCTGCCCCACCTCCTGTGGGAAGGGCTGAGCTCAGAGGGGGAAGGGATTGCAACTACATGCTCCCCACTTTCTGTGCCTTAATTAAAAATCTTAATTAATTAATTTTTCACTTTGTGTCAAAATTTCCTTCAGTGGGGTGATCAGTGATGGACATATCTCTCTGGAAATGGAACTAGAGAAAGGAAAGGTACCTTTTTTTAATGATTCTTATGCAGCAAACTCTGAAAGGCTGCAGTTTACTGCTCCTTCGTGCTGACTTGCTTGGTCATAGCAGGATTAATTTTCTGCTCTAATCTAGGAGATTTTAAAGCACAGAATAATGTTTAAAAAAAATTAGGGAAAACTGGACTGTGCTTCAGATATTTGATAATCTATAACTACAGAACCAGTGTATGCAATGCCACAAAAAAAAAGATGGAAAACAGTGTAAAATTTCCACACCTCCTTGCTTTTTACTGTCTGGCAGAAGGCTCAGCATGCAGGGGGTTCAGTCCTTTCTCCGTATCCTAAAACTGCTTTTCCTCCAGATGGAAATTTCTATTCCATCGCCATCTCGTGGTTCCCTGCAAAAACTGCTGGCTCTGCAGGACGTCTCCTCGCGTTGCTGGTGCTGCACTGCGCGAAGGCACCTTGTAAAAGGCAACATCCACTGCACACGGGACACACGGGGGACTGAAATTAATATTGTGTATTAATATTGATGATGGTTTTTATATTGTTACTGTGGCACTGGTTTGGGAACGTCGCTTACTTCAACCTACCCGTCTGTTTCTCTTTACACAGTTGTAGGTGTTTTGAAGACTCCAACGATGTTCAGTCCCGAGGACCTGCCTTGCACCTACAGTTCATGAAAGTCCAGCAAGAACTGAGCCCTCCAATTCGTTTCAAGGTGTCCCAGCAGTGTTCAGCCCAGGTTAAAGAACCTCCAGACCCTAAATCCACCTGGACAGGTAGAGCTGTGCCAGAGCCCCCTGTGCAGATTGAAAATGGGGATTGCTGTGATCGTGGGGTTGTGATTGCAGGGAGGGACGAGGATGGAGGAAAAGCTGCAGAATTTAACATCAGTCTGAAAAATCTCAACTCCAAGCACGCCAGCAGCAGCTCTCCAGTCCAGCCCACTCTGTTGCTCTTGTCAAAATTCCCTCACCTTGATTTCATCCTGCTGGACAAGGAGTCTTTGCAGGAGGCTGCATGTGTGCCCCTGCTTTTCCTCAGCGAGGCAAGGAGAGAGGGAATGTTGAAACTCAGCTGGTGGTTGGGAAATTGCCCCCCTCTAATACAAGCCAGACCCATGGAAACCCTCCAGGTCTCAAAATCCCTCCTCAGTCCAAGCAGGACTTTGATGAAGAAAAGCAGAATAAAAGTGAACGGGAAGAAAGCGAGTTTAAATAAGCCCAAACAAGTAA
Organism: Orthonyx spaldingii; assembly: GCA_013397795.1. Classification (NCBI taxonomy): domain Eukaryota; kingdom Metazoa; phylum Chordata; class Aves; order Passeriformes; family Orthonychidae; genus Orthonyx; species Orthonyx spaldingii. Next base: position 323,421 of record VZTJ01000758.1, read on the forward strand.
CAGCAGATTTTGAGAAAGCAAAGTGAGCAGCTGTGGGCAGCCCCAGCTGTTTCACCGCCCCAGAAAAAGCCAGGAAACCACGGAAAAGGCCCTGTGGTGGTGAATGGCACGGACATCCCCAGGTCTCTCCATAGCCATGTGGATTTGGGCATGAGCACCATGGGCAAGGGAGGACAATGAGTAAATCTGTGAGCAGTCTTGCCAGTGAAGAGTTCTAGTCAAGTCAGTGTTTTGCTCAGCTTTGTGGGTTTTTAATGGCAGATTTCCCATTTTCCTGGGAAAAATCCCCCTGAAGAGGTTGGCTGGTGGACTCCCACTTCACATCTCCAGGGCACATCAGCTCTGCTGCCCCATCTCCATCCCTGCTGGGTCTCCTTCACACCCCCTGTTCACAGCCAGTTGCAGTAAAACACACAGTCCTGTCCCCCCCTTGCCTCCCCTCGCTGTGCTAGGACACAAACAGGGTTTTCCTTCTTTTCCAGAATGGTGCCATGGGCTTTGTGCTGCTTCCCTGCAGCCCCAGGAACATCAGGGACAAACCACTGCAGAGGTCACTTGGGCAGTGTGCTGAAAGGGACATTGCTGCCACATTTGGGACCTGCTCTTAGGGCAGAGCAAAGGCTGTTTCAGGACCTGAAGAGGAAGGAGCAGTGGCTGGCACAGAGAACCTCTGGAGGTACCTAATCTGCATCATTATCAGGCATTTTAAAGTATTTACAGGAGGTAGTTCCCAGCTTACTTTTCACTCCACCATGGAGCAAGCACAGAAACAAACGAGGAGCTTGTCCACTTGGACCTTGCTGAAATGAATGGCTGCCTTTATACCAGTTGCCTCTCAGAAATGTTGAGATTTAATTAATCCCTGGCTGGAAATAATGTACAGTATTGCCCTAATCTCTAATGCAGGATATCAATGCTAATGCTCAGCATAAAGAATGAGGTTTGTTGAGCTGGAAATTGGACCAAGATCCCACTGAGCAGCCCCAGTGCTGCTGCTGGAGTAGAGGAATCATTTGCTGATGGTTGAATTTGGGACTGAAAGTGCTGAAGTTTTCCTGCAAGCCAAAAGAATGCTACAGCAGTGTGAGTCCCAGCTTCTCCACCCTGCATTTCACTCCTGGCCATGTAGCCAGTCCAGCTCCTGGTGCCACATTACCAAAGCCATCCAGGGAGGACAAGTCTCTCCAGGCACTGATGAACAACAGATCCATGTAATCTCCCTTTAATTTAGCCTTGCAAGAAAACCTGCAGAGACAACTTCAGGTGCTGGCTACTCACTCCCAGCCCCTCCCTGGGGGTCAGGTGCCCATGCAAAGGTGCTGGAGCTCCTCAGAGGGGAGTGAGGCAGCTCCTGCTCGAGAATGCCGGAGCAGGATGGGCGGCACGTGTGTGCTCAGCCAGCTTTGTGCGGTAAGAGGATCGCCTCCTTTTTTAGAGCAATCTACTGGCCCGTGTCTCTTGGGTCACTTTGGTAGCATTGAGGATTCCTGAGCATCCCCAGCACCCCCGAGCTCCTGCTGCCAGCTCTCCCTTGGCTCTCACACACACAGAGATGCCAAGCCCTGCCCTGGCCCCGTCTGCTCCGCTCTTCATCTGCACCTCCTGGAAACCACTCTTCTTCCTCACCCTTTGCCCTAGGCTATATATAAAGGGCTAATCCCAAAGCTGGACCTGCAAAGACCTTAGCTGTGGGATTCAGGGTGGATTTTTTAAGAAATGATTAAACAACCAGAGGAGAACAGCACAGTGTCATCGCTGAGCAGCTCCAAATTCTGTAAGTGAGCCTGCATGTGATTTCATCCCCCCAGGAGGATGCAAACTGTGAGGAGATGGGACAGGTTGATGCTTGCCAGTGTCCTTTGACAGGTTTTATCTTCATTTGCATTTTCATAGGTGAGATGAAAAACACTGCTTGGGTTTGAATGAAAACTGTGGCAGCTTCAGCACGGAACATCCAGATACATGCTCTGGGTTGTCATGTGCAGAATCCAACTGGAGAGGATCAAAGGAAAAGGGTCTATTTTTGGTTTTGCATCTAGTAATTACTCTGAACAAATGAGCAATGCATCTGAGAAGTAATCAGCAATCTTTTTTCAGGTTTCCATCTGGTAAAATTCTTGAAGGTGCTGTAACTTCAGAATAATTTCAAGCTTGTGTTTCTCACTGAAGACTCTGAAGTTGGAGTCAACCAGTGAGTGGAAGAACACAGATTTGCTGTTTTGTCACTCATGTCCATTCAGAAAACTACTAAAGCAACACTCCTCAGGGCTGTGAACACCTACACCCAGAAGTGCTGGATGCAGTGAGTTTTAGAGTTCTAGAATATCCTGACTGGAAGGGACTCAGAGGATTCCAGGAGTCCAACTCTTGGGAAAGTAAAAAGGAAAGAAACAACGAAAGACAACTGAAAGAACAGAAGAAAGAATGAATGAAGAAATGAAAAAAAGAAGAAGGAAAGAAAAAAAAGATTAAAGGAGTCCAACTCAAAGAGACATTTCCTTTTTATAACTTGTGAAGTTACACCAGGGTGAGAGTTCCCTTTGCCTCTAAACCCTGTTCTGCAGTGACAATAAAACAGCACAGCAGGGAATGGGGAGGGTTGTGAGGGTGAAGGGAAGGATGCAGGAGTCAGAGTACGGAGTTACTACAGTTTGAGTCCTGCATGAAGGCTGGAGCCTTGCCATATAACAGAGTGTAACAGAACTTAAAGAGTGACAATCCCACCACTTCTCCATGCAGGATGAATTAGCACAGATTTGCAGGCTGGTTCCTTGGGAGGCCACTGGTGATTCTGGGGTGAATTTCCCAGCTTCCTGTGAAACTGAGGTTTCACATCATTCATGAGCAAGTTCCAGCCACTGAATCGGGGTGTCACAGACCCGTGGAAAGGAGTGGGAGCAGAACAGGAGACTTTGGAGCTGTTGCTTTTTAGACACCGGTTATTGCAGAGTATTCTGTGCATCATTCTGAATTCAGGCTTGTTTTTGTACAAAAGCAATTGGCTGGTGAGATTGCTGCGAGTATTCCCAGTAGAGTTGTGTTGGGGGAAAAAGATTCCTTTTCTTAATGGAAAATTTTGACTTTATAACTCAAAACTTGAAAATTTTAGCTGAAAACTGTGTGAGCCTTCTCCAGTGTGACTTCTTGTTTTCCAACAAAAATAAAATAGCGGAGATGGAAGTGGAAACTTTCTGTTTTCAATCAGAAGGAAATTTTCCTTTCCTACCAGTTCAAATAGCTGGTAGTCTCTAGTCTAGCCTCTCTGCCAGCCTCCAGCTTCCCTGTTGCTCATGGATCAGTGCTTCCCAGGAGGCAGAGGAAGTTTTGCAGAGCTGAGAGAGGTCTGTGCTTGGCCACAGCTCTTTCTGAGCATGGACAATGTCACTGGAGCATTTGCAGCCACAGTGCCAGGGATCTCCTGGACACTGATGGGGACGAGACACCTGCGGCTGCTGAAAAACAAAAATCTGTTTCCAGGCTGTGATCAGCAACAACCTAATTTTCAATGGGATGGTGGTTTTTAGGTTGAGAAATATGGAAATATCAACTGTTTAACCCTGTGTTGAAAGATTTGAGCAGCAGGAGGGGTGAGGTAGTGGCAGAACTCAGCTCCCCATGAGCACCTCTCAGAGCTGGGTCCCTTTGCCTTAACAAATCATTTATATTTGGGGTTTGGGGTTGGAATTACGGACACTGCAGGGACTGAATGAGAAAACTCACCCTCACTTCAGAGCAGAACTGGTGGATTTGGTGGGGATGTAAAGGAGCCCCCAGCAGTGGCCTCCCACCTCCTGGCAGTGCCATGACCACCCGTGCGTGGTGTCACCGTGGGCAAGGCACCTCCAGTGACCTTCAGAGAAAGAACTGCATTAGCTGGGGATAAACTGTTCCCCACACATCCCATCTCTGGCGAAAGCCTAGCCTGTTAAATTAAACCCATTTTGTTGAGGGTTTTAAATGCTGCTTGCCCATATGCAGAATTATGTCTTTAAAGATTAAAAAATCCAATATAAACAAAATAAATCCAGGGAGCTGAATGCATGAATCATTATTTTAGTACATATTGTCCATTCTAATCTGCAGTCCAATTGTGAAGTCATTCAAAATGCTGCTTCTCAGTAATTAGCAGGAATCTAACTCCGAGCCAATTTCTGATTAAATGTGCTTAAAATCAATAAAACATCATGAGTGATTAGAGTCACGTGTGATTAGCCCTGTCGAACAAAGCAGAATAAGTTATGGCCTCGCTTTAACTTGTCAAAAAACAGAACTGGGGGTGGGAATGAGGAGGAACAGCTGATATTTCTATAAAGGGTTTTTCCAGTTCTCTGCCTCTCTCTTCGCTCCTTTACAAAAGTGAAAGGATTGGTTTGTTGTCTGAAAATTACAGGCTGAAGGGGAAAGTTTGGGGTGGCTTTGGCTTCTCTCATGGGTTTGTTTAAGGATATGCCGGGAATGTTGTTTTAATCCTGCATCACAGCTATGCAGGGTAACCTGCTCCTCCTGGCCTCACCTGCTCCCCAGCTCACTCCTGACTATTTGCACAAGGAAATGGCTGCATGATTTTATTTATTTTTGTTTTCTGGGAGAGGCACAAAGGTCTCTTCTCTCCCCCTGTGAAAGGGAGCAATGCAAGGAGATATCCCCTGTCAGCAATGAAAATAAAGAGCAGCAGCTCAAGACCAGGTGTTGCTTGAGAAGCATGAGAGGGCAGAGCTGGTGGTGAGATGGTTTCTGTCCATCCTGCTGCCCTGAACCCGGGGACTCACAACCCTCCCACCCCGGGGTCTCCTGGACACAAACCACCATCTCTTTCATCAGTTTGGGGTCCAGCACGAGGTGCTGCTGGTGGAAAGCTGCTTTTTGGGCGAGCAGCTTTTGGCAGCGTGTCCCCCCATCCCGGCAGCTTGGGGCCGGGGGTGGAGACACCCGGCTGGGAGGGAGACGGCTGAGATCTCACGTGGGGGCTGCGTGGGGTGGGAGAGCTTCTGTGGAGCTGGGAGCTTGGCAGGGCTCGCCAGCAAAGCTTCCCTTGACGTCAGGAGATGGAGAACAACACTCATTTATAGCTACAGCTTCTTCCCTTACAGCTGTGTGGCTGCATCCCCACCGGCTGGACCCTCAGAGGAAAATCCAGCTCTGTGCTGCCTCTGGATCCAGCCCTAAGAGTGATGCTGCTCTCTTCCTATCTCGGTCAGCACAACAAAACCCACGTCCACAACGTGCTCATGGTGGTGGGTGCAGAGGGGAGGCTTGGGAAGCATCGTCCCAAGTGTATTTCTGCTGGCAGACTGTGTTTAATTGTCTTGCTTTGTGGCCTGTTTGACAGGACATTGGTTTTTTTTCAAGAGTACATCCACATGCTCGTTTCCTGCTCTTGGCAAGGTTCTGGTCTTCCACAAGTGAGGCTGAGGAATTTTTGGNACATTGGTTTTTTTTCAAGAGTACATCCACATGCTCGTTTCCTGCTCTTGGCAAGGTTCTGGTCTTCCCCAAGTGAGGCTGAGGAATTTTTGGATTTTTTTTTTTTTTTTTTTTCTATTCCCAGGAAACTCCCCGTTTGCCTGTCCCATGGGACAAGGGCTTGTGACTCCATGTCACACCTGGGAGATGCAAGGAGCCATCAGGGAAGGCTTGGGGGAAGGACCTACAGGTGCAGGGAACCTTCTTCTAAGAGGAGTCTGGTGTGGGCATCCCCACCATCCCCAAGCACCACGCTGAGCTTTGGGTTGGTGTGTCTTCCAAAGGAAATGGTCTTGGAAGCCTCCAGTTGAAATGAAAATGAGAAGAAAGTTCATTGAATGGTGGCTTGAGTCAAAATTAGTAATACAGAGTCAGCAAGGGTAGTTTGTGCATCACCATGTGCTGGTGGTGGGTCAGCACTGCCAACAGGGATGATGCCCCTGGTTCACCCCATATAAATCTCCTCTCTTTCACAGGTTTTCTTTCTGCTTTTCTTGCAAGCTGCTGGTCTTTAATGGCAAAAACAGTGCTGAAACTGAGGAGCAGATCCTCAGCAGATGTCCATGGCAGTAGTTGGGTTGCCCCTAAATTAGAGCAGCTGAGTCCCAGGGTGTGCTGTGCTCTGAGAGACAAATCACCCTGCACTGACCTCCTGGGTCCAGCCTCAACGTGGGACCATCTGTGCTCATCCCTGGTGCCACGGTGTGTGTGGGGAGATCTGCTGCTGGAGGCGATGGGAGCCAGGACCAGCCAACACAGGGTGCTGAATAAAACCCAGGGCTGGGTGTGGGAATTACATAAATCAGCTAATTATTCCTCTCCCCGAGCCCCCTGTGCATAGTTTGGTGCCTGAGCTGGGGCTTTTTGCTTTTCTGCAAAGCAGCTGGAGATGGGATGTTGAACATGGTGTGTTATTGCTCCTAATGGTATTAAAGAAAAACATCTCAAGTGCTGGTTGGCATGTTTTGACTGTATGTGAGGGTAAAATGAGTGCCAGATTTGGAGCGGGGAAGACTTTTTCCTCCAGATCAGATTAGCAGGAGTTGTTGGGGGAGCGAAGCATGGAAGCAGGGAGTTGAGGGGAGCACTGGATAGAATCTCTCTCTCGGAGTTCATTTGGCATTTTCACTGAACAACTCCCCACTACAGAAGACCAGAGCCCTTGGTGGTTCCTTTCCTCTCTTCCTTTGGTGTTACTATTTGTGGCTTTATTTATTTATACTAAAAGCCTTAAGCTCGTTATGGCGTTTTTGCAAGTGTTTCTGTGGCTTGTGTTGAGTGAGTGTGTGCAGAGCAGTTGTTCCCTGGACTTTTGGATTAATGTTTGTCATATGATTGCCTGTGATTTCATGACCTCTGTGGCTGAAGTGAGCCTTGTGGGGTTTTTTATGTATGTGCAATTTAGCTTTTAATTAAGGCCTCGTTATCCAGGGAGTTGCAGCTTGGTTGGCTCACATGCCCCAAGGTTCTCCTGGCTTGATACTGAAGTAAGGTAGCCCATATTTGGAAATATTCAGCTCATTTCTCTCGTTTCAGTTTTCCAAGCTGTTTGAATTAATCTTCAGTCTTCTCTTCCAATGTTTACTGAAGAACAGCAGTTTTTTTTAACACTCCGTTGTATCACACAGTGTGATCAGCCCAGCTCAGACAATGTGCATTCATGCTGGGGTCTGTTGCTCATTTAGCAGTCTACAAACTCCTAATGAAGTGCAGATGCATTGGGGAAGATCCTCCCTCCACGGATGAACCCCGGATCGGGATGCGCTGAGGAGCAATTCGCAGAAGCCGCTTGCAGGCATTGTAGAGAGAGTAGCTTTACTTTTATTTATTTTTCTAGTTACTCCTTTTTTTTCTTTGCTAAATGGCTTGTCAGGTCCCTGTGTTTAACTCTTAAAATATATATTATATTTGGCCATAAAATCTGTCTTTTTGCAGGAACATGAGTGGCTTCTGTCGGTGCAGGTTTGGGGTGCTCAGGCTGCCTCGTGTGCACAGAATCGATTTCCAGAGTGGAATTCCTTTGCCTGCACTATCTCCCTCAGCTGTCTCTAGGATACCCAAAGAATTGGGAGCTTTGACAGATGCCTGGCTGCAGATTAATTCCAGACGAGCAGAGCAAAGGGGTACCAGACCCTTTCCCTCTTCCTCCTGCGGATCCCCAAAGCAGGAATTTACTTGACAGCGAGTTCCCAAGATGCCGCCACTCAGCTGTTTTACTAAAGTAACCTAAAGATTACTATTAACAGTTTTTCACACATCTGTGCTGGAGTCATTTAGCATAAGGGCAACTCAAGTTGGATTTTCTGGCTGTGGTTCAGGATGTAATTCTGGATAATCATATGCCATCTCTATGAAGAAGTAGTAGAGGTGCCTCACACATCTGAATTTCTGTCCTAGGCCAGATTTTGACGACCAGAAGGTGTTGAGATATTTGTGGCTGATGTTTTTATTGATAAAATGTACGTTTGTAAAATCAGGATGCAGCTCTGAGCTCAGATTTGGTGCATATTTCAATTTCCTTGGATGTTAGGTGGGCTCCAGCATCTCCATCCTGGCCCAGTTTTAATGGTTTAGCCTCTCGTTCTTGGAGAGCACTTTTTACTGATGCCTGTGATCTAAAACTGTTGATTTCAGCCTCTCATTTTTGCATGAGCTCAGTGGTGAGATGTTGACCTGGGTGCTGCACTAATCAAATAGAAATCTTTCTGGGGTGTTCAATATTCGCACGGTGGCCAAACTCCGAGTTCAGTCAGTCGTAATCATCACACTGGAGCACGGTCAAGATGCAAAGTTTGGCCTGGACCCTGTGGCCATCTGGTTGCAGGGAAACCAGCTGCCTCTCGAGCTAAAAATGCCCTTCATCCATCATGATAAATCTCCTTTTCTACCAACAAACCTTCATTCTGTAGCCTGCCTCCCCGAGTGTAAATGGCCATACTCTTCAAATAGGGTTGTTGATGGTATTTTAGGCTTCACGTGGCCTCTTGGAGAAAACTCACACCACACACCCTGGCAATAAGTGGGGGTGGATCTGCCAGGCCTTGCAGAAATCCATGACCAGGTACATGAACCTTGGTGGCGTCACCTGGGAAGGCAGGTGCCTGTGAATCATTTGAGCCAAGGGGTGTAGAAAGGCACCTGTGAAGGGACAGGATTCTCCCAAAGGAAAGGCACATCTAGAGCACTTCCAAATTTTATTTTTGCGACACAGGACAGGAGTCGTGTCTCCTGACATGGACTTCTCCACTGGTTGCTGATTGAGTGAAAGAGATGCTGGTGAGGCAGGAATCAGCCCCCACTAAGTTCAGATGCCTCAGGTAGCTCAGATAAATCACGGTTTAGTCACTCATTTCTCTCCATTGATGCTAAAGGGAATCTAGAGCACCAGCTCCAACGTAGACATCAACCCTGGAGACATCGAATGTCCGTGGAGATGTGAATCTCAGCTGGGCTGCCTCTGCCTCTAAGCTTGAATATGAGAAAAGGGAAGCCAGGCTGAAATCAAAGGCAGTAAGAGACATAAAACAGATGCAAAATGTCAAGAAAGATAAAAGCCATGAGATGGCCCATGGTCCTGGGAAGCCAAGGGCAGCCATCTGAAAATGAAGTAGCAAAACAAGAAAGCAGCAGAGAAAAAGGCAGGCTTGGACCAGTGCAGGAAGAGAAAAATTTCCTTTCAACACTGAAAGTAACAGTTTCTAAAATCCACCTTCTCCGTCCCTCCCAAAATGTAAATGCTAGTAGTTATCCCTGTGAAAATCTGGAGCAGTTTTGTGGTAGTAAGTAGCAGATTCTTGGCTACTGAAGCCTCAGTGTGGCAGATGGGTTTTTTGGAAAGTGACACTTGCGCAGCCCAGCTGGTAACCACAGCTGAGATCTCCCTATTGGAGATCTTAGAAGTCAGCGGCTGCACCGGCTTTGATTTCACTGGAAGCAGTGGCTGGGCTGCTGGAAATTGCACCCAGGTGTGAGGTGGAGAGGTCAGGCTTGGCCAGCAGTTCCCAGGGTGATAACTGACCCCTTTCAGGCAATCCAGGCAATTCCGCCTGCTTACCAGGAGAAGTGTCTGTGTTAACTGTGATACTGCCGGAACCTCTGGCAAATCATTTTTGCCTTTTTAGGTGAGCTATTAAAAATGTTTCCTCCCCTGGGTCTGGGCGATACTTTTGGCTGAGGGTTGGGCACGTTTTTTGTCGCTGCTCAAGGCTCCCTGCTTTGGAAAGGCCAATCTGCTGCCATCCTGCAGCTAAACCAAGCCAGGAGCAGGCATTTTCCACCCCCCAGCAGGAGAGGTTGGCTTTTGGAAACAATTCCCTTCTGAATCACGCGAGGAGCTTGGAATATTAAACAATTTTATTGAATAAAAGGATAGTTAGTGGATTGTTTTGTCTCACATGTGGCAAAATGAAAAGCAGTCAACAATTTCCCTCAAAAGTAAACAACACAGTGTAGGGGAGCTCTGCTGAGGATGTTGTTGAAATCTTCATGCTCCCAGAAAATTTGGAAGCAGTGTCGTTTTCAGATGGAGGGGGGGAAGTGTGTGGCACGTCTGACCAGTTGCACTTGCTTCTGACTCAGAAACATCAGCTGGGTTTTGACTTTATCTCTGCCGAGGGCTGGGTATTGTTTCCCCGCTACAAATGACTTTGTATTTCAGGTGTTTCTTGCACCAGGTCTCCCTGTACCCAACGATAAATGGAGGGACCTCCAAAGTGTTTTCAGTGTCACCTGCAAACAGGTTTTTGTATTTTTAACTTTCCTTGAGATGAAGAAAGCACAGCTTGCTTTGTGCCATCTGATCTGACTGCTATTTAACCCTCCTCTTCCAATAGTTTCTGTGTTCTCAAACTTTGTCTCTGAAACTTACTTTTTGTGCCCATGCCATATGCACACCCACCTGGATGTGTTATGTGCTATGTTATGTTTTATGCTGTGCTAAGTGCTATGCACACACACCTAACCATGATGTGTTATAAGTAGAGATAGCTGTGGATTTTCCATCCTGTCATTTTCCAACTGAAAAAAGTACATTCGAAAACATCATGTTTTGCTGTTGAAAAATAGAAATCCTTTCCCCCCGGATGCACAGCCCCCAAGAAAAGGCATCGTGGGGAAAATTGCAATTAAATATTTCGTTTGGGGATGGATTGATTGTAATTAGAGTATATACAATGTTGCAGCTAAATGTTTTCTTTTTCATCATTTCAGCCAAGTGCTGAACTGCTCTTGCCAGTGGTGAAAACAAGGAAAGTGAGAGCCCTGGTTCAGTCCTGAACTTTCTCAAGGGAGATGAACTCCCCCCTCACATGGGGTGCAGTGGTCACTGCACCATTAGGAGTGATCAAAGTGGCACTTGGCTGAGGCCACGGAGCTATGGGAAAGGAAAAATTCCTGATTTTGGGATTGGGATTTGCTGTTTTACATCATTGCTGCCAGAGAAAGAGGCAATGCTGGGCTGCTCCTGAAGGTTTGGGTCCACGAGATTCTTCCCATTGCCTGTGTGAGCACTGGAGGAGGTCTTTGGTTTGCCAAAATACCCTTTGTGAGTGTTTTTGTGGAGAAGATGGTTGCAGGGGGGAATTGTCATTTTCTGCTTTAGGAGGGACTAAAGAAGTGACTTTGGGTGACTTCCACTGTCAGTGGAAGGCATGGAGTCAAGGTGTTGATGAAGAAGTTGTTTGGTACGTGGCTGATCCCAGTATATATTGATCTCTACAAAAAAAGAAGGGAAGTACTTGTTCTTTTAAAATGTAAAATAATAAAATGTATAATGTAAAAAATGATGGAAATCATTGCTGTCCAGTCAGCAACTGGAGGCCAGCACTGGTGATTCTGCTTTGCCTTCAGAACCCCAAAGCACTTTGAAACACAGAGTGATCCTGCTTCTACCTGTAGGAGTTCACAGTTATCCTCCAAGGCAGGAATTATTTAGATTATTTAATTTTCACAAAGGACATTAGTTGCTTAGTTTGGGGGAGGGAGTGTTTGTTTTGTTGATTTTTTTCCCCTATAAATAATTTTCTTTTTTCATCTAGGCATGCTGGAAAAGGGAAATAATCTATTCCATAGCTACAGGCTTGTCTATGATCTAGTTATGTCCTCTGAAAATTGCCTCAGCTTTCAGAAATGTCTATTACAGAGAAAACATAACATTACAGCTGTTTTGCAGTATTTAAAAGGCAGAAGCACCTAAGCTATTGCTCCCCTGACTTCTGTTCCCAATGAGTGAAAATTATCTTACAGACAGAATATTGCTGATCACCAAACAGTGCAGAATTGTTGTTTGATTCCTATTCTCTAACAGGGATGCACCAAAAATAGAAACAGCTGCATCTTTCAATTGAGTGAAATTTGAATAATGTTGCTGTGCTGGAAATAAAATGGAAAAGCCACATGGAGCGAGGGGTTTGATCTGGTAGGTGCAAATGAGACCAAATTTCAGTTGTCTGTAGCATATCTAATTCTAGATTTTCTGTGACCCAAAACTCAGGAACATTTTGATCTGGGTTCAGGTTTCATGTAAAGACTGCAGCACTGGTACAAAGGTTTGCCTTACACTGCTCAAGGAATGTTCTGTCCAGGAGATGCTGGTGATGGACAGGTGTAGCAGAGAAGTGATTGCCACATGACCTCAACGAGACATTAGATCAAGAAATTAAGACAGCTGCTTTTCTTCCTTAATCCTGTCCATTTTGCAGGTTTTAATAAATTTACTGAAATTAGCAGAATTGTTCCTAAAGTTTAAAATGCCAGCCATTCAAGAACACCTGCAGGCTGTAATTGTGGGGGTTCATACACCTCTCTTACATAGGACTATAAGGAAAGTAGCCCCAAACCCCAGGCCCCTCCATGATGCTGTTCTGCCTTGTCCTTGTCTGTCAGGCTGAGCCTGCAGGTGTTACTTTGCATGGATGTTGGACCAGCTACAGGTCCCTGGCACGCAGCAAAGCTGTTATTTGGTAAACAAATTCTTCTGAAACAGTCGAGCTGAAAGCAATTTCTGCATGTGAAATGGACCAACTAAGTGGTTTGGGTCTTGCAGTACCTAAATATCTTCAAAGACCCGGGTCCTGGTGCAGGACGGATTGCGGCGATCGCCCAACGCCGTGACACCGGCGCTCCTCGCTGTGCTCCACAGGACACAACAGGCAGGAAAACAGCTTTCCATCCCACTGCAGTGCCCTGCCAGAGCCAGCTTGTTCCTCCAAGTCTGCCTAGGACTGCTTGGAAGGCTTTGGAGGACCCTTCTTGCTTGGTTTGTTGTCACCCCCCGGGATCACACCTGTGTTGCTCCCACCCTCCTGTTCCTCCCGGTTTCTGCAGGTCCCCGGGGCCTCCCAAAGGTTGTCCCTCTGCAACATTTACATCTTTCACATCCTTGGGCTCATTTGTCATGTCCCTCGCTTTACTCGTTGCACGGTGATGCATATTTACTAATTCTAACGTTTCCTCGTTAGCCATTCCCTCCAGGCCCATTAATCACTATAAGTCCCCAAACGAGAGGCTGCAGTACATCGTTCCTTCCAACAGACAGCTGACACGTAGTAATTAGGCAGCTGAACATAAAAATAATGAGGCTGAGGCTCCCGCAGATCTCCTTCCCCCTCTCGGCACCTCGGGGGCAGCCTCTCTGCAGCCACCACTGCACAAGCTGCTCCCCAGCACGGAGCTGCCTGTTTCGCACTCCCCACCCCCCAAACCTGCTCTCTGATCCATTGGAGAGGTACCCAGGCATTTAGCTTCGTGACTTCTGGCGGTATTTTTCCATGCATCACATCAACACACACTGAATTATTTAATCTCTCTGCCTCCCCTGTTTCCTCGTCATGCAGGGACTGGTCCAGCTCCCGTTGTTCATCTCTACCTGCTGCTCCAGAAAATCCTCGTGCCAAGCTGCCCCTGCCAGTTTGCCGCAGCTTCTCTAACTCAGAGCACACTCTTGGAAATAAATGCATCTTCTCACAATGGCTTCGCTCCCCGAAATAAAGAGCGTGATTCAGGCAGGGGTTTGACTGCCATGATCAACGCAGAAATGGTCTGAGAAACCAAAAGGCTCTTTGTGTCCAGACTAATTTCCCTGTTTTCTTATATTCTGCCTCCTCTGCACGGTTAGGGAGCAGTTTTAAGGAGCAGTTATGCGGTCTTGTTCCTTTTTTTTTTTCCTCTGTGGTGATCACTTTTGTTTGCCACAGAAATACCTTGGAATGGGAGTGCCCATGGAGAGGGACACAGCACCACCCCCTCCTCCAAATTACACTGCAGTGTCCAGCATCACTGGCCAAACTGGAGTTAATGAGAATTAGGAAGAAACTTCCCCTGCAGCTCTTTTTTCCTCTCCTGCTCCTTTCTGAAGCAATGTGTCTTGGCTGCATTTGGCTTAAAAAGACCCTTGATCTGCTTTGTTTATGGTAATTTCTTTATTCCTGAGAGAGAGAGAGGGAAGGCAGCACCGAACTGATATTGTTCTGGGACTGCAGATGGGCAGATGGTTTGAAAAAACGATTGCAAGATTTCACTTGCACTCTGGGCCTGTCTTTCACATTTGGGTGCAAAGACCAAGTTTTGTCTTCTGTCACGGGGAGCCTAATTTAGATTGCCTAAAACTTGAAATCAGTTTGAAGACAAATCCCCAAGGTCAACAACTCCACAGATTTGGAGGTTAAGGAATTGAGGTTAAGAACTGACAAACGAGGAAGCCGAGGCAAGATTATGGAAATGAGGATCTGTAGCAAATTCTCTCTTGTTTCCCCCTTGTAACCTCCTAATGACATTAGTGCCTGTCTCTGACAGTCCCTTCTCAAAGGGGAACTTACTGGAGCGCTAAAGATGCTTTTATGAGTCCCAGAGACACACACACAGGAAAACATGTGGGCAAATCTGCTAAGACCCAGATATGGGACACAGTCCTTAAAAGCCCTGTGCCGACTTAAAGGAAATGACCTGAAATAAGGGAGACAACAAAACACAGTTGGCAGGTGGGTCCCCACCACTGTGTCCCCATCCCAGACCCCGTGCTGAAAGCAAATGTCCTTTTTTACCTCCACGCTGCTGAAGGCACTCAGTTAAAAATTCAATGTTCGCGTCTCCCCAGTGAGCTGGAGCACTTCTGCTGTCCCTTCTCGCAGCTGCGGAGCTGTGATTCAGAGGGACTGCAGCCAACTCCATAAACCAGCACCTATTAACACTGTCCAGCCCAAACCACCATCTCCCCAGTCCTCAGAGCAACTTAGCATTTTTTGTAACTCATTTTTGTGGTTGCTTATCCCAACACTGCTCGGAGGTCGCTGAACTCGTTTACTCCAGGGAGAGTTTCTGGACATCTGGTCCATGGCTGGAATTTTTTTTTTTTTGGTAAGTATCTCACCCTTCCTCACCAAGGAACACCGTGAGAAGCATGGGCTGGATTTGTTCCTGCAGGTGGTGGTTCTTTGACTAAAACAAGACCCACGTTTTCCTGCAAGGCTGTGTCTCATCCCAAGCATTGCAGCTTGGTTCCTGCAGGAGAGGTTTCCCCCTGGAGTCAGTGCAACATCAGACCTTTCCTCCCTCTTTTTCTCTTGATCATCCCCTCTAAAACTACACAGAGAGTTGCCCAAGGACAGCTGGATAGGTGGGAGGTATTTAATGGAGATGCCTTTACTTCCCCATCACTTTGGAGAACTGAGCCATGGTGCTCACTCCTTCTCCCCTTCCTGTCTGTAGGGCTTTTCTAACAGTGCTGGTGAGCTCAGGCCCATTTTTTCCTCTGTGATTAGATGGCAGAAAGCAAGGTGAACTTGCTCCTTTTCTTTTAATACATTAGCCAGCTATGGTTAGTGAAAAGCTGAAGGGTAATTTTTAACTGTAGAGTGAATATATAGATATAGCTTTAAAGGGGAGCAAAGTCTCCCTGAGGATGGTGCCGTTAAGTATTGATAAATAATGCACATGGCTGTTTGGGAAGCACCTTATTCACCTGTCTAAAAGACCTGCCATCCTACTGGTCTCAGATGTTTGAATTTATGGCCTTGTTATAAATTTTCTGATGCCTCAGCTTCCTAACATTGAAACATTCATTCAAAGTAGCTATAGCTTTACAAATAGATTATTTTTTTTTTTTTTTCAGAAATAGAGTTTTTCCATCTGTTTGTTCCATTTTCCCATCTGTTCCTCCAGCCTCATATTCTTGTTCAACCTGTTTACGAAGATTGCCTTTAAGTGAATATGTATATATATATATATATATATATAACTCTTTTTTCTATTCCAGGACAATTGTTTCTTTCGCAGTGGTTTGGTTTGTTCTTGAACTGCCTTTCTGAACTTTTCTGGGCACTTTTTTTGCTACCACATTTACCTTTCCAATACGCATTGCAATCCTTCAATGTGCTCCTTGCGCTTCAAGGCCACCAGGAATCCTTGCCAGATGCAGGGTGATCACTGTGGCAGGGCTAGACCATGAGCTGCAGCCCCATCCCAGTGAGAAAGCCAGCACATCCCATGGATTTGGCATTCTGGTGTCCAGCTGGGGCCCACGAAGGTGGGAGGCACCAGGACAGTTCCAGCAGACCGCCCAGCTCTCGTGCCCTCCACACAATGTCAGTCAGTACCTGCTCAGGAGCATTTCCTGCTCTCATGACCCAGGTGAAGATGGTCTTGTAGCACCTCCCAAGGCTCTGCTCTCACTGGAGAACCTCCAGTATCTCCTGAGTAGTGACTAGGTAGAGATTAAGGTACCTAATGTAGTCCCCAGCCTGTGTTTGACCAAGCTGGAAAAAATTCCCTGGAATCAGCAGCCAGTGTTATATTACAGTTAGATCAGAAGCTGGACTGGATTTGCCTCTGTATTTGTCTGAAAGGCACAAGTGAGCACCCTCTGAGAAGGGATCATTTCTGCTACAGAGAGAGAGCAAATTTGCGTCTCTCCAGGCCACCCAAAAAGTGATTTTTGATTTGTCAAAATAATCCTTTAAGCAGAGGAATTGAGAGCTTGGAAGATATCCAAAAATGTCTTAATCTACACTTTTTTAATTTCTCTTTTTATGTAAGGAAGGAGGGGGGAAACAAATAATAAGCTTGTAAATCATGTGGTTAAGTTTAAAGAAAAGTGCTTTGGGAAAGTTTTTTAGCCTCCTGCAAGACATTTTGTTTTCATTCCTTCTGTCTCCGCAAGACTTTTGCCTTCTACCGTTTGCCAGCAGGATTGGAAAAATTCTACTGGTCCTGTCATCACAAGGGACGCTTGTGGAATTGTTTTATTGTTACCCTTCTCCTTCTGGTAGGATGAGATCAGTCCCTTCATTTAGCTGAAGACAAGGCATCTTCTTTCTCGTTCCAGATGTGCTAAAGTGCTTGTAAACAACGAGGGGTTTTGGGTGTTCGTGAGCCTTTGAAGACTGCTGTGCTCTACCTTTCAGGTAAAAGGGCTCCCAGGAAGCCTTTGAGGCAGAGGAGACCCCAATTCCCAGTTTCCACGCAGGAGGATTTTCCCAGGAGGACTCGCAGCATTGACCTTCCAGACTAAAGACAACGTTGACTTCTTTTGAAGGTTTATCAAGAGCATCTTGCCAAGACGTGTTGGGGAGTGGAGAGCAGCCTTTTGCAGCAGCCCCTCCTCTTGGTCTTGGTGGTGTCTTTATTTTAGGGTGGTCTTGTGACCACTAAGCAGAAATGAGCTATAAATTTGCCTCCATGGGCAGCTGTTTGGGCCACGAGATTTTAGGCACAAGAAGCCAGTCCTGCGTGTTTTGTACCAAGCCCGAGGCTTTACCTACCAGCTCAGCACAGAAAGTTTATCCATTACCAACCTGGGTCGCTTTGGTTCCCTTTATTCCCAGAAAACAAAGGCTCAGTGTTCACAGCTAAGTCCCTCCATCCGAGCGTTTCCTGTAAGAAAACAAAAGCCTGCTAAATAGGAACGTTTCTCCCTCAGGGAAACGATGCATTCCCTCACGTTCACGGTATGCAATATTCTCCTAGTTCACTGATTTTGTTACTTTTTACAGTTCAGTTTCCATACGCTGCTGCTCATGTGTGGTGCCAATGCTGCTGGTGATGAATTTCTTGCAGAGCTGACTTGAGCAATGTCTCTCTGTAGTAATCATTTTCTGTCTCCCCAGCGTTTAGCTGAGTACAGAGTCTCCAAGACCTTTCACCAAGCATCCATCAGCAAGGAGTTCAAGCTAAGCAAGACATTACCCCGTTCCAGAGGCTGAGCTAATCACATGCCCACGCTGTAACTAATTATTTCTATTGGCTGATTGGTTTTTAATGCATCTGTTTTACAGGTAAACAGATTTATCTTAGGAAGGCATAGGTAATAATGATGCTGGGGGGGTTTTATTCATTGCCTTCCATCAGAGGCTGAAAGGCTGGATGCTGAAATAGGTGTCATTGAGCTGTACAGTCCCTTGATTTTTGTACCTGGGCAGAATGGGCATCTGGGATTGCTGGGCAAGACTGGGAAAGCCTGAAGAACTTGTGGAACCTTCTGACAAGGCTCCATAAATGGATGATATTAACTCTGTGGTCTCTAACCCCAACTCCTCGTGAACCTCTCCTTCATAAAATAATTTGTAATTTCCAAACTCCCTGGAGAAGCCAATTTCTGGCGCAAGGAGCCCACAGCATGGATCCCACATTCAGACAGCACAAGAGCATCAGTCATTTGTGATGTTCCACTCATGCCCCTCATCCCAGGTGCAAATCTGGTCATGGATATCTTGCAGACACCTCAGCAACTGCTCTGGCAACTGTGATGCTGTTTGTACAGTGGTTGTATTGCAGAAACACTCACAAATGTCTCAGAGCACACAACCCATGGATCAAGGACACCCAAAAATCAGTGCTTGACCCAAAGTGCTTAAGGCTGAAACACCAGAAGGGTGGATGGGAGCACAGGAGACAGAAGAGCTCTGCTCACTGGTACAATTTGGATGAAATCAGGGGATTGCAACAAGGGAATGGATCCTGACTGAATGGCCCTTTCAGGCTTACAAAGTAAGGAAAGGGAAGAAATTCACCAAGTTAAAATTCTTGGAGGGAGGTGTTATTTATGTACAAGGTAAGGTAAAGCCATGAGCAGAGAGCACTGTCTGGGTGATGCCCTCATCCACACCACTCCTGCACGGTTTTTGAACTTGTTTTCAAAGAAATGTGGTCTTCAAACCAAAAATCTATGGCTGGAGGTACTCAAGAGTGGCAGTGGCTGCCTTCAACCCATCATGGCCAACCTTGGAGACCTGAGCCAGTGTAAATAACCCACCTGAATTCCCAAGCACTCACCAGTGTCCGTATGTAACACACCTGCTCAGGTGAAGGTGTGTGACTCCCCCATTCCCGGGCTTTTCAGCTTTGAAAAGACTCTTCTTTTTCTTTCCACCACTGCCAAAGAAAGAAAAACCAGGCAGCTTTCAGTGTAAATTTTACCAGGTCCAGGTTTTCCTGCCTGCCCTCCCAGGGCTGGGAGAAGGAGGAAGACCTTTACCTGCTGCTCGCTGCCGGGCAGGGAGCACCACGAAGGAAACAGGACCCAGCCGTCTGGCGGCAGCTTTTTTCGGCTGGATTTCGGCTCGCCTGCCGGGCTGGGGTTGCAGCTGGCTGGCCTGATCTCCTTCCCTCCCACCGGCTCTCACTGGGAGCAGAACATGCCTTCTCCTGCTGATTTCTGCTTGCCATATTGATTGCAGCAGGGTATAATGGAGACAAGTCAGGCAGAAAGCCAGCCACCCTTGGGAATGATTAAAGAGCAAGCAGAAAAGGATAGAAGTGAAGAAAAACAGGCTGACACTTAGGACTTGGTGGATTTGGAGCAAATTATGCCCTTTTCCCCACCTCACCCCCGCGAGGTGCCTGGGGCGGTTCAGCGGCGCCTCTATTTCAGCTCTGCCCAAAAGAAGCATCATATCGACCCCCATGAACGCGGGGAACAAAATCCCCAGAACGTGTACAATATCCCTATTGTGCATGGATTTGCAGGCTGATTATTCAGAGCATAGCCAAGGAAAGGTAAGGCTATGACCCATTGTTTTCCTGCGATCAATTGAATACTGTCATTTGCATTTAAAACGCTCTGAATTCGCACTGTCAATATGCCAAACAGCTGCTCGAGCTTTTCAGCATTCCGTGGTGACAATCACACTATCATACATCATTGGCACCAGGATTTGCAATACTCTCAGTGTCAAAATTTTGTGGGGTTTTTTTTTTTTTTTAAAGAGAAAAAAAAAAAAATCCTCCCCTCCCCCCAAAATATCCAAACCTGTGAAAAATCCAGTTTTAAAATGATGGCGTTGGATGCTGCTAAGCAGGCCTTCACAGATGCCAACATATCAAAATTCATCTCTTTTCTTCCTCTCCTACAATTAAAAGGTAGTTAAGAAAGAGGCTGTTCCTGATAGACCCACCTTCTGTTTTCTCCTTTGTATGCGTATTATTCATTAGCAGTCTAATAAGAGTTTCAAAATGCTCTGTGCCTCTGCCAGCAGGGCATATGTATGTAGACATGTGCTTGTGACAGATAAGTACATAAACAGCATATTGGCACCAGAAAGACATCTGTGCCTAGAAAAACGCTTGTGATATGTACATAAATGACATTTTAGCTCTAGTCAAGTCCTTGTGGCTTTGAGAGGAATATGTGACTGTACTCTTCTCTGTGAATACTGAAAAGGTGCGCCTTAGACGGGAGAGTATTCCGGAGGTTTGCGGGGAGCCGGAGGATGCGGAGCAGCCCGGGCTGCAGCCCCGGTTCTGCCAGGTTGAGCAGACGGAGGCAGAGCCGTGCCAGGGCAGGGTGGGCGCTGCCTCCGGCGCTGCCTCCGGCGCTGCCCCTCGGGGGGAAGCACCGGGCACCCCCAAATCCCACTCGGGGCATCCGTACGGGATGTGCCTGCGGGGCGGCGCTGGCAGCGGCGGCGCAGCCATGGATGCCAAGGGAATAAAATCTCGGACCAAAAAGCCGGGGGTGATCCAGGGTCGGGGGGCACGGGGAGCGCTCCCTGCAGCTCTTTCTGCTACCTGCGTTTGATTATCTGGCTGACGAGTCTGAATGTAATCCCTTCACAACTGGCTTCCACAGCAGAAAAGGGACATTTTGGACTGTCACAGAAGGGGACTGAGCATCCCATCTTCTGGGATTCTCCCAGCACAGCCGGACACGGTGGGTCTGCTCACACCACTTGGTTTAGGCTCCTAATGCCTCAGTTTGCCCACTCCTGGTGACAGCTCCCTGCCTTACAGCTCTAATGAGGACTGGAAATGTTTTTCTGGTCAGGAGACTACAGGTGAGAAGTCCATGGTCCCAGGAAAACCTGGAGGTTACTTGCACCTAGTCTGGGTGAGGGAGGAGAGAGAGAAGATGCAGAATTGGAGGCACCTTAGTATTCACCACACACACAGAGCAGTAAATATGGACTTGGCTTCCTGATTCTGGGGATTGGAGTCAAAGTCTTAGATATATGTGAGCCCTGATCTCCCATGGGTGCCCTTATGTCCCAGTGAAATCACCCTAAGTGGGGAATGTCAGCCTAAGAAGTGAGTTCAACCATGGCTTTCCTGAGTTTCCTCCAGGAGGTCTGGGTGCCCCAGCACTCTTCAATCCTGACTTTCTGAAATTACACATCTCCTGTAGATTTAATTTGATCCAGTAAAGATCAATTTGATCCAGTAAAGATTTAATTTGATCCAGTAAATCCTGAAAGGAAATGAGTGTCCAAAGCTGTCATTGACTCCAGGTTCATGAAGACTCACCTGGGCTGGACCATGAAACAGCAGCTGCACCTGCATGAAAACCTTCTGGGACGTGGCCTTAAAACAGACATCGGAGTGGTCGCTGCTGTTCAAGAGCCTGCCCATGGTGGAAATGGCCTCATTTCCTTGGGTCTGACATAAAGAGGAGAGAAACAGCAATATATTCCTTGCTGGAGATCAGGATGGGTCCTCGGACTTCACTGGAGCCTGTTTGTTGACGTGACCTGAGCACGTGGCTCCCCAGGTGGGTGGGAGTCTCACACCTCCAAAGTGATGGATGGAACAACAGTGGTGGATGAGCTGTTACTTGCCTGAAAAAAAGTGTTTTGGGGGAAAATTGTCTCCAGTCATTCTCATTTTGCATGTGATTTTTCCTGCATATGTTTCTAATCATTAAGAAATTCTGTAGCTTAAATAATGCTCTGAAAGTACGGTAACTGTTGGACTACATTCTGTTGTAACCTTATTGAATTTCACTTCTCTGGAAAAAATAATGGGATACTATATCTCGAAAAACAAATGGTAATTGCATTTTTAACAGAATGTTTCTCTTTGTGTTTCAAAACCTTCTGCACACAGTTAGACATCTAGCCAGGGAAGAAGGTACAAAGCATATGGGCCAATTTCTGTCTGTTGGCTGTTCAAGATGCCTTAATATTCAGGCAGTGATGTGTGTGTGTCCATGCAATATGGCACAATTTATCTGCATGGTATCCTCGAGCTCAGGTGAGGTGGTCAAAGGGGCTCACTGTGTATGGGGGTCAGGGGAGGTATTCAAGGAGAAATTGGGGGAAGGTGAGTCTACATCCTGTTCCCTACTCGATGTGTGGGTGCACGCCCTCTCATGAATTCAAATTTGGGTTATTTGATCTGCAGAAGACCGATGTTCCAGCATTCATGGTGCTGACCAGAGGAACAGCTTCATCCTGCAGGTGACCAGGATCTTACAAATGAGGATCTTGTCAACACTGCAGAGATTGGAGATGTTCAACAACCTTTGCGCAGCCCATGTGCCACAGCGACACGACTTCCTCAGTGCTTTGGGGATTTGCACATCACCACGTGCTGAGAACTGGGTTGATTAAAGCCTGGGACCCGAAACAACACTGCCACAGTCTGATAACATGCAGGTATTATTGTCTGCTGAGGTTAGGAGAGCCCTGGTAATACTGGAAGGCTCTTCCCTAATTCTTAGTAAATCTGGCTTGTTAAGAACTTTGCGAGGGGATGCATTTGGACATGTGAAGCTTCAAGGCAAAGGAATAGTCTTGAGGTTTCTGACTGACAAGACACATGTGAGTACATGCAAAATGTGCTCCTCCTGCTAAAAATAACATTTCTCCTGTCAACCACGATGCACCCACCCCCACAACACCACCCAGAAGAACACATTAGCACCTTGGCTTTGCACGTAGCCCGATTCACAGCAGCCACAAGTGGTAGAGGGATCTGCACTCTGTGCATGCTGACAAATCATATGGCACAGCGAGGAACAGAGGAGTGAAACTGGGCTAGCAGAAGTTGACGCCTTATCATCACAGTCCCTCTGAGCGTGCTGTAGGCTGACACCTCCACCAACCGAGTCATCTCCCCGGTGCCAGGATGAGGAGCACGAGCCCGCTATCCTGATTTAGCCTCTGGTAAGCCAGGCTTGGCTTGCCACACCAGGAAGGCTGGAAGAGGTGCGCGGATGCAAACGGTGCAGGAGCGCCGTGGGTGCGCCGGCATGAGGAGAAGAAGCAAAGCACGCCCAACCACTGCTGCTCACAGCTGTGCAACGGGGATGTGGAAAATATGCTTCACACACAAGTGATGGGAGATGTTTCTCCCATTGCTGATCCCTGTTTGCTGCCTAATCCCATCTAGGAAGCTGTAAATAATATTTCAAAGCAAGGAGGGTTGGGTTGCAGATAACTATTGCCCCTAGAAAAGACTCGTGCCATGGCCAAGGTGCGGGTGCGTCAGCGTGCTTCTAAGGTAATGAAGACATTGACAGGAAAGCTTTTAAAAATGGTGAAAGACTAGAGAATACCGGATTTTTTCCCCAATTATTGTTTGCTATGAAAATTTGTGCTTTCTTGCCTGAAAAATTAAATTTTCTTTAAAGCTGAAGACACAGCATCCCTGTCCATGGTGGGAGGTTGGAACCAGATAATCTTTAAGTTCACTTTCAATCCAAACCACTCTAGGATTCTATGGCAGTAAAAATTGACCGTCCTTCAGAATTTCTCACAGTAACCTCTAGGCAAATAATTTGAAAACTCATTATTTATAGTTTTGCTTTGGTATAAATTCAGATTGTTTACAAAGCAAATTTCTTGAAAGGAAAAAAAAAAAAAAGAAAGAAAAAGAGGGCTGGAGCCAAGTGTAGCTAAATATCAGCAGGTGATATGAGATTGCTTCAGAGTCACAGAGGTCACTGTCAGTCCACTGTAGCCTTCTCCCAGGACAGTGTGAAGCTTTATTCAAAGGAGATTTTCAGAAAACCCAGGAGATTTAAATGCATAAGTTCCAATCTCATGGCAAACACATGAGCCTATGTTCTCACTCTCGAAATTAAGCTCCTTTAACTCTCATTTGTGTGGCTGGGAGAGCCCTGGGCTCCCGCAGTGCTTCCCTTGTCTGAACCTCCCCTGACGGCTCCGGCAAAGCCGGGAAGGCTTTGGTGGGCGCTGAAGGCACCCAGCCCTTTGCAGATGGTGCTTAGCACTTAACAGGATCAGCCCCTCAGCCACTTGTGTGGTGTCCATCACCTCAGATGCCTCACCCTCCCTGCAACTGCGCGATGCCCACCACGTGTCATCAGCCCGGTAAGCTGCTTCCACCTCACCTCGAATGTTCGCTCTGCCGATAATCCCAGCGCGGTGTCCCTATAAAGGAGCCCCTTGTTCAGGGCCAAAGGGAGGAATGCTCTTCCATAAGAAAATTAGGGAGCTGACAGAGATGTGAAGCTAAAGGTTTGCAAGCCTGCTTTTGTTTGGCCAAACGTTGTGAGGTTTTGGGGTTGCTTTTGGAGATCCTGGTGTTTAAAGTTAGTTATTCAGCAGGTGGTCTGGCAGCAGCTGTATATGGAAAAGCAGCTTCTGTTTCCAGTCAGCTATCAGCATTTTAGCTTTTTTTGTTTCTTTCCCAGTCCTTGCTTACTCCTGTTTTAGCAAATGTAACACCAGAATCAAGTCCCTTCCTGGGATGAAAACCTGCAAGTTCTTCAGCCAAGATGGAGCTTCAGTTTTGGCCTGATTTGGTGTCTCTCTTGGAAAAGCTGAACGGTCGGATGCTCTTGGTGGTTCTGGTCATGTCTCTTTTGATTATTGACCTTGTGAAAAAGAGACGACCCAGGAATTTCCCTCCAGGGCCGCAGCTCTTTCCTCTCGTGGGAACCTTTGTGGACTTTAAGCAGCCCCTCCATCTTGCCCTGCAGAAGGTAAGAGCTCCGTGGACTTTGTCCCTACTAACAATATCTTACCCTTCCATGACTGTTGTCACCACACTGTGAAGCAGCAAGGGCAGCCTCTGCAGAACTAGGTAGATAATAACCACATAAGATAGATGACCCTTCTTGGTTTTATCTCTCACTAACACCTCCTCTTCCAGGAAAGTAAGAAGGTCCAATGGGAAAGAAATCCATAATGGAGGAAGACCTACATGTTCCTCCTCTTTCTTCCCATCTGACTGTGACAATTTCCTTCTGGAGCCCGGGAAAGGCTCCGAAGGGCTGGGCCAGGCTGGGGGACAGGTGAAAAGTTCTGTGTGAGAGATGAACAGTTTGGACTGTGGAGATCACCTCTGGAAATTGTCTTGTGATTGTCTTTGCTCAGAGGCAAATGATTCACCCCATCACATCTGAAACAACATTTAAAATCCTGAGTTATGGATTTTAAACCTGGGAAAGGTGTCCAGAGCTTTGATTCCCACCAGAGCCAAAAAGAGAGAGATTTTATAGATGTA
The DNA here is from genome assembly GCA_013397795.1 of Orthonyx spaldingii. Classification (NCBI taxonomy): domain Eukaryota; kingdom Metazoa; phylum Chordata; class Aves; order Passeriformes; family Orthonychidae; genus Orthonyx; species Orthonyx spaldingii. The sequence goes on from VZTJ01000758.1 coordinate 348,561, forward strand.
GAGTCTCCCTCTCTGAAAAGGTGGAAGAAGTTCTGACATGTTGGCTGCAAAAATCCCTTCTGGTGACTATTTGTCTCTTGCTTTTGCTTAGCAGGCTGACACCAGCCTGTCTACTCTGGGTGTTCACAGGCCACCAGCACGGGTGGTCCCTGAGGGAATCCTCGGGGAAGGCTGAGGCAGTGAGTTCAGGATATTTTGTCAATACACACAGTTATTAAGAAAATTAATCCCATTCATCTACAAGCACAAAATGACTGAGACACCCATTTGGTCCCAGGCCGGTTTCATGAGTCACCCCAGCAGTTTGGGGTTACTCTGTGTGTCCTTTCATGTAGACTCATTCTAAGAGGATGAGCTCCTTGACAGAGAGAAGATGTGATCCCCTTTTATACAACTCAGAGGAGACATTAATGCCAGCAAAGTCCATGCAAGGTAAAAGGCTGTAATTTGGCCATAAATGCAGTCAGGCTTAGAAGTATGTTTCTAGCCACAAGCAGTTAGAGCTCCTGTCTAAATGGGAGAGCTGAAGAAGAAACCACACTGCTTTAGACACAAAGTTGATGAAAGGGATAATTTGTCGTGCTTTCCTTGTCTTCCACCCTCAGCAGGAAGAGCCTGAGTGTGGTGGGAGAGAAAGGGACAGAGCAGATGCCCACCAGTTGCAAAGCAAGTCACGTCCTTGTTACAAGCCAAACTGATGTAAACACCTGGTAAAACCCAGGTTACAACTGATAACAAATACAAGCAAACCATCTCTGCCACACTGCAGCTCTCCCACCCTTTTAATGCCTTCTCCGGCCTTCGTGCAGTAGCTTAGATTGGATGGGACCTGCGCACATGGGTTTGGGTTTCTCTAAAGTCCCTTTGCTTCAAGCAGGGTTCAATTCAAAGGCAGATTTCCCTGTTCAAGGTGAGTTTTGAAAATGCCCATCTTCTTGTCCTCAGAGGACTGTGGACTCTCTTTCAGCTCACGGGTCGGTACGGGAACATCTTCAGCGTGCAGTTTGGGAGTCTGACATTCGTGGTGGTCAACGGGTACCAGATGGTGAGAGAAGCTCTTGTCCACCAGGCTGAAATATTTGCTGACCGGCCAAATATTCCACTCCTCCAAGAAATATTTAGAGGCTTTGGTAAGCACAGCTACCAGGATCTGGGGACAAAACTTTCATCTCTTTGGAACGACAACAGAGTGAAAGAAACAGGTTGATTTCAACCCCTGTGAACTGCACCTGTGGAAGCTTGCACAGGGGAAGGCAAGAATTGAATTCAGACTAATAATCTCACAGGGGTATGTTTTAATCTCTCTGAGATTTAGGGATGAGGATGGGATCAACGCCAGATTTTAATGGAAGAGGAGAAATAAACGCAAGCTGCCCAGCGATCGATACACTTGCAGAGTTTCCCCTTGGTTTTCATTTCTCCTTTACTTTTCCTCCCTGGGTTGCACACAGCTCCGGAGACGGGGTGCTCCTGCCTGCAGCTCTGCCAACAGTGTGATAGTACTCAGAGTATTTTGGCTTACACCTTTTTTTCCCACGCAAAGTGACAAAGTAGCAGATTAAAGCAAATCCATAAAGCTAGATCTTTAGCATAAGCCAATTACTCTTGAATTTTAATTCCCAGGGAAAGCCATAGATTTTTCCACATCCATGAGTTTTCTTTGCCTTAATTTGGGGTTGTTGTCCATGATGAATGGCCGTTCCTGAATCCTAACACTCACAAATGACCCCGAGAGAGGATTGTTCACCTGTTTTTTCCACCCACAGGGCTCATATCATCAAACGGGCACATATGGAGGCAGCAGAGGAAGTTTGCTTCAGCAACACTGAAAAGCCTTGCTGTAAATTTTGAGGAAAAAGTGCAAGAGGAGAGTCAGTACCTCGTGGAGACGATTGAGGAGGAGAAAGGTGGGGGGTTAATGCACAGCACCGTGCTCAGAGCTTCCAGCTAAATGAATGATGAGAAGTAAAACTCTTACCCCAACACAGCTCCAAACATGCAAAACATTTCCTCAATAGCTCGCATCTCTATCTTACACTTCCAGACTCTGCCTTTTAGCACTTATTTTAGACCTCAGGCCTCCTATTTTAGTTCTTCCTTATTAATATTAAGTAAATATATGCTAGGTGGTTATTAAAACGTGAGTGTTTATATGGCTAAGGAAGTGAAGTGTCTCGTGCATTCTGTGAAGGAATAAACGCAGCTCTCCTGCTATCAGGCACTTCCACTCAGAGGCTTAGTTAACCTCTGCTTGTCCTTGGTTTTCCAAAGTATTTTAAAACTTGTTTAGTCAGGCTTTCCTTTTGTATCACACACAGATGAAGCGTGTGCCTTGCTCTTTTATGGTCCAGCTTTTAAAAACTGCCAGAGGGATATTAGTAAGAATAATTTGTATGTTGGTACATGGGTGATGTTGCACTTCAGCTTTAAATAGAAGCAGATGGGGTTGAGCTAATTCTATGGAGCTATATATAGTAAACAAGAAAGATCTAAAAAGGAATTGTGAAATTATATACTAAACTTGCTCCATTTTAATTGCTGTTGCACTGAACAGGCCAAATACTCCATGTTGCCAATTGATTATAGTCTTCTATAGTCCTAATCAATAAACTAATTAAGCTGCTGGTTTGGGCCTTTCTTCCCATTAGTAATGACAAATAGTGATCATGTCCATCACTCTAATATCTGAGCACCAGCCCGGTTTAATTACTTTCTTGAAGAGTGGAGAGATCAGCAGTCCTGCGAGGAGTGCCTTGCATTTCAAAGTGATGCTCAACAGCAGCTCAGGGCTGGACTGGGCTTGTCACTGAGATCAGTCTCTTGTCACAGCACGTGGCTCTCCAGCCTGCTGAAATGTGCCTGAGGAGACGAAGGTCTTTGTTCAGGAGCTCTCCCAGGGAACGCAGATGTGATAAGCATCACATCACACTTCACTTTATAAATCTGCTCTGTGGGCCACATGAGCTATTGCTGGGGTTTACAGGTGGGCACAGAGATCTGCAACCCTTTCCCTCTCCCCTCTCCCCTCTCTCCTCTGTCTCCCTTCATTTCTTTGTGGTGGACAACTAAAACCCAGGGCAATGGTATTTTTGCAATGTGGTTAGTCCTGGGCTCCCTGCCCTGGGCTAAGCTTTGAGGGACCCTCTCCTAGCATTTAAAATTGGCACCAAACACATGTTGGAGCGGGCAAAGTCAACAGCCATAGCATGGCAGGCTGCTGGTTGTTTTCCCTGGAAAATGGTTCAGACCCTGCTTGGGCAGCTCAGTGCTGATGTCACTGTCTGCCAGCAGCTGGGCTGGACACAGCACGGGATGTCCTGGCCCATGGTGCCCAGGCTCCAGTGGGATGCTGGAGGTGATGGGTATCCCAGGGCATGAGGTGAAGCCTGAGCACCACCATGGGTGAGAAGCAGGTGAGGTCTCACCCTGGTTTACAACTATGGATCTAGTAGACAACATGGTTGTGACTAAGACTGGACAGGAAAAAAGACTGAAAGCTGTCTTTAGAATCATAGAAACATGAAGAGATTTATGTTGAAAAAGATCCTTGATTTCACTGAGTTCAAACATTTACCCAGCTCTGCCATGTTCACCACTAAACCATGTCCCCAAGTGCCACATCCACACACCTTTCAAACACTTCCAGGAATGGTGACTCCACCACTGCTCTGGGTAGCCCCTTCCAAAGCCTGCCATCCTTTCAAATGAAGACATTTTCCCTCACATCCAATCAAAATCTCCGCTGGCACAGCTTGAGGCTGTTTCCTCTTGTCCTGTCCCTTGCTACTTGGAAGAAAGGACCAACTCCCACTCTGCCACAACCTCCTTTCAGGCGGTTTCCTTTCCGTTTGTTTCCTCCAGGACAACCATTTGACCCCCACTACAAAATTAATAGTGCTGTTTCGAACATCATCTGTTCCATAACTTTTGGGAACCGCTTTGACTACCATGACAACCGTTTCCAGGAACTGCTGCACTCGCTGGCTGAAACGCTGCTGCTCATCGGAAGTTTCTGGGGCCAGGTAAAGCCACCTGGATCTTTTTCCAGCTTCAGCTGCATGTGAGAGCTCAGAAACTGGGGTGTCTAAGGCACTGATATAATATGCCTTTTCCTGTAGAAAAAGAGTCAAGTTTAAAGGAAAATGACCATGAGAATTGTTTTACATTAGACTGGATTTATGCACAAAATCTATCAGGAAAGCAAGGAAATAAGCTAAAATTTTTGGGGCACATGGAGGAGAAAAAAAATATTCCAGGATTTTAAAACCAATCTTATGCCTGGCATAACCAAAGAATAACAGGAAAATCTTTTAAAAGTATCTGTTTCTACAAAAAGAAGTATTAGTAACACTGTGAAAATTCCCATCTTTTCCCTCACCCATATCCCAACCAGTTTCTTAAATAACTTCTGTTTATGAAAAAATTGAGATTCCAGGTTTAGAACCAAAATAGGTGGATTTGGTGATGTATTTTCTGCGTGGCCACACACCATGGGTCAGGTCTGATCTCTGTCCCCTCCATGGGGACAGACTAAGGGGTTTATCTGCATCCACCTCAGCTGTGGCCATCTCACATCAGGGGGCAGCTTTGGCCACTCCGTATTTGAGAACTTTATCAGCAGAAAACATCTGCCCAATTCTTACCTCATTTGCACTTGTTTACACTTGTGTAAGTAAGTTTGTACAAATTGGACCACTGTAGCTAAACTGATTTTTTTTTCCTGGTAGCAAGCAGAGGTAATCAGTTGTCCCATCCTCTCAACTACGATACCTGCTCTTTTCTAACTCAAGAAATGCTCTTTTGCTCTCTTTGGTTTCTCACCAGCTTTATAATGCTTTTCCTTTGATCATGAGATGGTTGCCAGGACCCTTCAGGAAAATCTTCAGGCACTGGGAGAAACTTCAATATTTTGTGAAAGGTGTGATCGCAAAGCACAAGGAGGATTTGGACCAGTCTGAGGCAGGAGATTATATTGACTGTTACCTGAAGGAAATAGAAAAGGTAGGAGGGAAATACTTAAAATCAGCTAAAGATTAACCCACAGAGTGAGTAAAGAAGACTCCAGGCTGTTTAGTCAGGGGAGTTCTTGTCTCACATGTTGCCTTCCCCTCCCTACCTCTGCCACATCAAACTTTAGCAGCAGCAGAAGCCTGATCACTTTGAAAACACACAGATTTTTTTTTTTTTTTTTTCCGTTTGAAAGGATTTACACTTTGTCTTCTTCCCTTTTTCGTTCTGTCACACGGCGTAGGAGGACTCTCGGGGAACATGTTCATGTTTCTATGAGCACTCGCAGGCCTGTGTTTGCTATTGTGAAACTTGACATTTAAAAACGCTACCTGCTTTCAAGAGCCACTCTACAGCAACCAGGGTGTCTTTCAAAACAGTCCACAGGGCTTGAAATCCAGTGAAAGCAAAGGCTGGAAATTTTCAAGTCCAGGGGTAGATCATAAAGGAGCAGCAGGACTTCAGTCATGAACAGGTGATTTTGGATTGGGTTTTTGAAATTATCCCCTCCACAGTAAGAGTTTTCATTGCCATGTTTTCCCTCCAAGTTTAAAGGTGACACCAGCTCCTATTTCCACGAGGAAAACCTCCTGTGCTCCACCTTGGACCTGTTCTTAACTGGGACTGAGACAACGGCGACCGCCATCCGCTGGGCTCTGCTCTACATGGCCGCGTACCCCCACATCCAGGGTAGGGCCACTGAGGGGTCCTTTGCTTAGCCCAAAACTAGGTAAGGGAAACTCAGGAAACAGAGTTATCCCAGCTCTGCCACATCTTGGATATGCCTGTGCCCCAGGTATCTTTCTGGGAACCTTTGGAAGACAAGTCTTAGGAGGAGCGGTTACGGGAACTAGGAGTGTTTGGCCCAGAAAAAAAAGGAAGCTCAGGGGGGACCTCCTCACACTCTACAACTCCCTGAAAAGAGGGTGGAACCAGACGGGGGTCGGTCTCTTCTCCCAAGGAACAAGTGATAGGACAAGAGGAAATGGCCTCAAGTTGTGCCAAGGGAGGTCTAGGTTGGATATTGGGGAAAATTTCTGCACTGAAAGGGTTGTCCAGCCCTGGAACAAGCTGCCCAGGGGAGCGGTGCAATCACCCTGGAAGTTTTCAAAAGGAGTGTGGATGTGGCACTTGGGGACATGGCTTGGTGGTGGCCTGGCAGTGTTGGGTTAACAGCTGGACTTCACGATCTTAGAGGGTTTTTCCGAGCTTAAAGATCCTATGATTCTGTGAGAGGGATATTCTCTAATGCTTTTTGCTCCCTGCAGAGAAAGTGCAGCAGGAGATCGACGCCGTGGTTGGGCAGTGCCGGCAGCCCGCGATGGCCGACAAGGAGCAGATGCCCTACACCAGCGCCGTGCTGAGCGAGGTCCTGCGCCTGGGCAACGTGGTGCCACTGGGCGTGCCCCGCATGGCCACCAGCGACACCACCCTGGCCGGCTTCCACCTGCCCAAGGTGTGTGGGCACCTTTGTCCCACCAGCCTTCATCCCACCAAAGCAGGGTCTTCACGGCCCAACTCCAGAATCTCACCTGGAGGGGAACCAACCAGCAGGATCTTACAGAAATATCATAATTATACAGAAAATATGAGCCCTCTAAATGGATTCTGTGGGGCTGTTATGGGTTTCACCTCCTTACTGAGGATAATTGTGAGATCCTTACAGTGTTGACCCTAATTTCCAGTTTTAAAAGGTTTATCCCTTAAATTTTATAAAAGACACCCTCTACACATTATGGGAATAGAGGGCTAGGAAACACAGGAAAGCAAACAGTTTAGGTTTGTTAATTCCACAAAATATTAAAAATCATCTATTAAAAGTAGTACTTAGTGAGAGGCAGGTGATGGGTATTGTTTCACACACACTGTTCTGCAATTACAAAAGCAAATATGGGATTTAGATATAACAGGTCTCTTCTCTCTACATGACTGGTTGCAAGGAGACAAATTAAAAATAAAAAAATCCAGGCATTTTCCTCCACACTGATTAGAATATTTCTCTTGCTGATGGAGAATGTGGAGATAAACCAGATCAGGTTTTCCTTTTTTTTTTTTTTTTTAAAAAAAGCACACTTAAACAAATCAATTGAAAATTGCTTGATTGAGTTGCTTCAAGATCCTACGGGAAGGCAGTGCTAACAATTTAGGGCTGGTTTGCATTAACATCACCTGTTACTGCAGCTCAAGGTGCAAATCAAGCTCGGGGATAGGTAAAAGCACACACAAGTGAACAATCCTGCAGGCTTTCACTCTCGTTTAATTACATAGCTTAGGGGAAAAACAAAAACGTTTTGCCCTTAAAACAGTGTAGTTTACAGAGCTAATAATAACCCAGTCTGACAACACGTCGGCTCCTCTCCGCCTCATAATCGCCCCTTTTCTCCACCTCTCGCAGGGCACCACCCTGATGACCAGCCTGACTTCGATAATGTTCGACAAAAACGTGTGGGAGACTCCAGACACCTTTAATCCTGAACATTTCCTGGAAAACGGCCAGTACAGGAGGCGGGAGGCTTTTCTGCCCTTCTCTGCAGGTAGGATGATGGATGGGGAGGTGGCTTTCGTTTTTACAAGGCTTTTATTTTTTCCCCAAGACACTGCTTATAGAGTAAGGGGTGCTGCTCCTGTCCAGCTTGCAGCCCACCTCCACAGTGAAAATGCCAGTCACAGTTAATAGCGGCTGCTCGGAGTGGGAAGGGAATCAATTCATTATTGCAGGATAAAAAAAATAAGGCTTTTTCTTCTTGCACAAGTTGCATAACTGGGTTGTTCAGACTGTTTCCGCTCTTCGCCTCTCGGAACAGGCACAGTTTGCTCGGCAGTAAACTTCTGGGGAAGGTTTGAGCAGATTGTGTGGGTGAACATTGCCACCTAACCTTTCCAGGAAGAAAAGCTGCCGCAGCATGTGCGAGGCGGCGCGGGCCAGAGGAGGCTCGGAGGTGGCTGGAGCTTGCTGGGGACTCTTTCGGGTTATTTGTGCTCCTTTTCCAGGCAAGAGGGCTTGTCCTGGGGAGCAGCTGGCCAGGACCGAGCTCTTCATCTTCTTCGTGGCCCTGCTGCAGAAGTTCACCTTCCAGGCCCCGGCGGCGGCCGCGCTGTCCTTCGCCTTCACGCTCAGCCTCACGCGCTGCCCCAAACCCTTCCAGCTCTGCGCCGTGCCCCGCCACTGAGCCAGGCCTGGGGCTGCCCCACACCCCCAGTTCAGCCTCCACAAACTGGGAACTGCCCCTTCTCCTGACTGCCCTGGAGATTTTGGGCTGAAATGATGAGCCCTGGAGGTCCAGCACCCGCCAGCATCTGGGTGGCAAGGGAAGGGCACAAAGGCCACGTCCTGCACTCTGCAACAAACACAACCTTTGTGGCTCTTCCCTTCACCTCATTCCTCCTCCCTGCTACCAGCCTGAAAAAATCCATGGATTTAAAAGCCTTATTACCTAATTTCCACTGTCAGCAACTCCCAGGAAGGTGTCTGCCAGCTGCAAAAGCATGGTTTAATGTTGACTTTTCCATAGGGAATAACTCCATCACCCAGAGACCACTTAGCAACCCCTAATGCTGCAGCACCCAAATAGCCAAGGGCTGCATTTCCTGAGGTGTCCCTGGTCAGAGGGAGCAGCTGGCCTTGGACATACAAACTCTGGGCTCATGACTCAGCACCGCTTTGGACTTTCAGGTGGCCACAGCCAATCCTGAGCCTCAGGTGGGCTTGGGCTCGGTGTGGTGGATGCTCCCTGCAGCACCACACTGCTGCTGTGTGATGGAAATCACAGAATCAAGGAATGGTTTGGCTTGGAAGAGCCTTAAAGATCACCACGTTCAACCCCTCTGCCACGGGCAGGGACACCTTCCACTATCCCAGGTTGCTCCAAGCCCCATCCAACCTGGCCTTGGACACTTCCAGGGATGAAAAACATCTAAGCAGAGATCTCTGCAGCAGCAGCAGCAAGCATTTTATGGATCTCGTAGAGTATGTGGAAATTTTAATTAGGAGGCTACAGGGGAGTAGAACCAGCTTCTACCAAAGTCCAACCCAAATGGGATGGCACAAGGAGCTGTGCTTCCAGCAGGTCTGGAAGGGCTATAAAAACACAACATTGCAGTTTTATAGTAGAAAAGGAAAAGGTTTGTGTTAGTAGAATACAAATCAGAAAAGCTGCAATAAAATCATCCCCTGTGGTTGCTGGAGAGCCGTTCACCTGAAGCCCAGCAGAAAGGGAAGCAGCAGAGAGTGTTGGCAGGGTCGTGCTGTGGCGGCTCAGCGCTGGCCCTCAGGAAGGAAGCGTCGGAACTGTGGCTTTGTGGTGAGAAGTCACAAGTTCAGCACTTCCCCTCTGTTTCTGGCAAAGATTTGTGGCTGTGCGTGACCAGCATGGACACAGCGTGGGGCCGAGGAAGTGGGCTGGGACAGGGCACCCTCCACGATGGACACAGAGCTCCTTCCTGTACCCGCTCTCTTTGGATAAGAGTCAATTAAATATGCAACTTGTAATGAATTTTTTCATTTATGTGACCAAGCATTTATGCTTAGAAATGCTGTCTCCTCTGCGCTTCAGTTTGGAGTATAGTCGTGGCAAAGATTTTTCTTTTTCCTCCTGTTTTTTGCTTCTCACCTTTCATAAGTGACTTTTCTATTGGTACCCACGTAGGGTACGGAACAGTTAACAGGAAAAGAGGATTACATGGAGTTTCATTTCCACTGGCTTTCTCCTCTGTCCCCGGCAATAGCGGCTTTGCTGCAATCCCTGTGCAGTGGCAGATTTATGCCACAGGGGAGAGTCCTCTGCACATCACATCCCTGCCGCGCCGGGCGCACGGGGATTCTGTCACTGAGCTGTCCTTCCGACCGAGCACTTTAATCCTATTGCGTTTTTAATGACTGCTTCAGTCACAGGCTCCCATGTTGTGTTTCTGTCTTTGTAAAAGAGAAAACATAAAAGATTCAGGGACTCTTTTTTTTTTCACCTATGAAGTCTTCAAAGCTGCTCGGGACTAGGCACTGGTTTCTCTCCATTTTTTTATTTGTTCTGCTGTAGGTCTGACCTCTGGCTACAGCCTGTATTATTTGCACTGGCTTAGCAAATAAATATTGATCTCTTCTCTTTCATTTCCAACTTGTGTTTCCTTGTTACTTTGGGGTTTCCTCCCCTACTCATGGAAAGAATACATGATTGAAGTAATCTTCTTTTTCTTCTTCTTCTTCTTTTTTTTTTTTTTTTAATCATGCCGGGAAAAATACCAAAATTAAATGCAATGGTGGCATACCTTAAAGGCAGGAGACATGAATTTGTTTACTTTTTGAGTGGATCCTCTCATGTCACTGCTGGGGAACATGTGCATCTCCACGGGCTCATGCTTAAGTGTGCTTAAAACCGGAGGTAAAAAGAGAGATTCTCCTCAAAAACACATTTTTTTTCCCCTTTAAATTCCACAATGAAACAGATTTGACTTCTCCAGCTTCCCAAGTGGAAGGGTTAATGGAGAACACGTGCATCACCCCAGTGGCTCTGCTGCACCTCTGTGCCCTGTCACCAGCACTGGACAATCCCAACAGCCACAACTGAAACCCCCAACTGCGAAGGGCCTTGGCAGAGCCACACGGGACAAGGGCAAAGTGCTGCTGCTCCCTGCTTCTTCCACAGCAAAACACAGCACACACGGCAAAATTCCACGTGGTCCACGCGCATGAGCCTGACCCAGAGCTGCTCCTGGGTGGGATAATGAGGCACATTCTGCTGCCTGCTACCCCCAAAGGGTCCCACCCTGCAGAGCACCTGCATCGGCTGCTCAGCACCTGCCCGAGCTCTGTGGGGCTTTGGGAACAGCATCTCCACGGGCTACGACCCCAAGGACAAGGCAAGCGGGAAGGGATGGCCGGAGGGCTCGAGGCATGGCCGGAGCAAGCTGCTCTGCCTGCACTCGTCTGCTGGAGATGAGAAAATGATGGTGCTTAGGACCCGCTGGGTTCCGGGACAGCTGCTTACATCCAGCGCACGTCAGCCAGACACACGGAAACACGAAACCGTGAGTCAGAGTGTTTGTGAAAGGTCTGTGCAACCTTATCTCGGATGTCCCCTGAGACCTGGGGCTTGGCCCGGGACTCTTCATACCAGCCGGTGAGCTGCTGTAAACAAGGAAAGCGCGAGGCTCTGGGAGCAGCTGGAGACTCCCTGGCACCGAGAAGCCGAAGCTGGGACGCAGCACGGTGAGGGCACCAGGTGGGGAGAGAGCAGGGCTCATCCCGAGGGATGGGCGTGTGGGAACAGCACGGGGAAGCTGCCGGAAGGTTTTAATCTCGGTCCCACAAAGCTCATTTCTGTCCTTCAGACAAGGGCATGGAGCACGGGGGTTTAGTAAAGTACTGAGGGGAGATTGGAGGGGAAAGGGGAAGCTGGGGGTGTTCTGGTTCATGGTGGGTTTTTTAAAATCAGATGAGAGGAAATCTTTCCGTTTAATCAAGTTGGGGTTTAATCCTTTGTGAAAGCTGGGAAAGCAGGAATCTGAATGCAGCCTCAAGAGCAGGGAGCAAAAGCCACTCCATGCTGTCCTGTGTTTGCACCTACAGCTGTGGCAGCACATCACCCATCTCCCCCTGGCCCTGGGGGGCTCAGTGGTGCCCTGTGAGCTCATCCTGCCCTGACCTGCTGTGGGACACGTCCCTGCAGAGCCCCACCACCCAGCCATGATGCACTTCCTCTGGGACAGCATCTCCCTCCAGACGTTCCTCATCTTTCTCTTCGTCTTCCTGCTCATCGCCGACTACATGAAGAACAGAAATCCAAAGAATTTCCCTCCCACCCCCTTCCGCCTCCCCTTTTTGGGGCACATCTACCTTATAGACTTCAAAGATCCCGCGGTCGCAGTGAGCAAGGTTTGTGTGTGGTGGGCAGAGTGGGGAAGGGATGGAGGGATTGCAGCTACGCATCCCTGGCCATGCAGGGGAGGGGATAACCCAAACCCCACAGGTTGTGAAGGCAGACAGGAGGTTTGCCCTCGTCGGTGACATTTACCTGAGTACAAGGAGGGTGACAAGCGTGGAGTGATCCCTTGGGCAAAGGTCACAACACGATACCGCGGGTGCAGTCACAGATGTACAAACCCCATAGGTCTGACTGGGGGTTGGAATGGGGTGAAACAAAAACTGGAAAAACATAGGACTGACAAATCAAACCTGGTGAGGTTTACTTGATTTATGGCAAATTAACACCAACTCCTGATCACTGATTCAGGAAAAGAGGAAAGGAACAAGTCTATGTTCTCAGGCAGAGTGCACACATTCTGTCTCCCCTCCCACTCTGCCCTTATTTTCACCCATGTTCCCTGACAGGGCTGTCCTGGTCTCACCAGGCACATTCATTGCAAATGAAACCCCTTTTATTTACGTCCCCTCCCAGCTTACTAGAAGATATGGTGACATCTTTGGCATGCACATGGGCCCCATGAAGTTTGTGATGGTAAATGGGATGCGGCTGGTGAAGGAAGTGCTTGTAAACCAAGGGGACAAGTTCCTGGAGCGCCCTGATCTTCCCCTGGACGAGGAGATCTTTAGCAAGATCGGTGAGTTGTCCCTCAAGATGTGCCTCAGGTGTAAGGTCCAGGTGGTGCCCCTGCCGAGGTCTGGAGAGCAGGCAGAGAGAGCCCTGGGGCTTTTCTCCCTGGGTGAGGATCGGCCCTGGCTCACGGCGGGCGTTCCTGCCAGGACTGATCTCCTCCACCGGGCACCTGTGGAAGGCTCAGAGGAGGTTCACCCTGACCACGCTGCGAAACTTCGGCCTGGGGAAGAGGAGCCTGGAGGAGCGCATCCAGGAGGAGTGCCGGTACCTCGCGGACGTGTTCGGGGACGAACAGGGTGAGTGCCACGGCCCTCAGCAGCTCTGCTGAAGGCAGGAACTGGTAGGGCCTGTTACAATTTCACTGCATGCTGAAAAATACCCTACCTTGCAAGGGATGCTACAACCCTGCCAGCATCCCTGCTCCTTTCTGCAGGTGCTTTGCCTTCCAGCTGGCTGGGGAATGCAGCCAGGCAACACCCACTGCATTATTCACAGCCCACCTTCAGCCTACTCCTCTCTGGGAAATACCGTGTGTGCATAAACGCTGATGTTTCCAGTGAATTCCAATGACATCCTGCAGAGCTTGCTTTCCAAAGTAAACAAACATCTCCACAATCTGACTGAGCTGGGCCCACTGGGGTTGCCCTGCCAGGCTTGGCCAGCTCATGGGGTCAGCCAGGCACCCCAGGAGAGCACCCCAGCACAGTGCCCATTAGGGGCCACTCATTTAATTCATATTTCTTGACTATTTTACCTCTGACACGTGTATATTATTCTCCTTTTCTGAGAAGAGTGGAAGAGAACTGATGTTTTTCTTCTCCAGGGAATCCTTTCAACCCTCAGTTAAAAGTCACCAATGCTGTTGCAAATGTCATCTGCTCCCTCATCTTTGGCAATCGGTTCGAATACCACGATGAGGATTTCCAAAGACTGCTGAAGCTGATGTACAACACAACTGTCCTCCATGGAGCTGTCACGAGCCAGGTACAGCCGTCCTGCCACCAACCCAGGGCCATGGTTTCTTCTCTAGAGTAAATCTCAGAAGTCACAGTGTTGTCAACACCAAACCTGTCATTCCCTGCTCCTTTGCACAGGGTAGATTTGCCTGTAATTTCTTTGTGCCTTCTGTTCAAGTTGTGCTGTGCTCACGCTGCTCTCTCTCCCCCAAAATCACTTTTCCTGCCCACTGATTGCCAACCTGCCTGCTGAAGCACTGGCTAACACACGAGTCACTCCATAATGAGAATTCTGCTCTTCTGGACCTGAGCTATTTCCACCAGGTCCAGAAATTTAGCAAGTGCAATTGCAGACTCCTCAAGTTTTGATGTCAGAAGAGTTTTTAAAGTCCTTTATTCAATTTGTCTTTCTCCTTCTGTGTTCGAAGCTGTACAACAATTTCCCATCCATAATGAAATACTTACCGGGAGCCCACCAAACCATTTTTAAAAACTGGAAGTTGTTGAAAAAATTTATGGAAGAGCAGATCAAAAAACACAAGGAGGACTGGAACCCCTCGGAGAGCCGGGACTACATCGACAGCTACCTGCTGGAGATCTCCAAGGTCAGCAATGGGCAGAAAACCCTCCTGGAGCAGAGCTGAGAAATCAAGAGGGATGGGAAATGAGCCCAGATTCTCTATCTGAGCTGCCTGTGTGGCCTTTTATGAGCTCAGGATGGACATCAAGTTCAGGCTACCCATCAGCAGGATGGGAATGTGGGGAGTCAGCAGCTTCTGCCAAAATCCTTGGGGTGGTTCGGACCAAGGCTGGTGCCAGGACACCCTCACTGTTCCTGTGGCACTAACACCCCTTCTCGTGAAGGGCAGTGACAGTGACACCTTCCGGGAGGAGCACCTCATGGCCTGCACGCTCGACCTGATGTTCGCTGGGACCGAGACCGCCTCCTCAACCCTCCGCTGGGCTTTGCTGTTCATGGCCACACATCCAGAAATTCAAGGTACAGTTAACAAGTCGGTGTTTTCTCTTTTATCCCTCACAGCCTTTTCCCCACACCCACATAAGAGCTGTAAGCAGTGGCCCAGATCCCTTGGTGGACCCTTGCAGTGATAACCTTGTGTTGTTCCAAGGGTTTTTTTCCCTGGGCTGATGCCTGCTCTCTCCCCCCAGCCCGGGTGCAAGCCGAGATCGATGCGGTCATCGGCCAGGCACGGCCACCAGCCCTGGAGGACAGGAACAACCTGCACTACACCAACGCCGTCGTCCATGAGGTGCAGAGGAAAGGCAACGTTGTCCCTTTCAACGTGCCCAGAATGGCATCAGAGGATGCCTACGTGGATGGCTACTACATCCCAAAGGTAAACTCTGGAGGGCTGGGACTGCAGGGAGACTCCCCAGGCACAGTGTGCCAGGCCAGGCCCCTCCTGTGCAGGCAGTGTCCCTCCCCTGTCCAGAGTTCACTCCTGCTGAACATGGATTTTTGCCATCCAATGTTCTCTGGCTCCCTGAATGGTGCCACACACCCCACACACGCCTCTGAGGCACAGCTCACAGCTCTTACAGGAACTTTGGCCCAAGATTACAACAGATAAAAACGATGCTGATGAGGGGAAAATGCAGTTATGTAACTGCACCTCCAAACAGACAAGAAGGAGAAAGATCGTGACAAGAAGTAGAAAGACCTGCAGTGGGGTGTTGCACAAATAATTTTGGTAAAATTTGAATATGGATGTTCTTTACAGAGAGGAGACTGGAAGATAAAACTGCCCCTCCTGCTGTCAGTTCCAGAGAAAGTGTGATGTATTTTTAATTTTTTCCTCTTAGGGCACTGCTATAATGGCAAATTTAACATCTCTGCTGTATGACAAGAATGAGTGGAAAACCCCTGACGCTTTTAACCCCGAGCATTTCCTGAAGGATGGGAAGTTCTGGAAAAACGAGTATTTTCTACCATTTTCTATGGGTAAGATTTGCTGAATTGTGGTGCGCATGTGGGCTTGGGTTTCCAACTGCGTGGTGGAGACAGAGAGGAAAAGAGCAATGGAAAGGGCAGATGGACCCTGGGAGGTGCTGCTCAAACTGCTCCCATGACCTCCCCAAAGCACCACAACCACACTTGGGGCCCTTTTCTATCTCTCTTCACATGCCCAGAAGAGTGATGAGGATGAATAACAAACCATGAAAACTCCAGACACCTTAGGAACACCTTCACCGAGGCAAGAGCATCGCTCTGTGCTCCTTCTCCCACCTGGCTGAGCTCACCAGGGGCCTCACTGTTGCCACCACAGGGTTCCCCAGCCAGCAGCTTCCTTGGGGAAGTTGCTTTTAGCACCCATTTCCCACACCAGCACCCCACACCTCCTCTGGTGAGCTCTCCCAGCATGGGCACATTCAGGTCGTGTGTGTGTGTGTGTGAACTGTCCTCACCAAGTCATGCAATCTGGGGGTCAGACCATGCTGTAATGCCAAAGTCGTTATTGGGAAGCTTAGTTTGGGTTGAAAAACCTCATCCAGGAGTGGGGTAACACAGCTGGACCACGGCCCTATAGGAAGGCAGAAGCATTTTCAGTGGAAAAAGCACAGTGTGAGGATGCTGTGGTTGCTGTCTCTGCAGGGAAGCGTGCCTGCCTGGGAGAGCTGCTGGCCCGTGCCGAGCTCTTCCTCTTCTTCACATCCCTGCTCCAGAAATTCACCTTCAAGGCACCTCCAGACACCACGCTCAGCCTCCAGCCCATGGTAGGCATCGCAATGACCCCGCAGCCCTACAAGATCTGTGCTGTGCCTCGGTAGGGAAGCCTTGGCCGTCGTCCTCACGTGGAAAATCCGTTGTCAGGGGTGCTGAAAACAAGCCCTTGACAGCTCCAGGGGGAGGCTGGGTGGTTTATTTCTTTCAAAGCAAATCAAAATCCTTTCTCTTACACGTAAACATTGCACTCTGTAGCCCATGAGCATCTGATCATGGGATTGGCCTGGGAGCAGCTACCAGGACATTTTTAGGCTTGCCCTATGGCACTGTAAATTAATAAGAGGCTTGGGGCTTTCCTAATTTTATGGTGGATGGCCATGGTTCACCTTGGCAAAATGAGGGACACTTTATAGAGACTGCACTGTTGAGGCTACAGTGGAAGAGCAATACCAGCCTTTGTTTTATAACATTAACACAAGTATTAATTTGACATTTCCTTAATATGCACTTCTCTAAGAAAAGTCACCCTTATAACACCTCTGTCTCACGCATCAATAAATATTTATCAAAACATTTTTGTCATGAAGTGTTCTGCAAAGTGAAGACCACCACAGGCCATGTCCAGCACTGGCTGTGGCCTTTGGCCGTGCCCTTTGTTTCTGCTGCTGCACTGCAGAAGGTTGGAACTGTAAAAGCAAAGGCAACTCCTACAGAAGTGATGGAAAAAATGATCCTGACAGCATAACAAGAATTATGATATGCAAAATCCTCCCTGTTTACCTGCCCAGCATCACGGAGTGGCTGCTGTGCCCAGGGCCAGCAGGGTGAGCTCCAGCAACACACAACTTGGTCAAGCTGCACTCAACAGAGTAATGAGGAAAAGGGGGCCTTGGAAAATAGCAACAACAAATCACTGTTTTACATCATCACCTACACACTGAAACTGTCCCAAGATTGACAACCAATGGTTAACACCAGTAAATGCATTGAACTGGGAAACAGCTGCTCCACGGACCCCACCGAGGCCTCCAGGCAGAAGCTGCAGCTCCTGGGAGTGGGACCAGGGCTGCCTCAGGAAATCAGCACAGCACCAGGAAAACACAGCTCCAGCTCCTGCTCTCCTGCTGAGGAAATGAGCAATCTTTTCATTTTCAATTTTCCCTGGAGCAGTGCTCACGTGTTCCTAGAGGAAGCAAACTTCTTGTAGGTGAACACAGCTTCTGGCAAAACTCCTTCAGCACCGGGCTGGGTGGGGAGTTCTGCTGCCTCCTCTGATTCTCTGTGCCAGTGGAAACAAGAGCTTGGACTGAGCTGCTGTTTCTGGTACTTGAGGCTGTTTCACAGACCCATAAGGTGGAGAAATGAGAACACGTGGTGGGACCCAAACCAATCCATTTATAAAATGCATACTTGTCCTGTCCCACCCCTCGTGAGAACCTGCTCAGCCCCAGCCTGACACCCCTCTTCTCCTCATGCCAGCTGCCCTCCAACCTGCTGCTGGCATGGGCTCCCACACCTTGCCAGAGAAACAACAAAGTCATTTGACTTTCTAGACCTGGTATCCTTTCTTTTCCTTCCCTAAGAGAAGCTGAAGGGGAAGGCTGGAGTGGGCAGCATGCCTGGAGTTGACTGGGAACAGGGGAAGGGAACAGTGATGAGTTTCTGCTGTGTGCAGCATTACTCCCAAAACACTTCCAGTTCACAGGTGTCACCCAACTGTTTTGTGGTACTTTTTCCCCCCCAGTGCTTTGCTCAGATTCCCATTTCCTTTCCCAAGCTGCTGCTCTATCCAAAAGCTTCCTCCAGAGGCCTCTGCTGGGTTGGTTAAATTCCAAAATAAGAATGCATTTCACAAGCTGCTTCAGTATTTGGCCCCCTCCACCAAAACCATCTCCTGCACATGACTGACCTCAGCTCCTCCTTTCCTTTGCACTCAGGGCTTTAATCCTGTGCTCCTCTCCCAGGGACACCCCTCACCTGAACACACAAACCTCCTGCTGCAGTGCTTGGCTCTTCAGGAGAGCCAGGAAAGCTGCAAGCAAACAGGGTCAGGGCTGAACACATCCTGCAGCTCGGCTCGGGCTTCCTGCACAGCTGAGCACCTCCTCCCTTCCCTTCTCCCTCACACACCTGCAGTTTGGTGTTCAGTGTCTGAAATTGCTTTTATATCCAGCCTCAGAAAGCAGGAAAAACAGCTCTTCCATAATGGCTTCACGGTCTCTGGGACAGGCCCTTCCATGCTGAGGAACCAAGGCAGCTCCTCATCCTCAGATCTTCACTCTGGAGGCTGAAGGCCGCCTGCTCTTTCCCAACATCACTTGTGGGCTGGGGTAGTGCTCAGGGAACAAGAGAGCTGACAATGAGGCTCAGAATGGAGCACATAAATCACCTGCAGAGCAGGCTGGACAGGGCAGTTTTCTTTTCCAAATAAAAGCAAGCACAGTGATTTAGAGCTGTACCTGTCCTCTGAGGTGGGGCTGAGAACAGGCAGAGACCCTCACCCACCTCAGAGCAATAAACAATTACTGAGGTCACTTCACAGCTCCTCTGTAGAGGGGTTTAATCTTTTCACTTCAGGAGGCCCCTTGCCCAGCTCTCAGACAACTGTCTCTGGGCTGAGCACAGGGAACCAGCTTTGGGTTGGAGGAATGAACTGGAAACAGCAGAGGAAAGCAGCACCACTCATTCCATCCATACCCTCACCACAGCACGTGTTCATCCTGAAACAGGACATTTTAGATGCTGTAAATGTACCCAACATGCAGACCCAGGTCGTGCATTGCCCAGAAACATCATCTGGGGACCATTAAAGACATGGCTTGGAATAAAGACACCAAAGAATTAATTTTAAAAATCTTTATGTGAATATAAAAGAATTTTTTCCCAAAGGAAAAAAAAAAAAACCAAACAAAAGTTTAAAAATTAGTGCAATTTTTCAAGTTCTATGCAACACAGTGTTTACATTTGTTTTAAACAGAAGATGTAGACACCAATACACTGAAAACCTTAACTCCAGTTTTAGGGGAAGGGAAAAAAGAAACAAGTAAGAAAATTACTGTACTATTGCCAACTCTTAAACAATTGTTTTTATTTTCTAACTTCTAAACTATTTATGGCTACCTAAATAGAACATCAGTATTGCTTATATTACTTATTTCCAAGTAACTGTGTATCATAGAAAATAGAATACCCATATATATATATATACTTTTTTAATGAACAAAAATCAGGTGAAAATTTATTTTCAGTGAATGTTTCTTAATCCACTATAATAAGGTTGTTGGAAAAGAATCTTCTCAAAACTGCTGCCTGACCCATCTTGAGTAAAAGAACCTACCAGTCCATATTTTGAATTATTGCTATAAAACACTTCTCTTCCATAGTAATTAATCTCATATAAAAAATAATTAACAAATGATATGTCAATCAGAACACAGTTTTTGTTTCTTTGGATCTACGTTACCCGTTTTACTGGAAACTGGCTAAATTCCTAATAATGCTGTTTAACTTCAGCAGTATTCAGTGACTGCACCTCGTATTTGAGTCTGCTCTTACCTGTGCTGATGGGAGGGGACAAATTCATCCTGCAGGAGAGCCAAGGGGCCTCTCTGTTCCTCCTGCCTCAGCAGTGGTGCATCCAAGGACACGGACTGACAGAGCCCTGCTGCTGCAGGTTGGACACAACTCAGCTGTAACACAGCAGTGCTTTTAGCAGCTTTTTGGTTTGACAGGAATGAAGCAAACATTAAAATGATCCTGATCTAATGGTCCTTCCTGCACAGCCAGATGAGCTGAAGTGAATACAACACCATGGCTTATAATCCAGTATTTATTTCTACACTTTATCAGTTCCTTGTTCACAGGATGGAACCCAGGTTTAACCAGTCCTAGAACAGCTGCTTTTAAACAGGTTCTCAGTCCCAAAGAAACCCTTGAGTGACATTCACAGGCTTCACTCTTAACAGTTGGGAGAAGTCCCAAAGAAGCAACATTTCACCCAATACCTGAAAACCAGATTCATTTTGGCAACCCCAGTATGATTACTGGGGACAACTGTGCCCTGAAAAAGGCTGATCCCTGCCTGTAGTTCAGGACTTGAATTCTTCCATCACCAGTCAGAAGACAAACTTCCAATTAAATGATAGGGAGGTTCTTGGTTATTTTTGGTCCCAGGGTCTGCAGTTTTGAGAAGTGTAAGTCAAAGACATTTGCTCCAAGTTTGTCACTATTCAGCACCTGACAGACTACTGACACAGCTCCACTACTGTGAGAAGTACAACAAATCAAGCCTACCAACTACATGATTATCTGAAGGACATCCATGAAAGTTTCCATGCTGCAAAGAACAAGGGTTCAGAGACCCACTCAACACCATCAGAGACAGCTCCACGTTTCACTAGAACACACCAAGTACCAGACTTTAGGAATGGAAGCCTCTTGCTAAGACTTAATCTCCTGCTCTGCTGCTCACCACCACCTCCCACCCGCACTGCCGGCAGGTTAAACACGCAACTGCACCTTAAAAACACCAACTCCACCAACACCACTGCAGCAATAAAAGACCTCAAAACCCAAGAGGTAGTCCAAAGAAGCACAGAGTCCTGAAGAACACCACCACAGACAACTCTCCAACAGCCTTGTGTTTGGCTCGTGCCACACTTAGCACAAGACTGGCTTTTGAACAATGCCTTTTGGAGGAGGAAATCTGTTGAATGCCTACTCATACACACAACACTGTAAAACAACCACCACGACTAAGAAGCAACCTAGGTATCAAAAATGATTACTTGCCTTTTCTCTGGCATTACATGCAATGCCCAATTTAAAATTTAAGATGTTGGGGAAGGAGGAAATCAAAGGACAAGCCATAGTGAGGGGCAGGCAGAGTGACAGACTATCCAAATGTCACAATTCAAAACCTAAAAATTCTGTAAAGCTGAACCCTGTTTTGAAATCAAAGATGGCCTTAATAGTGAGACAGGTGTGTTTTCATTCTCACAGGTAGCTGAATTTTATATTAGATGGTGGTCTGGTACAGCACCCTTAAATACTTTATTTAAGTGTATTCATTTTATTTTAAGGGCTGCTGCAATTTTATTTTATTTAACTATCCATATAATGAACTTTTTCTCCATATAATGAACTTTTTCTAGACCATTTGCAAAGAACAGACATTAACAAGTTTCCTAAAAGTATGATTCAAAACAAAAGTAAGACATTTGGAAAGTAAAGTCACAAGTTTTGTGAAAGACAGCAACTTCCTGCACACAGATTTCAGGTATCAACTCCCATTTCATCTTCCTTCAAACTATTATAGTTTATGCACTTTTCTGCCTGCCAACAAACAATCTCTGCTGCCAGTAACTGCCAGAGCCATTCTTCATTCCTCTGCCTAGCACAGTTAGTTCAGAATAACTGAAGGTAAACTACATGTAAAAAAGAGGAAATGCAATTTCCATGCACAGGGTTGTATAAATAGGTAGAAATAAATGGGGCTCCTTCCCACCTAATCCCCTTTCTGCAAATAAATGCAGTGTACCAATACGCCAGACTTTTAAAATATAGCCCAGACTTTTGAGTCAGTATAATAGCTTTTTTCTTGCCCAGGAAAAGACAAGCTTTTTTGCCTCAAGTGAATTCAGTATCTTAAAGTCAGGTTTTCCTCAGTGTATATATGCACTAACTTAAGCTTTGCTTTTTTTTTTTTAAATAAACTGAGTAATTCTGCTTCTCACAAAACAATTCCTGTCTTCTGTTACATAACAACTGGTACCACACCTTTCTTTTGTTTTATAAATGCAAGTATTTTCTTCCTTTTAAAATTGTACTTTCTACTCTAAAAAAGTCTTTTTTTAAAAGATGTTACCAATCTTTTAGATCTATTTTCACAAGAGCCCAGCAAAAATGCCCAATATTGCCAGTTTCCTGAAGTACTTCTTTGCATAATATCTTCCCATTATAAAAGTCAACTTTCCAGCCCAAACCCACTTAAATAAAGTTTTAAATATATAGTGCCAATTTTCATATTTACAATAGAATCTGAAGGCAAATATAAATCTTTTAAATTGTGCTTGCACATGCTGCAGTTACTAAATCTACTTGGAAAACTACGTGCTACCTTCTGGCTGATTACCCCTCTTCCTGACAGGTTCTGATGTTGTAATTTGCAGCTGCCCACCATTCCAGCCTCCTCTTTCATCAAGTAGGTAAAGTGGAAGGTATAAAACATGTAAGGACACTTTAGCATGTGAGTTTTCCCCATGTGCTGGTGTTTAATCAGCCGTTGCCCCTGGCACTTTGACAGTGAGGTTCCTCCTGGTGTTGGTGACGTGCCGCTGCTGCGCCAGGAAGGAGCGGCCGGGCCCGGCCCCGCAGCTGCTGCTGCTGCCAACCAGCCTGGCTTCCATGCCCAGCTTCTGCAGAGTCAGGCTCTGCAACAAAAGTTAAACGACTTCAATCACAGCAAAAACAGAAAAAAAAAAAAAATTATCCATCTTGCTCATGCTTGCTTAGTATGCACACTGATTTTTTTTCTGCTGTATTTCTTAGATAAACTAAGATTTAACTGGTGCATGTGGCAAAATATGTTTTGCTGATTTCTGATATACCAACAAGTGAATTTTGGGCCCACCTTGTTATACCATGCAGTTACAATCAGCTTTTCCTCATAGTCACGTAGCTTAGCCATTTTGTATTCATTCTGCAGGGAGACAAAATCCCAGTTAAAACACAAACTTCATCTGCACAAACTTACTGCATGGAATAAACACAGGCAGCAGAAATGTTTCAATACACAAAGTAACTACAAAGCCTGAGAGCATAAACAAAGATACTTTCATAAAAGACAGAGAGATAAATATCAGCCTGCTTTAAGAAGAGGCTGAACTACACAAGTTGCAATTAGAAACACAAGTGGAACTTAGAAATGTACTCCAAGGGTTTGTATGGGGAAATGCACAAGAGGTCTGCTGTGCATCAGAAAGCCTACAAATAATTTAGCAATTTTTTCACCTGGAGAGAATGTACCTCCAGTGACTGACTAATTGCTGTTATATAATACACTTCCCTAGTACCCATGACATGAAAGAAATATGAGGCCACAGCACTTCCACAGCCAGACCTATCAGCCTACTGAACGATGCTGAGGAATTCTGTATTTGCTCAGGTAACTGTTCCAACTAGTCCCACCAATACTGCTGTGAAACTGAATGCATTTCCCCAATTTTTTGATATTTGGACTACTGCCAACAGTCCTTTCAGAATTTCAGCCAAGCAAATTTTACTGAATCACCAAGAGACTAGTGATCTTGAATACTTAATATCAGAAACAAAGTATATGAGAAATTATTATTAAATATATGTAAGATTTTTACCTCTAGTGCTTCAATTCTTTTGTCTTTTTCCATTATCTGTTTTCTGAGCAACATAATTTCCGCTGATGCTGGATTTAGCTTGGGGTCTAAGGTTTTTATCACCTGGACAAAGCAAAACAAGAGCATTACAGGTCAGGTTTGATTCTCAACAGCTCTGCATTTCATCTGCTCACAGGAGGAATGTGAGCACAGGCTGGGCACTGGCCAGGCTGTTCTACTGTACAACAGACAGAAAAAAGGACAAAGCAATCCTTGCTGCACCTCCTGCTCAGCCTAAACCCTATTTATTCTCTCAGACTTAACTGACTGCAGTTGAGCAATCTAACTAAAAATGCAACATGTAACTACTGCTTTTAATTGGGAGGTGGGGACACACACACTCAATCTGTTTAACAATTTATGAGGGAGGAATGCATATGTTCAGAAACATGCCACTCACATTCCTTGCTTTTTCAAGGTACATTTTGTATCTTTCTTCCATTGCTTTCATGTCCTCATCTTTTTTTCGTAAAGCTGCTTCCAGTTCTCCAATCTTCTGGGCTGTTTACAGAAATTATCAACAAAGACACACAAATTAAAAACAGACATGGTTCTTTCATGGTTCTTCTGTGCTCTCTTGATCTCACCACTCCCCAAATAGAGAACTGTGCAGAAGCTAGAAGGTTTAAGTTCTTATTTTTGTTTCAGTTGTCCTACCTGACCCTGAAATCCCATTTTGCAGAGCACTGTTCAACAAACCTCATCCCCCAGGATCCTCTCCCTGCCCACCACCACACACAAAACCCCTCCACACACCCCAGTTTAGATTCTGCTAAACTGCAGCAGAAAACCTTATCCAAACCAGTATCCCATAATCCAGTGGATATGGCAATCATTTCAGAAGAAACTTAACAAAATCTTATAAAAAAATACCAAAAAACCCCCCACAAAGCAACTCACGGTTCTGACTGTCATCAGGCTGGAGCTCTGCAAGATCAGCCTCTTTCTTCTGTAACTCATCATGAACCTCGTTCAACTTCTCCCTATGAATGAAAAGCTGGGCTAAGGATTAAGTTCACAAATAATTCCAGGTTTAACAGCTGAAAGCTTAAACTTCATGACAGAAGTATTTTAAAAACTATTTTAAGCTCTGGCAATTCTTCTGAGTTTGAATGGATGTATTAGCATCATAAAAGTTGTGACTTCTGAATTGACCCTTCTTTAGTTAAAACCAGGAAAATGAACAATTAAGGCCCTCCAGCACCTTCTTAGCAAGAACTGCATCTGCTGGAAGGACTGGAAATATTTAGCAGCCTCTTGTAGAATCAGAACAGTTAAAATGCTGGTGGTGATGAAGAGCCAGTGAAGTGGTATTACAAGATCATCATGGTCAGAGTACAATATTTAACTCACTTTATGCATAATTCTCAAATCAGTGGCTTAGAAAAACAAGACATCCCCACCAATATTTAAGCAGTTCCTGTGCTGTTCTTTGTATAAATAAGCTATTGTGGATATATGTGCCTTACTTACATGTGTGCTGCCAGTTTCTGCTTCAGGTTGCTGGACTGTGAAAGGAGAGAGTTAAAATTCAGTTACATTTCAGTATTTCATCACCATGCAACATTTGAGTGCTCTTACAAATCAGCCAAGAATACTTAGCACAACTAAATAAGCCAAAGTAAATAAATCCATTGAATGATAAAACTAGAGATTTTTTAAAGTAAGATAGAAGAGCTACAGTTCCATAAACAAAGTGGGGGAAAGGAATCACATAAAACATGAGCTTTTCACTTGAACTGCAGTGGAAATATTTCTCAGACACACTGAAAAGTAAGATGCACATCTAAACAAAGGACTTGATGCTACACTGGAGGACTTTAAACAATAAACTGGAAATACGTCTTCAAGGCCAAGAAATCTGAACTTTCACTTACTCCTTCAGTCTTGGAGCCTTGCTCCTGTAAAGTCTTTTGGAGATCTTCAATTTGCTGCTGTAATCCCCCAATACGCTCTTCATTGAGCCTTTCAGGAGGAAAAGACAGTTATTGCCCACCTAAATAGATCACAGCTTTTTCTGTTTAATGTGTGGATAGTAGTTTTTCAGAGGGTCTACCCAGCAGGACTTAAGCCACAAATAAACTGATTTCAAATGCATTCAGTTTGACTGGAACTTCAGCTGAAACCAACACATGGAGCTTTACTGAACATTTTATAATGAAATTCCTACAACCATTTTAAGTTTTGAGAAAATGTAACACCCAAAAATATGTCATATTCTAGTAATGCTTTAGCATTCATTGATAGAAAATTCATGGTCTAACAGTCTGAAGTTCTAGAAATAGAGTTCACATCCATTCTTGGTCTACCAAGAATCACTCAGAGCTAAGAACGTCCTGTAAGCAACACTTCCTTCAGGGTATGGCACACACAGATCTACCACATCTCACGACACCACATTTAAACCACTTTCCTTCTCCCTTGCTTCACAATCCTTCATTCATGATTACACTGGTGAAAGAAAAGGCTCCTACACAGTGCTACACTGCAGATGCCAGGCACAGGTCACTCAGAAACTGCAGAGATCACTTTCTGTTGGATTTTAAGGTGTAGTTTCACCCATCACCTTTTCTCGGTTTGCAGCTCGTTCACTGTCCGGTGCTTCTGCTCCAGCTGCTCCTGGAGCTCTGCAATCCGTTCATTTTCTGACCCTTCCTGTTTCAGCAGGAGCATCTTATTTTCATGCTGCAGCCGAATAAACATTTCTCTGAATCAAAAACAACAAAAAAAAGTCAGTGTTAATTAAGAAGGTGACTAAGAGGAGAAAGAAATGGTCCTGTTCACTCCCCCAACCCTAAAGTGAGCCAAGCAAGCTCTGTTTAATGATATAATTGGGCTAACAATGCAATTTGTTATTAAAAGGTAACTTAAAATGTTTGAAAACTCTGAGAGATATGAGCAGAGTATTAAATTGCCACTCCAAACCCAGATTTATATACAGCAGTCTGGTATGATTTTAGGAAAGAAAGCAAAGTAATTGAAGTATGGGGAAATAATTATTAACAGCTATATGGGGCTCTGAACAAGCAGCATTGGGGCCAAGCAAGGAGTGGGATAAAGAATCACATTGATGAAAATACTGAACTTTCACACAGGCAACATCATGCCCCACCCATGAATATCCCAAACAACCTCAACCATTTGGTCTCACCTATATTCCACTGGCAGAATTTCAGCAGCAAGATTGTCATGGCTTTTAAAACGAGATTCACCTGAAAGCACATGAGGGGTTTAATTTAACACACAAAGAAACCTCTAATACAAATAAAAGAGCCTCTGAATATAAAGCAGTACCTGTTTGACTCAGGTGGTCCTGCTGCATCTGTGCACACCGCAGTTCCTCATTTGTCTCTCTTAGTGCATCACACTGCACTATCAGTCTCTAGTAAGACACATTTGAGGTGGAATTAGGCCAGGCTGCACCACTTTTAAGACCAAATAATATTAATCAGAAATAATAATGACACATGCACATTTTAGGTTGGTCTTGATTATCTTGGAGATCTTTTCCAACCTTAATGATCTGATGATTCTATATTATGTTTTATATGTGAATGCACACACACAGGGCACTCATTAAACTTCATTTTTATGGTGGCACTACTTCCTTCAAGAACTACTTGAAGGTTCTCCTCAAGCAGAGGATTTGAGAGAGATTTATTAGGTGCTCAAATAAACTCTTAAAGGGACTTACCTCTTTTTCCTTCATTAAAGCTTCGTATTTTTCTTCGAGTCGCTTAATTTCAAACGCCAGCTTATCAGCTCTTTTGGATTCTTCAGACAGTTTGTTATGAAGCTCCTGGACCTTTTCATAAAAACATTATTTAGCACAGGAATGTTGCAAGATGCTACTTCTAAAAGCTATATTAAAACAGTCACTCCTGCCCAATTCAGGCAAAATAAAACAGATGGTCCCTCAAGCTTAAGGAAGGAAAGATGGGCTGGGGGCCTGTATGTTTTGGTGGGTTTTTTTTATTTAACTCTCTCAATCACTCCAGAATTTAAAATAAAGCTTTTAATTTTCATGAAGAACAGTAAGAATATGGGAATATAAGCATGTAGTGACAGGACAGGGGCAATGAGTTCAAATTGAAAGAGAACAGATTTAGATCAGGAATAAGGAAAAAATTATTTACTATGAGGGTGGTGAGGCCCTGGCACAGATTGCCAAGGGAAGTCATGAGTGTCCCACCCCTGGAAGTGTCCAAGGTCAGGTTGGATGGGGCTTGGAGCAACCTGGGATAGTGGAAGGTGTCCCTGCCCATGGCAGTGGAATGAGATCATCTTCAAGATCCCTTTCCAACCCAAACCATTCTATGATTCCATACAAGTGACCTCAGTAACAGCTGAACCACCTCTCCCAGGCACACGAATCACCTCAGCCAGAGTAAAGAAGAAAAGCCTGCAGACTATATGGACTCTCACATGAGCTGAGAGGGCAACCACAGTCAAGCTTGCAAGTTGAACAAACAGGGAAAAACCCACAAGGTCACCGCAGGGTATGAAGGAGTTTTCACAAATAACAAATTCTAAGGGAACAATGCAGGGTTGTTAAGGTGTTCCCAGCTATCTGGGGGAAAAAACCAACGTTTCAAACTCAAGTTTGGGGTTTTGAGCATTACCTGTCTTTTGTAGGTTTCCAGCTGGGCCCGTGCAGCGTTGGCTTTCTTGAGCTCCTCCTCCAGGCTGACTGTGTTGTGCATGTACATCATGTTGGTCTCCTGCAGGGACTTGACCTGCCTGCGGAAATCGTTCAGATCCTGCAGCTTCTTCCGATACACCTCGACCGTTGACTCCAGCTTGCTCGCCTTGTCTGCAGTGGCCCTGCAGGTACAAACAGCAATCAGAGGGAAAGATTACACAACTCAGACTCTGCTGACACGCTATTTTCAAAGAGATGCAGCATGCCTAACAGCAGTTACATCTCACTGCTTTATTTTCAAATGCATGATCGACACCAACTTGCTTATAAAAACTGAAATCAGCCAGCATTTCAGTGAGACTGACAGTCACATGCCAAAAATATGAGCAAGGGTTAGTGGGTCAAGTATCCCTAAGGAATTTCTGTGGCATCACAACGTCCTGTGCTAGGCAGTCATCTCAAAGTACTGGTACCTGGTATGTTCTCACTGGGGGATTATACAGAATTAGAACATGACTGCTCTAGGAAAATGATCCCTGGCAGATAAAAACCAAGAACTGTCAGCTGATCATTAACAAAAATCTACATGGTAAGAAAATATTGGGACCATAAATTGAAAATTAATTTTAATATCTGTGGTGTTTATTATCTGCATTCATACCTCACCAGAAGCTGGTACAAGACAATAATGGAAAAAAGCTACAGCTAAGATTTGTTTCAGATGTTATTTAAGAACCAATAAGTTAAACACCTGAAACCACTTTTCTTTCCATGTTTTATTCATATTATTTTATGGATAGCAGAACTGCTTTCACAATACAATTTATTTTGTATATTTCTTGGGTGGTCTGGTATTTAATACAGTTTACACAAGCTGGAATGCTACATTAAATTCTCCTGAAGGTTACTGTGTATTTCATTTTCATTGTGTTAACGATTTCACTAACCTAAATCTGGCCTAGAATGCTGACACCAAAAATTAGGTTAAAATTCTAGCCGTATATATTCCTTTCTACATGAGAACTTCCACTTTCTGGCCCATGTGAAGGAAGTTCTGCAGTCTTTAATTCTGCTTCACAGACAAATTCCATGTGTTATTCTTGTCCAACAATCGAGCCTTTCCCTGAAACCCTGCACGTCACCTCTGCTTTGCCAAAGAGCTCCTGCAGGTAAGACCTGCACAAGTGCCACCTCAGAAAAACCTTGTTAAATACAAACCCTTGGATTTAGCCATTAAATCCCAATGTGTGTGTGTGGAGCTCTCCCTGCTGCATACCTCAGAATGTCATTTTCATCCTTCAAGGCTCTCGATTCTTCTGCCAGAGAGGTCAGTTCATTGTTTCGATGTTGCAGCTCAATCAGTTGTTTTTCTAGATCTTCACAATGGACACGATAATCATCTTTTGCAGCTTCAAGCCTACCAAGATCAAACCCGGGATCTCTGTCAGGAACTCATCATTATTGCACAGTTTCATTTAGTACCAGAATTACTAAAAATAAACAAGATAAAAGGAAAGCTTCTGATTTGAGAGGCTGGAAAAACGTTACTGTAAGCACGGAACATTTTGTTGTCTACCTGTAAAATCATAATGGATTGTACACTGCAAATTTACCACATCAGCGTCAAGGAATCACATTAAAAGTGATTTTGTTTCCCAATGTGGATCACAGAGAGAGACTAATACGTGAAAGGAATCAGTTCAGCAGAGAGACTGGTGGTGTTGGGGGGTTTAGGGTTTGATTTGCTTATACACAAATCACTTCAGCACTCATTTTCTGTCTTCCATCACCTTTTTGGAAGTAACAGAGTGCTGTGCCAATTAAAAACTAATACTTTTTACAACAAGTAACAGATTCTTTTTAAATATAAGGACTGCCTTTAATATATGTTTATACAGCACCAGAAAGCTTTCAATCCAAAATAAATTGAGATGGAAAATCCTCAAAGAGTACCACAAATTTTCAGAGTACATTAGACAAGTGAGAGATTTTGGGGGGAAATAATTTCCTACCTGAAGTTTTCTTCTTGCAATTGTTCCAGCTGCAACTGTGCACTAAAATACTTTTTTGCAACCACAGTGTTTGGATCATCAAGAGAGTCATCTATTTGCTCTAGCCTGTCATTCATAATCTCATTTTCTGACATCAAGCTGTTTTTTTCATCCTGGAGGGCAGCCACCTAGCACAGATAAAACAGCATGAACACTGTAAGACCTGTCCAAAGAACTGAAGCAAGACAGCAATGCATCACCAAATTAGTTTATGAAAAAGGCTGAGCTTTTAGAAGTTTTAGAATGTAGTTTACAGAGCACACTTGAGCGTACAGATGCTTTAGTGTATGACAGTTATGAAGCACTAAGGGAAAAGTCCCTCTAAATAAAAAGACAAATTTCTGTAACTGAAACTACGGTAAAAAGGCAGACAAAGTGATGTGGAGAGAAACCGGTACTGCCATCAAAAACACCACGGACGCCGTACTAAAGAACTCCGAGGGCTGGTGCAGAAGGGTCCATCCTGCTGGCACTCAGAAGCAGCACGGCACGGCCCCGCAGCTGCCGAGCTCAGCGGTGAAGGCTGCGGGGGAAGCGGGGGCGGGCCCAAGCACAGCAGGGACAGCCCGGCAGCTCGGGGGGACGGAGCATGCAACCCCCAGCGCCACACACGGCCACGAGTGCCACAGCCAAGCACAGGGGCTGCCACACTTCACTCCACGCAGCCAGCTTCACAGCCAGAGGGGTTGAGAGGATAGAACCTTTCGAGTTTTTCTAGTGAAAGCTGCTGTGTTAATTGTAACGTCCTGTCGAACATAAGAGCACGTAGCGTGTGTTAGTCACTGCCATTTAAACAGGGACAATATGCTTTTTGGGTTATGTTTTCCTGAATCAGAAAGTAAACCTACCTTTCTTATACTCTTGGAAAATATCAAGGAAGACTGAGACCTTACAAGTGAATTTATTAAGAATTAGTTTAAATGAGAAGCGTCAAGTCAATATTATGGCTTCAAATAAATGAAATTTCAGAAAAACATCATGATGACATTATTAAACAGATATAATCTACAGTATGAAATATTAAGAAACAGTTTGTTTGTGATCACAATTTAAAAATCTATCAGTCAAATTGAAGTCAAATAGTAATTAATCTACCCCTTCATTAGGTGCTGGCTTTCTAGGTTCACTCCTTTTTATGCACCAAATGTCATTTACTATCTACCTGCACACAGACAGCCGTGAGTAGAGAGCATATCTGAGCCTTGCTCAGCAGGATGCCTCCTGTTCAAGGGTCAGCCACTCCTTTAGCATGCACAACATTCAGGCTTTTAGAACAATGCTAAAACATCACCCATCTCAGAGTTAAAAAAACCTAAAAATCAAACTATGACACAACCCAGAGCAAGTCTCACATCTTTTCTCAGTTCCCTTCTGGTAGCCTTCTCTTTTTGATTATTTCAGCATAGCACAAGTGGTGTCAAAGTCAACACAAATTATGAAGGGAGATTTCAAAGACACAGTATTACAGAGCTGTGGTGGCATTAACTCATCTGTTTATAATCAGCCTCTCCCTTGAACACCTTTCACCTGTCCCATGCCATATTATGAGTAACTGACTGTGCACCACCTATGATTAATTAATAGAGAATTCTGGAAGAAAAGCCATGGAAAACAGGAGAACACCTGGGACTTGTCCTGCAGATTCTTCTCACAAGCATTTTTAGATCTCTGCTTTCAGTAGGAAGCCTTACTACTGCCTCAAGAAAAAGAGGAAATTAAATATCAATTCAATCATAGCAATAGCTTCCTGGGCATGGCAAGTAGCTCTGAGCTACCCTACCTACAAGTATTCTACTTTTTCAGTTGTCATTATCAGCAAGAAATGTAAAACTGGCCTCTGCTTTTGTGGGTGTTCATTTCCAGAGGCTCACACAGCCAGTACAGCCCTCTGGCTCCTACAAGAAGATGCCACCCAAATGTTCTCTTTGTGCACAGCCAAATCTGACATGAATTGCCTTCCCAGATAAAACTCCTGCTATTCTCAGATCATAGTGCCATAAGAGAGGGGCTGACAAGTGATTTTTTTTTTCTTTAAAAAGTTGATTGAAATGCAAATTTCTCTTTATTGTCATGAAGTCCTCTCTCCTTTTTCTCCAGAGTGACTTGATTAACTGCTATATACATTAAAAACAAAACCAGGCCTATTATTAGTGTGGTTGGAAAATGCCAGAGAGAATCTATTAGTTTTCATTATTTTTATCCTGAAATATCCTCCACGTTGCAATTGTGTATGAGAAAAAGTTAGCAAGTTTTATATAAATTACAAATTTTTGTCATTCATCAACTCCTATTGAAACAGCATCGTTTTCCTATGATTACATCTAATTACTGTTTATTACATGAACTGGATTTTTTGGACACAGTACAAAAGGGTAGAGGACTAAAAATGAAAGGGGCAGTTTTAAAAACCACGATAACATTGTTGTAACACTACCTGCTACTAAGGGTAAACACTGAGCTAAGACAAAGAACCTTTGAGATAAGCTGGCACAGGACCTCAGCTTACACTTCCATCAGAAAACTCTTTCCAATAATTGCATTTTGGAGCACAGAATGATTGTTTTTCCTCCACAAGCAGCTAAGAATTCTCACAAAAATTTAAACAATGCAAAATGCACTCTGTCCTTCAGAATTTCTGCATCTTAATGGCAACACCACTACATATTACAGGAATAAGCAACTGGCTGTTTCTTACCTGCAAATCCAGCTCTTGACATCTTTGTGCCAACTCCTCTTTTTCTGCTATTGCTTCCTGAAGGTCTTCCAAGGCTTTTTTAAGCTTTAAAAAAATAAGGCAGTCAGTCACTGTGGCCCATATCCAAAATACTCAGTTACAGCTTCTAAAGTGCCTCAATTGCTGACACCAATTGTCTAAGTTGGCTGTTGGGTGCACACATTGACACAAACCCATACATGCTCTGCTAGATCAGGATCCCTGCTCATTTCACTTGCCTTCTAAATGACTATCACATGTAGAAAGTGAATTATTGAAACACAACAACTTAGGCTAAATAACAAAACAAAATACAGGAACATTCGTGCTGTCACCATTTCCAAATCCCTGCCCGTTCAGCCAAATGCCTGCCCTTCATCTCAGAATAGAAATACTGATGGCTCCTTTATGGGCAGCTACTTTTAAAGACAAGTTCATTTTATGTGCAACACCTTGTAGTGTTCAGGTTACCAGGAATTTTCACAACCCCTTAAAAATAACCTGAAGTGTTCAGCCTGACAAGGCTGAGCTTTGATGCACTCCCACCCCTTCCTGCAATGCAGGTTTGCACTGCCTTTTACCCCATGCAGTCACTGTGGGGTTTTTAAAGAAGCTATAGAGTAACACTCAACTTTTCAGCTAATTAGCACTGCAAACCAGCATTACTTCGTTTAAGGGATGGCAAGATGTCAACTTATTGTTCAGGCTTGATCTACAACAGCAACACAGAGCAAGCAGTTACCTGCTGTTCCACTTCACTGGATGCATCACACAGGGAAGGACCCGTTACTTCCTTGCTCATCAGCTACAGAAAGAGGCCACAGGAAAAAAGGTTAAATTAGAGGTTACAGATCTGTAAATTCACTGTCTACTGAGTATCAACTGTATTTTCCATTGTGTTATTGCATCCCTTCAATATACCAAAACAGATTAATAACACTCCTCCTCCTCATCTCATGGTTGGTAAAGGATTTAAACAGATCTACAATAAGATGATTTTTAATTCTCTCCTCTCAAAATTAACCAAGTTTGCAGTAACATTGTATTGGATGAATGTGTGATGTGTTGATGGTACTGCCACCTCCTAGTCAGTCAAACTGGAATGAACCAGAGGATAGGATTTCACTCAATTAATTTAACAGCTATCACACTTCTTTGTGTCCCATTAATTGCCACTGAACAAACAATGAGAACATTACTTCTCCAATACAAAGATGTAAAGTGTGTATTTATCAACAATTTAAGGGCTTTACTCCTTACTCAGGAATTACTGAATTATTTCTAGACCTTCTTCTAGAAAGTTTAATTAGTTAGAAGACAGCACACACGAGGTTCATGGATTTATTTCTACCAATAAGACACTTACAGCTTTAAAGACTATACAGCCAATTGGAGTTATAAAGCCTGTTACCAACTCCACTGTTACCTTGATGAGGGTGCAATTAACACACCTTTTCTTCAAAGTCAGTATTTAGTTTTTGCCTCTCTCCACACTCTGCTTCACAGTCCTGAAGCTCTCAGAAGCAAGTGACTGCAGAACTAAGCTGTGAGCTGGATCACTAAGATGATCCAACCAAGAACAAATTAAGACAGGAGGAGGAGCACACCATGACAAAAATAGAAGAGATGCAGCTGCAAGCGTGTAAGTCAGAGGCTGGAATGGTCTGTCAGAACAATGCAGCCTCACAAACACAATCAGCTTAACTCTGGGACCAAGACTACAGCACTGGCACAGGAATTTCAGAATCTAACTCCAGTGCAATCAGTGGTTGGCAACTGTGTGCATTTCTTGTGTGGAATAAAAAACTCCTAAGCATTTGTTGTATGTTTGGGCACCACGAGTCTAAAATCAAAACCCTTTGGCTGGAGTTTAGGGTCTCTTGGTCCCAAATCTCCCAAATAATTTAGGACAGTACTTACACTCTTCCCTGACCTTTGCTTGGATGAAAGAATTCACAAAGGTCAACATAAAGGTGTTTGGACTTCTCAAGTGCCAGCATCAGGCTATGAACTGTTACCTACCTCTTGAATGGCTGTCATGACAACGTGCTGAACAGACTCTTCAAGGGTCATGATATTCTGTATGTGTTCTGTGAAAAAGAATTTGTAGTGACTCATGACAATGTCCATCTCAATGGTTTGAATAACATGATAGAAAGATCCAGAAGAAACTATTACCCATAAAGCTCCCTCAAAACAGGTCGTGGTTTTTCTATAGAGGACTACCATTAACCCACATCATTATTATCCAGTAGATAAGCATAAAAGATTATAAACTCTTAACTGGACAAATTTATACTCTGCCTAAGGGGAAATGCTATCAGAGCATGGAGGATTAGTTCTGGTAAGGGGAGAGAAAACAACCAACTCAGTCTTGAGCCTCTGCAGGCAGAGAAGAGGCTGTTTCTAATTTAAGGGTTTCATTTAAATTTGGTAGATTTGCGTTTGAATAGGACGTTCTAGGTCTTGGTACATATTTTAACAATATGAATAATCCATCCACACTTCAGACAGTATTTTTAAACTTAGCCTGAACAAAGTTTTGAGTTTTATTCACAGACACTTCCCATAGAATTTCTGCTTTTAAGCAAACTCCAGTTTCAGAACAGGCATTCACTATATTAATGATGTTGATGGATAAGAAAGAGAAGTTTCTGCATCTTTTCCACCTTAACCATCACCTGGGGCACTCTGCTGTTTGCTGAGCAGGTTAAGGTAGTGCCTACCTTGCTTCCTCTCACAGTTGACTGCACAACCCAAAATAAGCTGCAGGAGCCTGCCCAGTTCAGTGGGATCCGAGTTCTCAGATATCCGGGTCAGGTCTGGGATGAGCTCTTCTGCAATCTGCTGGCCCAGGAACTGAAAAAAAAACAAGAAAAATTAAGTGAAAAAGTAGTCTCCCACTTTTGTACAACATGAAAATCTGGTATCATGTAGGAGATCTGGACTCAAGTGAGCCAGCCAGGGAAAATGCCCTAGGAGTAAGTTTGTTACCGGGTTTAGTTACCTGAGCACTGCTATAAGAAAAGGTCACAATAGTAAAAGTTATTGGGACAGTTCTCAAATATAAGAGAATTTATTCTACCAACATAATAAGAGAAGGAATTAATAATCCTTCCAGATGGAGTTGCTTCTAAATCCTTCAAAAAGCTCTTCATAAGCTTAAAGAAGTTCTGCTTCTGGGCTTGCCAGAGATCCTCAGACCTGGCAGCACATCAGGGCCTGGCACTTGGTGCCACAGCTCAGCCCAGGTGAGACCAGGAAGCCACAACAAGATCTGGCAAATTTTTCTAGACCATACTCATTACATAACTGTAATCACATCAATACATACAAAATTCAGCAATTTTTTTTTTAACTCCAAATACAGCACCCTTTTATGGCTACTGTACTGATCCCTGCATGAGGGAGAACAAACTAATCCTTACTGTGTCCAGAAGGATCCCTACCTTGCCTCCCAGCTTCCAAGTGAGTATCATAAAACCTGCACTGGGGTTGCTGAGTCTGTTCTGTTGTGTACAAAAGGATTCAAACTTCTCTAGACAAGAGCAAACATGAATGCACACACAAAGCCAACAGGATTCTGCAGCTCAGTCCTTTCAACATTCACCTGGGCAGAGACCTGGCTCCCAGATCACACTCCAAGAGCCTGATCTAAAACTCACCTGCTCAAATTAATTTTATATTCACTCAGACCTCCCATTTAACAGCTAATTATCATACACTTTCTGCCTAAAAGGTCCTCAAAACAAATTACAGCTTTTTTTTCTGCTTAGCAAAGTCAAGGGGAGCAGTAATAACCATCGTGTTTAATGATGAGAACAACAACAGTAAATTGTTTTTTCCATACCTCATGATAGTAGTCCATAATTCCTTGCAGTATCTTCTTCAAATTGCTGGACTAGTTGTTGTACAGGAAAGACAAGGTTAAAATTTTATTAAAAATTTTACTATTTATTAAATCAAATAATAATTTCTAATAAAATGGTTACAAGGCAGCCCTATGAGAGGATATAGGAGGAGAAATATCACAGCAGAAAATCCCCATCCAACAATGCTGGAAGGCACTTAAACTGTCAACAGACAGTGCAAGCTCATTTAAAATATCCTTGAAAAGCTTGAGCCAAATTCTGTAGGTTTTGGACTGCCAGATCTCAGGACAGCCACAACATCCAACCCCACAAACTTCACTATGTTCAGCTTTAAACACCTTTATTCTCCAGTTGTCACCAACATCTTCTTTAATGCGACTGAGCCAAGATGCATCAAACCAGGCAACATCTCTGAAACAAAATTAAATGATTAATCAATAAGCATGGAAGTAAATAAATAAGACAGCAAATTCCCAGCATTAAATCACCTGATGCTGAACTCCAGTGTCTAATGAGGCATGAATTCCTGGAGATTGCAAGGTAAACTTATGTCACAGGAAATTTCCATCCTGCTGGCTGCATTAAGGCACATTCCAGGGCTGGAGAATTTCTGTGTGTGCCTGAGCCAGCTATGACTGCAACACAAGGATGCGAAGGCCTTTGTCAGGAGGAATTTTTATACCTGATAAAGTAACCATAACGAGGTAAAGAAACATCTTTTTCTGACTAGTGCTGACACTATGTTTGGTACCTATTCCTGTAGGCTGGACTAACTAACATTTACTACAATTGGTCAAAGGCATTTATTAAGAAAACACTTGAAACTGCTTGCATTTTATATATTTTGTATGTCTCTGGTTCCCCTGGGCAGAAGGGGATTCACTCTGCCAGCATAAACAAGGATGAATTGCTGAGGGAGGTGTTTACACACACTGAGCTGCCAAGCAGTACAATCACAGCACATTTAACAATATTTAACTTTGACAGTGCACTGTTTATTCACTGGTCTCAAAGCACCTAATAAAGGACAATCATTATCCCCACTTGCACATGAACCAGCTTGGTGTTAAGAAGTTTACCCAGAGCAGGTGGCAGCCTAATACCCCAAATACAAGGGAAGCAACCCTCAGCAAACCCTAAATCAATTTTTGCCATGTCCAGGAAAAGGGGGAGCTCTGTCTTTAAAAGTACATTTGAAACCTTCAGAAGCAGACC
The DNA here is from genome assembly GCA_013397795.1 of Orthonyx spaldingii. Lineage (NCBI taxonomy): Eukaryota > Metazoa > Chordata > Aves > Passeriformes > Orthonychidae > Orthonyx > Orthonyx spaldingii. The sequence continues at coordinate 386,665 of VZTJ01000758.1, forward strand.
AGGGAGCTTCTGAGTTTTGGGGGCTTGTGGGTGTTATGATCGTGTTTAAGTAATTTCTTAATAATCAAAATTACAATTTGAACATGAGATGCTAATGCAGATTTCTCTTTCATTATCTGAACCAAGGACAACAGTAAAATTGCAGTGATGACTTATAGCATGAAACTCTTTCCAAAACAGACTTGTATTACAGCCCTCTAAAGTAAATGCAAATCTGAAAGTTAGTGGATCACTCACAGTACCATTCTTCATCACACCAACAGAACAGCTGACCAAAAGGAAAGTAATTCCTAACTGTTAATTGCCATTGAAGTTTTACAATTCCTTTTTTCCCACACAAATAGTAGGTTGTCATTTAAAACCTAGAACTTAAATCTAAATTAACTGAGCGACCCCAGGAGGAAAGGAATACAAAACCATGCCTCTGGAACATTTAGTTTCTTATTCCAAAGAGGAACTATGGGGAAGCATGGGGATAAGTGCTGATGGGAAAACTGAAAAAAAGATAATGTCATCCTTGCCCAGTTATCCCCAAGNGTATTGCCTGAAGCATGGGGATAGTGCTGATGGGAAAACTGAAAAAAAGATAATGTCATCCTTGCTCAGTTATCCCCAAGTTTGAATTTAATACTGCAGTATTTGTATATCTTCTCATCACCTTTTCTACCACGTTGTTACTCAACTATTACATCATCCCCAAACCAGCCATACAAAGGCATAACCTATCTTTTGTGATAAACTCCCCACTCTGAATTTCTGCCTACCTTAAAGGCAACTACGTCTGTCAAACACAAAAACCTCAGGAAATTAAATCCCTCTTCTCCCAGCTGAAGAATCAACTTACATTTGGTGAAGCACCTGAGCCATGGCAACGCCGTTGGTCAGGTCCTGGACATCCCTGCAGGGTGCAGCTGTACTGAACGTCTGCAGCTAAAACAGGGAAAAACACTGGGCTTTAGATCAGTAGACAATAAATCAGCTGCCATCTTCCTTCTCCCCTTTCAGGCACAAGCATTTAAGAAGATGTCCTTCTACTTGAAATCCTTTTGGAACCATGCAGACTGAAACCAACCCAATTATCTCAACACTTGTGACTGTTATGACTGGAAGCTTTAAAGAGTTGGTGTGAACACCCACGCTCTGTTTTTTCATGCTAGGCCTTCTATTGTAAATCAGATTATGGAAAGATAACTTGGGAGACTAAAGTCATATTTATCCAGCCCTCCAATTACGTTGCAGTGCTTAGTTCTGGATATAACCACCTAAATAAAAAATAGCATCAGAATAAAGTGTGGAAGCTGACAGGGAAAAAAAAAAACATTCCAGTCTTTTACTACAAGAATTTAGTAATAGAAATAGGATGGGATTACCCCAATGTTAAAATTTTTCTCCATTTCAGATATTGTGGGGGTTTATTTAAACTACCTTCAAGCTTACATCTAACATTTTGACAGACTTGGCTGTATATTTAGAATTGCAGTATTTTCAGAATTAACTATTTTAGATGAGACAGCCAGTTCCATACACATGTCAGTTGATCACAGTTACTCAGGAAAACAAGAGCCTTCTTTACCATGATGAACAAAATAGGAAGTTTGTTGTTAGTACTATTAGAAGATAGAACAGAATGGGAGCAAGTACAGATCCCTATAAAGCCCGCCCACTGCAGAAACTGACTTTAAATTTACATGTTTACAAAGGAATGTCCTAAATCACCTGTCCTCTGCAAGAGGGCTTTCCCAAACACCCTGTACAACACAAGCTTCTTCAGAACTCCTGGTGACTGACCTTGAGTTTGGGAAATGGAGCTACTTGGACCAGAGTGATGGAAAAGCAGTTTCCAGCTGTGAGAATCCGAGGCAGATTTTGTCCTCTCTGTGTTTATATAGAGTGACCATAATTCTCAATACTTGTTTGCTCCCTTCAAAAGGAGTCGAATCAAGCCAAGAGAAAAATATGCAGAGCAAGGATTTTTTTTTTTCTTTCATTTGTTTTTTTAATTTAAAAAGTGGTTTTAAATCCTGTCTTACAGGAAGTGAGAAGTCAGTAATCCCTCGTAGGTTACATAAAAGATTAAGTGGAACACAACAGCCCAAAGCTGCTGTGCCTGACAGCACTGCCTTCCACCACTCCAGCAGTCTCATAGCACAAATACAGAAATATAAGTTTACATTCCAGGCTGAGCTTCCCAAAATCCAGAGTTTTATGGCACAATACTGTGATGCTGCCATTTGGATGTACCCCTCATAAAGCAAGGAAATTGCTAAGCACAGGTGCTGCCCTTTCACCTGAGCCTGTTGGAGCAGAGAAACAAAGCCTCAGAGAACCCTGACATGCAACACTGCTTTCTGCACCATCTCCCAGAATAGAAACAGCTAATTAAAATTAAGTAAAAAGCAGGACTGACAGTCTAGGTTTCTCTATATATTTAAAAGTTACATACGGACCTGGAAATAATGAGAGAGTAGAAGTATTAATTATGGGTTCTCCAAACCTCATGCCTGCCCAATCATTTCATCAAAACAGATTTTTACTGTTCTTTCAAACCCCATAAAAGTGGCAGGCGTGGGGAGGATGTCGGAAAAAGAAGCCACAGACTTCAGGACTGTAGCAGTGCTCTTTTCTCCCTCATTTTTTCAGTTTTACCAAATATAGCTCCAAGGATATGCTGCTACTCACGCTGAAAACCATTTTGTGAATTCCACCCCAAATGCACTCTGCCACTTGCTGCTACAGCAAAAGTTCTTCTCTCAGCCACAGAGCTCTTATGCTCACAACAGACAGCTGAAAAGTTCATTTTGCAGCTCTACCACCAAACATTTGCAAGTGAAACACAAGAGTTGAGAGTGCCCAGCAGAAACCAGCCCATCCCCCTGGGGAAGGTGTGCCCTCAGTTCCACCTGACAGTGAGGGGTTGTTTCTCTGTTTCACACTCAGATGATACACACGAGGGACAGAGGTTTTATTGAGCAATCAAAGAGATTTTAAAATAAAAATACACACTCCCATGCTGAAACCAAGAATATTAACAGAGTAGGTCAGTCACTGGGCAGAATTAACATTACCAGTGGTGCCAGTGCCAGCAGTGCTGCATTTATAGTGGAAAACACTTCAATTTAAGATGTTGCCATACATCCAGTCCCTGGTTTGGAGGCTAAGGCACTGAAAAACATCCAGGTAACTTTTCCTCTACACAGAGTGGAAAAATAACTAACTTAGAAAACCGTGCTGCAGACTTGTGAGTTCCATCTTAGCAGGTATTACCTAAGTCAATTTTTCATGGATAATCAAACATCAAACATTACTCCTATAATTCAGTTTAACTGCTTTATGTTTTTCCTGCAAGACCCTCAAAACTTTAAATTCAATGACACCAGAGCTGCAGAACCAATAGGTAACATTTTTATTTGAATTTTCTCCTTCTTCTCTGGACACAGCATGTTTTCTAATATTGCATTTGGTAAAATAAAAATAGAAAAATGCCAGATCTATCAGCAGAACACAGAAAATCATAAGCATCTGTTTGCTCTACTAATGAGTAAACAAACTGAGAAACCATGAGAAGCAGAGAATTCCAGAACCCTTTTCTCTCCAAACACAGAGCACTTCATCCCCCTCTCCCCACATCACTTTTTTCCCCTATTATTCACACTGAAGTTCAAATTGTGAAGGGATGCTTCAAACACATCCAAGTGCCAACAATCAGTTTCTAAGTTGTAAACTAGGCCTGAGAAATAGGGTGCTAAATCTAAAAACAAGCATCTGCTGAGTGTTGTACAGAAAACCTGAACACAGGGTTGGATATTCCTCTCCACTGACACAATTGCTCAGTTTAAGGCCAGTTAAGGTGCCATTAAGATTCATGATGTAATTACAGCTATTGCACTGGGAGGATACCACAGATGAGAATTGGACTGAAAATATTTTAAGCAGAAATTGTAAAAAATAAAAAGAACTCAGCACTGCTGACAGGATTTTTGTGAAAGAGTTCAGGAATGCAGTGATTTATCCTGCCATTGAATCATGGTGGAGTTATTCTCACCTGACTACTGAGGGAAACATAAAAAATTAAACAGCCCCCAAAAAAGAGAAATATTAAATGACAAAAGATATCCAGCATAAGGCCACCAAAATTCTAGAGACCAACAAAACGTTGGTAGGATACAATGTCACTAAAAGGAAAATGAAGCGAGGAAAAGAAAGGAAGAAACTGTTTATCAGTGATTTATTACAGACTTTAACTCATCAACACTTCTGAACTGCGATGGAGAAATTAAGAACACCTACTCTGGCTGCTGTTCCTGTTACTTTTGCCAGTTTCATTCCTGGATTTCTACAATGCTTCTTAAACACTCCCTTCTCTCCATGACTTACACCTCACAGAGGCAAAACACCTGCTATTTCTAGAGAAAGCCTTCTCACAGGTAATTGTGACCTTCCCCGCCAGGATTTCATGTGGAAGGTCTATCTAGTAGAGCTCCCTGTCAACCAAAAATACTGCACCTGCAAGACCAGAATTACAGACAAGGTCACAGAAGAAGCTTGGAGAGAAAGATAAAGAGGAAGCAAGAGGGACTGATGAATTTAACAAACATGTTTGTACTCGATGACCTTAAAAGTCTTTTCCAACCTAAATAATTCCGCAGTTCCAAGCAGGTGCCTCTGGCACAGGTAACATCACACACCCAGGTGTGGCGTGCCTGACTAATAAACGCGTTCACCAGCCGGTATGAAATGCTCTGCGCCTGTCAATTCAAACTAATTGCATTTATTTATTAATATCGCTAATTGCTGAGCCGTTTCCACACTGAAGCCACCGCCGGAGAGCCGCACTCGGGCCCACGGGATGTTCCAACCACCACATGCACACCTGGAGGGTGCCGCGGGAACCTTTAGCCGGCTGCGAGCGGCGTGTCCCAGGCAGCCCCCACTGCCGCGGCCGTGCCCGACCCGCCCGCAGCTCCTGCTCCTGCTCCCGGGGGCGGGGACGGAGGGATGGAGGGAAGGATGGAGGGAAAAGCCCCCCGCCGTTAGCGCCTCCTCGCTGCCCTCGAGGGACCCCAGAAGCGACAGAACCCCCGCGCCACTCACCCAGAGGATGAGGCTGTCGCAGAGCAGCGGGTCCGCCGGCTTCGCCTCCATGGTGGTGGTGGCGGCGGCCGCGTCCCCCCCGCCCTCAGGCCGCCCCCGCTCCGGCGGCTCCGGCCGCCGCTCCGCTCCGCCCGCGCGTCCTCGCGGGGGGCGGGGAAACCGCCAGCTCCAACCAATCAACGCCCGCCCCTGCCCCTGGGAGTTATGAGTGACAGCACACCTGACCAATCACAGCGCAGGAGGGGCGCGCTCGCGCCAATCACAGTGAGACCCGTTGGAGGCGGGGGTTGCCCTCCCGGGCGCGCCGGCTCCGGGAGAGGAGGGCGAGTGAGGATCGTGTCACCCGCACCGGGCTGTGCCACCCTCCCTGGGATGTGCCACCCGCCCCGGGCTGTGCCACCCGCCCCGGGCTGACGCGGGGGCCAAGCGCGATCGTGTCACCCACCCGGAGCGAGCTCTTGAACCGGGAGCGGCCCCCGCGTTCCCCCCGCACCGCCCGGGAGGCGCCGCCCCGTCCCAACATGGCGGGCGCCGCCTCCTCACGGCCCGGCCCGGCTGTCAGCGCTGCCGCGGGCCCGGCACGGACGGGCCGGGGAGGTGGCGGGGGAAGAGCTGCTGGCGTGGTGCAGAATTATCCGTGCTAAAGGTGTAGGTGGGTCAGTGTGCCTGTACCCCCCACAGACGCTGCTCTCAGAGTAGGATACAGAATTACTTAAAGGAATAGTTAAATTAAAAAAAAAAAAATTAAATGAGGCGAAAATACCAATTCTGTTATCTGGGGAGGGGAGGGATTGAAAGCGCTTAAGCACGGGGGTGAGGAGCAACTGCTTTAACCCCTCTGGAGGTGGGAAAACATGTCCCCTTCCAAAAGGATGGATTGAGAAGGGCTAGGGCAGTTTTACCTATTCTTAATTTACATTATTATTTCTTCTTCTCAGGCTCAGAGGCTGCTGTTACTACTGCCCGACACCCAGCTGACTCCAGTGCCTTCACCTGCCAGCGAGTGGCTGAGGTGTGAGCTGTTCCTCCAGAGCAGCTCCGTCCTGCCTGCACAGCACATCAAACCCCACCACACACGCTCTTTTTATCTTGCTTAATTCACTACACGATAGCTAAAACGTACAAGTACTTTTTTGTTTGATCTCTCTTTGTTTCAGAAAATACTGGACTTGTTTCATGGGAAAAAGTTAGCCTTTTTTGATCAGATCTTGTGGATGCCTGAGCCAGGATTCTGTCTTCCACAGCACCCTGCCTCAGACACTCAGAAAAGTCTCAGTGCTTTACATTAAGGAGATGTGATTATTCTGTCCCTTGCCTGTTTCAGCACAAGAACTTACTTAAACTTTCCCTCCACCAGCCTCTTTTACTAATTGATTTGAGCCATTATTTTTTGTTAGCTGATTCAATTTTCTGACAATTTTCATATTGCCTGGTGTTACTGAAGTGTGCCGGATGGCACGAAACACGTCAGTGTTTAGGTCAGCCTAAGGGTGGACTAAACAACTTGAATAATAACTGTAACAGGCAGCATCTGCTCTTTTTTTGGCTGTTCTTCGAGATACGTACTTTAATTTTCTGTTACTCATTCTACTTTGCCTCACAGAGGTTAAAACTGCGGTGATGACATGGATGGTATTTACGTAACTATTTCCCCTCCTGGTGTTCTCCAGAACTGATAGAGACTTGAGAGTGGACTTGGATTTCTGGAAACCCTATTACTGTTTTCTTCACCAAAGGTTCTTAAAGAGATTTGGTTGCCATGGAAGATTAACATAAACCCTTATTAAAAATAGAATAAGGAATAAAAGGTTTTTACAGTAAAATCCCCCAGAGTTCTGTGCTACGATTTGTACTTTTTAGTATGTTCATTTTAGGTTTTTTGTATTTTTGCTCTTTTTAAAATTTCTTTTAAAGTAGCTTTTGTTTATTTTACCCCTCTTTATTTCCTTGTAGTTTCCATAATTTTATGTCCTTTCCCTCTCAGGCAGCATCACATCGCAACAAGCGTCGCTTCCTACAAACCTTTTCCTGCGGCCCGTTCCACAAAAATTCTGTATTTCAGGGTTGATGCTCATTCAAAAGCACTCTGAAATAATTATTCCTGAGGGATGGCAGTGCTGGGGAGGTGATAGAGCCTGGCTAGAGCAAGGAGTGGGGCTGAGATCCGTGTAAAACCAAGGCAGACTGTGCAGGTGGGGTAATCTGGGATCGTGTCAGGAGAGATCAGCTCAGCCGGGCGCTCCTGGCTGCTGCATCCAGCTCAGACGGTGGCTCCAGGTGGCTGAGTGCTCACCCAGACAGACCAGTGTCAGCACTGCAAGGGTTTGGCTGGCTCTGCAGAGAAATAAAATCAGCTCCACACAGAAATCTGCCCAGCTTTTTACATCTTTCCAGTCACAGTTAAGCAGGGGCACGTCAGAAACTTCCCCAGCACTGGGCAGCTTTGCCTGGAGCTCAGCCGTGGGGCAGAAGGGGAATAAAGGGATCTCTGTGCCTTATGTAGAGTAAGGTGGGTTGGGTTTGTTTTTTAAGCCTGGCTGGAGATTGCTTCATGAGCTGCATCTTACATGAATGTCTGTCAGTGCATTCTGGGTTTGTGCCAATCAAGGATTATGACCTATATTAGCATCCTAGAAACAGGCCTGCACCTCACGCCAGGACTGCAGCTCAGTCTCCTGATGTCTGATATCCACTGCTACTGCTTTTTAAAGTCAGGTTAAATTACTGCACTCAACAGGATCTTACTTAAAATGTGTTCACTCCTCTTGACAGTGCATCCCTTGCCATCTTAACAAAGCACCTGACAATCTCTCAGTGAGGGCTGTCTTAACTTTCTTAACAAAACAGAATAATGGCATTTGCTACAATAATTGCTATTCATAAAAATAAAATCCGGTTCCTAGGGGTTTTTTTAAAATTATTTTCAATGGGACTTACATAATTATATCCAGGAATATGAACAATACTCACTTCAGACATTACTTGGTAGCTGGCTGACAAAAGCCCCATATCCAGACACTTGAATTTTCCCACACTTTGTATGGCACATATGCATCTCACTGGTAGTTTAAGCATACTGTTGGAAAATCCTAATTACAGGACTGCATCTAAAAGGGGTTTTCTAAGCACCTGGGAACAAAGATGTCAAAAGTAAAAACACCAAATACTGACCCTTGGTGGTTAGTTATGTACTTGCACATTTCTCACCATTAGAAAACATGATAAAAAAACATTCCTCTGCTTTTCAATCAAATTTAGTAGCTCAATTGATTGGTTTCTGGAAGTCTGCACTTCCTGAGCATCTTTCAAAAGCTTTAGGAGCATCCAGTAAGCCCCATGGTGGTCTGTAGTACCGAGGCACGTTTTAATTTTTAGATGCAAAAACCAAAATCAAACCAATTCCCAATATGTGTGCAATGAATTATTAACACAAACTGCTCTGGTACCTGCTGGGCCACACATCCCTTCACACCCTGTCACAATCCCCAGCACCTTCCTGCCACACACACTCCCACTCCCTTTTGAATCCAGCTCTCTGTGCATTGGAAGCTACTTTGTGTCCATGAAAAAAGCATTGACTATGTTTATTCTCCAAATGTGGCCAATCTAGAAGTTATTAAACGGAGGTTATTCAGCACAACTGAACATCTAAAAATCATAAAATAGGAATTGAAAAGCCACTGCTGTGAACTGGAGTTGTTGACTGGCTGAAGGCTCTCAGTGCCTTGCTGGTCTCTACAGGTTTTGTTCCCCCACTGCTTTTCCCTGCAGATGCTCAGTGGTACCTTCCAGGTCAGTTATGCCCTGAGGGGAAAAGGAGCAATGTCAGGATGATGAATGTAAAATTTTTCACTCTGTTACTGAAGTATCTATTTTGTCAAATACCCTGAAATATTTTCCCTGGCTGCTATAGGAGATGAAAGTAATCATCATTTATTCATCATCAAAATAGTAGGAATTCTGGATATTTTGTATAATCTGAAAATTAATATCTTGTCTGAGAGTATATTCATTAAAGGAGTCTTGTATTCAGCCTTTTCTGAAAGGTGGCAATATTTTCACATGGAATAAGCATCTTCCAAGTATTTTCACATTAGATGGAAATACTTTCATCACTTGAGGCCCTTCTTGGAAGTCATTCAACTATGAGAACATTTGCTTTAAATAAAAGACTGTTTAAGCCAGTGGGATTCCTGAAATTCCTGAGCCGTTTATGCTCTTCTTTACACTTTTCTTAGCACATCTTAACTCAGTGAACATTTCCTTATCCCCACAGATTTAATGCTGGTAAGAGAGAGTCATCTCATGAAAACTCTGAAGGCTGGGGCTGGCATTTCTAGGCTTTTATAATTAATTTTGTTTTGACTGGAGTCATTTCTGGGCTCCTTGGTTGCAGACTTCCAGATAAGTTATCTTAGCCCATGAGATATAGTGAGTGTGTAAATACAGAGTACAAATGCATTCACACTTTTTACACAGAATAATAATACTGTTTACTATCATAGTTTCAGAAAAAAATAACAACTCCTTGTCCAAATAATAGTTAAGGTTTATCATATGCCAGTGAGGTAGGTATTGATAAACTGAAACAGAAAAGATGGAAATAGAGCCACAGAGCCAAAAGCTGTGATATCTCACTAAATTCCATAAAAAGCTTTACTGGAGACAAAGCAGGTCCAAGGTGGAAAACTACTGACCTACATTTGTAAAAGAGACTGCGACCAGGTCTGGTAATTGCACCTTTTCATCCAGCAAGAGAGAAATGGTTAATATCCTTAAGGAGTGATCTGCCTCAGCTATTTCAGGGAAACATCTCAGAATTGGCAACTTTCAAGAACAGTGACTTGAGCAGACTAAAATATTTACACCTCTAGAGCATCATTTCTGCTCAGCAAAACCCCGCTTTGGCACCGCACCCTTCCCTCCCCTGCTCTCGCTGCCTCGGTTGTTTCCCTAACATTTGTTCATTTCCTATCGATGCTGGTTTATTTCTGCCTTTTCATTTATTTCTCACTGATATCTGTCCTTCTGTTTGAGTACCCTTCTCTTTTTTAGTGAACAAGGTCACAAGTGAGAGTGGGCTTTGGCAATTCCAGCGTTACCCGGCTGACGTTAATTGACATCACGGAACTGCTGGCACTGCTGTGGCAGCAGCCCCTCTGCAAATTCACAGGTATTAAATGTCTCAGATACAATTTCAGTTTGTGTCCGGGACAAAAAATGCAGCAGTGGGATATGAGCTGTGGCAGAGACGTGCTGGTCACGAGCACAGGGACACTCTGAGGTCCTGTTTCCACAGGTGCTGAAAAGGTGGGGCCGCGGGGTGGCTCCTGAGGCACCAGTTTGGCCGGTGGGTTTGTGTCCCAGTTCTGTGCCATACAGATTCTGATCCTGAGAGTATCCTCACACTCACTTAGTGTTGTGCACCAAATACCTCCAGCACTCACCACAGTCAGGGATTACTCCACAGGTAAGATCAGGAACGTGTTTTTTTCAGGATTGGGGAAATCACAAATCTGATTTCCAAGAAGTAACACCTTTGATTCTGTGCCAGGGTACTGGTAAGTACTGCCAGGGAAACTAATGCTGGTAATATCTCTAATCTCGCTAAGCAAAGTAATTTTCAGAACTCTGTGTTCCATTATACCAATTATACACCATTATCTTGTTATTCAGAAACATTATCACCATAGAAGATTCACCAAATAAAATGTTAGTAACTTGTTATTTTTAAAATTAACAGCCAAATTATTAGAGTATTCCTTCCTCAACATCTGAAAGTTAGTGTGAAAAGCACTAAAAGACGTTTTTAAATGGAGTATTGTGTTCAAAAATAGAAACACTGGGTGAAAATGTCACAGCCATCACTTGCTATTGAATAACACAACTTTGAGTGTCTCAAACCCAACCACAGCTGACAGAGTAGGAGAGCTACAGGTGTGTGAAGTGTGAGTTAGGAGTCCTGATGCTGCAACCTTTTCCCATTAAATAAACAAGTTATTTTGTACCTACCCGTCAAAACTGAGTTCAGATTTCCCATCATTTCTATAGCAATGTCATTTTTCTTGGTTTTATTTAAAAACAGACTTCAGTTTGCCTAAGAATTTTGAACACATTTTCTTTCATGTTTGAAGGTTCTCTTGCTATGACATATTCCAAGGAGGGAAAGCCAACTCCTACAGCAAGGGTCGAGCCTCTCTTGTACTGACTGCCAGGGAGGCTGCAATTATATTTGTCATTTCTAACAAAATTGCATTTTGCACTTGGATCATTTTTTAAGACAAAGGTTACTCTTGTCTGTCCCTTCTGCTTGCATTTAGAGATTTCTGCCTTGCTGTTGTGCTGCTCCCCACCAGCAACTGCTCTGTTCTGCTCATGCACAGGAACCAGGGGCACAGCAGTCCTGAGCTGAGCAGAACTCTGTGAAGCCTCCTACATATCCAGCAGCCCCCACTCTCTCATTCCAGGATGGAATTCGGTCACAGATGGGACTCCCTGGGGGTGCATCATGCAAAAGCCCATCTCAGTCAAAACCCCTCAGTTTGTGTCAAAGGCCATCACGCAGGCCCTGCTCCAGAACAGCACCAGAAGTGTTTCACACCTTCACACCTCTCAACCTCACCTTTGTGCCTCACAGGCTCCGTTTTTGGTTAGGGAGGCTTTTGTGGAGTAGATCGAGAGACTGGACGTGTAAACCTGGGAATTACTAATGCAGCAGTGCCAGCGGTTGGCACGTCCAGACCTGCTGGCTTTGACAGGACTATTCAACTTTGCAAACTAAAATAGGCACGGGAGCGTTTGCCAGCTCAGCCTCCAGAGCCGAAACAAGGAGCTCATTAAGAGCAAACACTGGTACAGGCACTGCAGTTCTGCTTTACAGACCCAACCAAAGATCGGCCACCAAAAACACCCAACCTACAATCAGACAAATGGATTCAGGATTCCAACTTTCAGGCACGTACTGGGACCAACATGTCAGCAGGGCAACAGGAATGGCTGGCCTGGGGCAATCATGGATTGACTGGTTTAATGTACAGAGTCACAGGAGTTTGGATGTTCTTGTGTTCATTATCTTCCTCAAAATATTCTGGAGCTGTGTGAGGGGAACCTTGCTGTTATTTAACAGCCTTTCTCTGGTCAAATTCAGTGAGTTAGGACAAATCTCAGTTTCCCCACTGAAGTCTGGATACTGATGGAAGTGAGAGAAGATTCCCTGCTGTCCTGAATCCAGCTGTGCCTGGGGGCGGGGGAAGTGCTTTGAACTGAGCAATAACAGGCTTAGAGTGACATAAAAATTGGATCCAAAATCCTTTTTCTTGAACCAGTGCAGAATTCAGCCTGCAGTTTCCAAGACAAGTGTGTCTGTGGTAAGGCCTGAGTGACTGCAGAAGAGCCACAGCACTGTGCACACAGCCCTGGCAAGCAGAATGAAATCTTCTGGGCTCATTCCACCTTTAGAAATAATATTTTTGCTAATATTTAGTTAGAGGGGATTTCACCTCTGTATTAAAACCATTCAAATCCCTTTCTGAGTTAGTACTAACCCAATGCTTGAGCGGCCTAGCTAAAACAGGCTGACCTAATGTGTTCAAACCATTTTCCAGAGCATCAAAATTCCTGTCTAAAAACCACAGGACTAACTGACATCTCTGTTAGCAGCCTTTATGAATTTAACAGGCTGAGCAGAGAACCTGGGAAAAGGCTGGAGAGAAAGAGCTGTGCTTGGGAGATCTGGGGAGTCCATCAGGGTGAAGCACTGAACATCCTGGAGAGGATCTTACTGCCTATACCACATTCTCTGGGTAACCAAACTGCTCCAGCTTCTGCATCTGCCAGTCTGGCACCTTTAATAAGTAATTAAATCACACTGTGGACGTGAATACATCCTTAGATAAATAATAAATGACAGCTCTCACACTGGCACGCGAGCACACAGCCGTACCCAGGGCAGGAAATCACACACAGCATTTCATTTGTTGCTAATTTATCTGTAACAAAGTGAGGAAGATGCCCTGGGGACTGGTGACTAACAAGGAGCATTGTTTATGCTACAAATCCCATCCGGTTATTGGGCTTTGAAAAGTGCTTTGTTTAGCTTATCAGTGCTTCAGCAGGAATGCCAGGGGCAGTATTTCTGTTCTAAGTGTATTTCTATTCCAATATTACTGCCACATAAGAGGTTATGTGTTACCTGAGGGCTGAAGATTCAGCTTGTGCTTCAGTGCCTTGTTGAATCAGGATCAGGATGGTGAATACTGCACAAAACCAAGCCTTGAACAGGTTTCCTTATCAATTTTACAGCACTAAATTGAAGAACACCTTTACATAAATCAAACCTTTCTCAAGGACCATAGAACACGACAAAGAATAAATACCCTGTGGCATATAAATGCCCATCATTAAAAATTACTTTAACGTGTTAGACCTTCTGCTTAAATTCCACACTTCACTTAGGACTTGGACAAAATTGCATTACACAACGTGAGTCTGCAGTTATGCAATTCCAAAGTATCACAAGTGTCTGGCAAGTTTTGGAGCTGTTCCACAACAGCACTGATAAGCTGCTACTCTGTCAGGTGATCAAAATACCTACAGTGTGCTCTTGATTCAAGTTAATATTTAAAAACAGGAATGCAATTTTTTAATTGGGCTCAGGTACCTTTTCAAATGCAATTTTTTAATTGGGCTCAGGTACCTTTACAATGATGTTAAATGTCTTTTGGGGGAGAAGATTTAGAAAGGAAGGACTTTATTTTCAGATACATTTATTTCATTCCATAATTTAGAAAACCTGACAGTCCCTTGCTAACTAAATTAATAATTGGCAAATAAGGGCAACTAAATTGAGCAATTAAATTATTAATTGGCAAATAAGGCATAATTGGCCTGGCTGAATGATCCCACACCAACACTGTCACTGACTCAGCTCCTCTCAAACATTTCTGCAAAGAGGAATGGCAAGCTCAGCCTCCTGTAGGTCTCCTGGAACCCTGTAAGAAGTGTTCATTGGACTGATCATGAATAAGTAATTGAAGTATTTATTTAGACTTTTTATCGTTCAATTACGTTTGTAAAACCCACACGAATCAATTCTTCCCTTTAAAATGTCCTGGTTTTAATTTGCTTATGATTAGGTTAGATGTGGATTGCCAAACCATGAGCTGTCCAGGGTACCTTCCCTGGTCATCTGAACTGGCCTTGTCACTGAGACTGGGAGCAGCTGCCCCCCTGCCAGAGCAAGTGACACTGTCACCCCTTCCTGACAACTTCAAACCTCAAAGCAAGGGCTGCTTTCCCAAACAATGCCACGTGCTCATGGAGAAGCCAATAAATGTTAGTGAGCGCTCCATCTGCTAAGAGCTTTTTAAACTTTACCACCCCTCCTCCAAGATGCTGATGAGAACGGACTCACTACTGATGCTTTAGAGCTAAATTTCCTTGTGGTAAAACTGGAAGATGTTGTGAGCTGAGCTGTGTCACAGAGATAAAGGTTTATACCCAGGAGCTTCTGACTCCATAGCCAACAAACGGATCAGTGCTTCACGCCTTCCTTTTGTGGGCAAGAGTTAAAAATGGATCATATCTGGTGGCTGGGGTTTAGTACAATGGGCTTGGTTTTGCAGAGTTCTACTAGAATTATTTTCTCAAATGCCCAGCTTTCATTTTAAGCCAAAAGATGTGTCCAGATCTGAAAAGCTCCCTTTTCTCCAAAATTTGCCTGTCACAGTTTAAAGCCTGGCCCCTGGTGAGGTACCTACATGAAGAATTCCATTGCAAATCTGACCTGTGGAAATGTGACCTCATGAACACCTGTGCTGTTCACTGAGAAATGAATAGAAACATAGGACCTGATTCCTGAAAAACTTTAAGGCTTTCTCTGGATCTTTGAATTCTAAGTTTGTTTTTCAGAGTAACTTACTTCTAATATACCAATTTGTAATTGAAATGGAATAACAGAATAACCAAATTTGTAATTTGGTTTTGGTTGGGCTTTTTTCTTTCATTTCCTCCAAATAAATTGACTTCTACTGGACTAAACATTTTATCATCCAATTCTGGCTGATGATTCCCAACAACATACGGATTAGAACCACCAAAGGCACCCAGATCCAAATACAAGACTGTGAAATCGTCATTTCTAAGGGCACTTGCAAAGTTTCCAGCCTAAAATGTTAGGAGGAATGACAATTTTAATAGTGCTCTTTGAAATAACACGCAGAATTACTGCATGAGAGGAAGCTCCCTAAAAATCTGTCATTTTCGGTAAAGTCAAGCTAAATATTTTATTTTGTTAGGATTGTTTATTGCCATCAAAACCTCAAAGCCTCTGACTGCCACAATCAATCTCTAATTCAGTCGCAGTTCAAATGTTCAAAGGCCGGCCCAGGGTTTTGGAAGGGGTAAATTAGTTCTGGCAGCCTTCCAGCGATGTCAGATATCATCTGTCTTCCCCTTCTATCAGATCCAGCTGGGCGGGCCCCTCATAACCAGGACAGAGCCAACTCGAGCATCATTGGGAGTGCTTGGACTCAATCAATCAGAAATTTGATTATGTGCAGATAATCCATTAAAAATAAATGACAGACCAGGCGTGTTTCTCCCAGCTGATCAACTCAGGACAAGACTGAGCCACTGATGTCTATGCTGAAGGTGACCCCGAGTCCCTTTTTCCTCCCAAATGCTCTATTAATGCAATTGGAGGGAAGAATGTCCATACCAGGTGAAACCAGGGCCACTTTGCCCTCAGCACCTGTTGGACTCAGAAATTCCTACATCCATAAGAATGTCCATGGTTTAACTCTGTACGTAAGGAACTGCCTGGTTTTGCTCCCTCTGGATCTGCCACCCGTTGGTCATCCTGCAAGAGCTGCTCGAGTTTCCCACATTGCTTCACTCAGTCAGAGAGAGATCACAAGAAAATTAAAAATGCGGTGTCATAATCCTGGATTTGAATGATGTTTGCATGATTTTTATTCCTCCTATACACACACACATTATTCACACAGTGCAGGATCACTGCCTGGTTCTTTGCTGTGACTCCTAGTCCTAATCAGATGCTCTGGGAGCAGAGCTTGAGCACTTCCAGAGTCTCAACAGGCCCTTGCACTCAAGCTGAGGAGTTTCCAGCCCCTCTGCCTGGTGCCTGAGCTCAGCAGCCAGAACTGGTATCATCACCAACACTAAATATCCCATTTTCCTGTTTTCTGAGCAGCACAAACTCTCTTTCTGCAGACTTGCTCATGAGTCATGTGGAAATAAACCATAATCACTTGTCCCCCAGGAGTCATATATAAGTTAATTATTGTACAAGACAAGCTAATACAAAATACACAAGAGGTTTCAACTTGTTGAGGTTGCAAAGGGCAAGGGAGCCTTTCAGAATTTCCATTGGTTATGGTCTGGGAATGCTGGGCTTCCCTTGACTCCGTATCTATTGCATAATCAGAAACACATTTCATTCCCTTTGTTGGACGAGACAAAGCTAAAGAAATGTGGGTGTTATTCCTGTGCACAAATAAAGAGTAGACACCTAAAGGGCTTGTGCAGTGTTTGTAAACACAGCTGCTCTGGGCTGCAGCTGACAGAAACCATCGCTGCTTGTACTGCCTGAGAGGATGTTCTGAATCTGTAAATGCCCCCAGCCCTGCACAGGAAGTCAAAATGGAATGGGATGAATTTTAGGTGCCACTGTGTTAAGCAAAGTCTGCTTGCCTGGAGTTCAGCGTCCTGGACTTGGCTCTGACCATCGCTGTGGTGCCTTACTCCTGCCCAGCCATCCCTTGCTGGGCTATTGTGTGGGTGTTGTCTCTGCAGGAGAGAATCTTATCAGTGCAGGGAAAGGAAAATCTGAAAACAATGGAAAGGAGTTTGGCATCTGACATTCTTCTGTTGAGGATGGAAACAAACACATTTATAACTCCACAGTAAAGGAGAAAGATTTTTTTCCAGTAGTTATAGAAACTATTGTTAAGTTTGGGAAAGCCCTCTAAGATCATCGAATCAAAGCTATGGCACATTATTTTAAAACCTCCAGTTCCTCTTATTTACAGATCCTCATTACAGGAGGAAAGAACGGTATGAATGGTGCTGATTTAAAATTACTCATTTGGTGAACTCGTAGTTTTAGACCTGGCTCTGGCAAGGTCTGGTTTCCTGAACACTCACCTGGATTCTTTTTGCCACCCAGCCTGTGGTTCAGAGAGGGCAGAGAACACACCAGACTTTATTTCAGTGCATTTAAGTGACAGACACGACTGCGAAGGAGGAGGGAAACAGTGACAATTAGTTATGTGTGACATCGCTGAGTTTCTGTGACTCTGCTAATTATAGTAAATTATTATTAATGAACTGAGTATGTCAATCAAATTACTAATTTAGTGAAGACTCTGCACTACATCCCAGGAATCACAGCAACTCCTGCTGCCCCACCTGCCTCCAGTGAGCCACTCTCCCAGCAGAAACCAACTGTGGGCATTTATTCTGTGGGAAGTGCTCTGGACTGACAGTGCAGTCAGTGCTTACACAGGCTGCTAAACATGAAGTGTTAGGTTGACAAGAAGGAACATCCTCTCAAAGGACACTGTTAAATTACAATACAAACTCGTGGAATGGGTAAAAAATGCACCAGAAAATCACACAATTTGTATTTGACTATGCAAAAAAAAACCCCAACCTACTACAAAAATCAACACGTTTATAACTGTGAAAGCTCGAGATGTAACAAACATGAAGTCTCATCTTCAAGCATGAATTCACTTCTGAGAAGGCAGCTTGTCTTTTTAATCAGCAGCATAAAAATCCAGCTATCCCATAAAACTGTGTTTGTGAAAATCAGGACTAGGGCACACCAGGCTTAGGTCTGGTTCTGTCCCACATTCTTGCTTCCCAAGTGAAACATTTGACTAAAATAAAACAGAAGTGATCTAGGCATAATGACATTGGTTTGCAGTCCTGTAAAAGCTTTCTACACAAACAAAAGTAGTGGAACTTCCATATTAAACAATTCAATAAGTTGGTTTCTAGTCATGCATAAAGCCTTTTTAAATCTGTTTACTGTTTTTTAAGTAAATCTGTGTGGTCTTACAGAGGGAAATCGTTCAAAGACATCTCATCCCAATGCAAGCTCACTAACTGTTTATTCCAGCCCAGGACCTGTTTAGCAGGAAAGGGCCAGAGCAGATTTAGAGGGTCCTTCTGTCGAGGCTGCCCCTGGCGTGGGCTCCTGTCCTCCCCCAGAGCATCTCCAGTCACTGGATAATCTGTGTCAAACCCTAATTCTCCAGACAAACGTGCCTGCTAAATGCCTTCTTTGAGGCTCTGAGCCATATGGTTGGGATTACAGCGTTTAAATAGTTTTTCCAAGTGAATACAAGGATGAAGCACAGAACAGTGGAAGGAGTTATGTTCATAATTGCATTTATAAAGGGATTTCAGGATCTTTAAGGCCCATGTTCTGCACCACTAGAGCCGGTGTGAGCTTGGCACCTTCAAGCAAGTGCAAGTTATATTTACAAGCCATTCACACTTTTTTCACCACGCTATAAAAAGATCTAAGTACAACTGAGAACAAGGGGCCGTCTTGCTAATGCTGGTGCAATAAAAGCACATTTTTATCTTTAGGATAAAGATAACAGAGCCCAGCCCCTCGTCACCACTGCCACCATCCCCACCCTCTGGGAGCACAACAAATCAGAGCATCCCCAAGAGCCAGGGACACCTCAGGAGAGACACGGTGTAATACTTCAGGTTGTTTCATGTTTTTCTAACACTGTTTTATAACATACAAGAAAAGCAGGCTTTGAACAGAACTCATCCAGGACAAACAGCAACCACATGGCCTCGAAACCTGTTTCAAATAATGCCCCAGTAGTTCCAGTTTCAAGTACAAAGATAGACACAACAACAAAGAGCATCAGCTTTCCTCTTTCCCTGGCCTGGTTAATTTTCCCTTTTCCATCTGTGAATATGACCTAATGATACAGACTTTATTTGTATTTAATTTTGAGCTCTGCAGAGGAGAAGTACCATATACAAGCTGGGTCTGTGTTGTTTTTCTTAGCTGTACATACTTGGCCAGGCTTTCCTTCCCTCCACACCATTATTTACACTCCGGAGCACTGACTCCAGTGAGATGCATTATCCGTGTTATGGCTGTTTATAGAGTAGAAGTGGTCTCTGTAACATGTCTGTTTTTCATGTCTTAAACCAATAAAACTTCTACATTGGGCTTATCAAAACCATTCAGTGTAGATCTAAGTCTGTTGTGACTGAAATCAGTAATAAAACTTCTCTTGATGCCCCGTGGAACAGGGCTAAGGCAACACTGAGCTCTCTTAATAAATTCCGCTCCGGTAAAAGTTTTATTTAAAAAATGTGGTTAACCCAAAGCTTTTAAAGAAGATTAATGTGGACTTATAAAAAATGTCTGATTTTATTATTAGTAGTAATTCATACAGTTTGTCCTGAAGTTTTCCTTTTCAGCTTCAGTTTGAACCATATGTTCAGGAAGTTCAACTGAAAAGCGATCCTTCAGCAATATTATTTTTTTCTAATTAACAATAACCACAGAGGTATTTTCAAGAAACCTACAGAGTCCCTCAGAAGGTTGTGGAGTGGGATAGATTAAAACAGGATTTTGTCTATTTTATGAAAAATGCACTGAAGCACAAATAGGTCAACTTCAGAGGAGTCCTTCCTTTCCTGTTCTACCAAACAAAGGATTCTGCGTGCAGCAAATCTTAATTTCCAGGGGATTCTTTTGTGAAAGGCCTTGAAGGACTGTGGGATCCATCACAGCCCCGCTGGCCTCGCTGGGACCGAGCACAGGCACAGCAGTGCAGCTGTGGGGATCCCCAGCCGTGGATCCACCACCCCAGTGGGTCACAGCCGGTCAGATGTGATGGGTGCCAAACACAAAGCTCAAGGAGAAGCTGGAAGCTGGGTGCCAGACTGGATTTATTCAGACTGGATGGGGATTTAGGAATAAACACAGCTGTGGGCTCAGCCAACTGCTCTGTGTGTGCAAACAGAACACAGGAGGCACAAAGACAAACCCTGCACTCAAAAGAAATCAAGTAAAAGACACAAGGTGGAGCAAGGTTCATAAAAATACCTTTGGGCCAAATTTAACATCCCCAGTCCTTGTACACACGATGTAACTGATGGCATCAGGAACACTTTTATTCTGGGTTTCAAAGATGGTTTCTCTCAAATTCCCCTTCTCAGTGACAGCAGATGAGGTGGTGCTGGGTGCAGAACCCCTGCACTGAGGGCTCCCGGAGACTTCTCCTGACAACACAGCTCACACAAACTACTCACTGGCTGTTTCCAAGAACAAAGATCATTGCTCAGCTCACCACAACAATCCCATCCAAATGGCAGCACAATGTTGTGCTGCTGTTTTCACTGGGGTCCCTGTCAAGTTGCATCAGTTGAAAGGCTGAGAGGTTTTATTTCCCTGACCTGCCACACTGCTCACTGCGCCCCGGAGCTGCCAGCCAAGCTGTGCTGCCTCTGCTGAGAGGCTGTTTGTGCTTTGCTGGGTTTGCTGGGGGTGCTAGCCCTGACATTCAATTTCCCTGTTTCTCAAACAGCACAAACTCACTGCTGTCACTGCATGTGCAGCCTAATCTTAACCTGTCCTCACACTCTGCCCCCTTTCCCTCCTGGGACCTCTCTCTGCTGTACGTGGAAACCAGCAGTTGCCTGGGTAAAAAAGGATGTGGCAATTGGATTTTCCAGAGGTACAAGCTGCTCCTCGGCTGTGCCTGCTGGTTTGTCTGGGATAACTGGCCCTGAAGGTCACTCTGGACAACTCCACCTCGATGCAGCTGCACTGCTTCTGTCCCTGGGGCACCCTGAGGGCTTCAGCCGTGATCCAGGGAGCTTCCAGAATGAGATCCACAGGGAAGGAAACTGTGGAAAGGAAACCCTCCCTTAGCTGGTCTGTGAATCTCTGCACATGCAGGATAGAGGACCAAAGGCTCCATTTTTGCACACTTTACAGAGGAAAACCAGGTATTAAAAATAAAGAACCACACTCATTTTCACAGTCCATTGTGAAAAGAGGGTTTGTTAATCCTGCTAACTTCCTCATAAACATTAAAAGACCTCCAATATATTTAGCATATCTTCAATTTTTACTTTGGTAGGTTGCTGCCTGGCTCCCTGGTGGAGGCACAGTCCCTGGTTAGCAGCACTAACCTGCCCTCCCTGCAGACAAAGGTAACGTTTACCTCTGCCTGCATTCTGACACATGCCAAACAACGAGCTTGAGCTCTTGGGATCAGCTTTATTTATCCTCTAATTTTCCCACAGCATTTCAAAACCCACTTGGGCTTGAACGATCCTGCAGCCATTTGCATTTATCGCTTGACACGTGTCAGATCAAACAACTCTGCGAAATATCCAAAAGGCCTCCAGCATTTTGCTTTTGTGTCGTTTATTGACTCTCTGGGATAACATTCCCCAAAAAGCAGTATGGAAGTTCCTAATCTCCCCAGGCCCCAGTCAGAGGTTGCTTGTTGCACTGGCAGGCTGGATACAGGGGGGAAAAAAGGAAAATGTGCTTTATTGTGGAACTGTGTGGCTTTTCACACCTCTTGTGAGAAGCAACACAATAAGCCAAGGAAACAACCTGGACCCCTAGGTGTTTATAAATCTGCATTTACCGAGTGAGCAGCACGTAAGGAATGCATTGAAAGGGACCCAGCAAGGAAAACCAGGGTGTACCATGATGGGATTACCTTCTGATGCAGTTACTGGCAGTACTGTGGTGGAAGTGTTGCCATGCACTGCTGCATCCTGAACCTTCTAGTGAAGGTGCTTCTGGAATTCCCGCTTGGAGAAGTCCTTCTGCAGTCGCACTGGCAGGGAGGGGAACACGGTGTGGGATGAAAAGCAGCTCTAGAGAGGGTCAGGCTGGACCTTTCAAACATCACTCAGATTTGAACTGCAGGATTTTAACTTGCCTCTAAGATTTCAAATCAGATTCCAGCATAGAAAGCAGCTGGATTTTTCCCCAGATATTGCCAAACCCAAACAGTTCACACTGGCTCTGCCCTTTCTTAAGGCTGGAATCCCAGCTCCCAGAGGAATTCCATGTCAGGCACAATACTTCCTTTCCAAGGGCTGGGGCAGCAGGGATCCCTTTTAGAGGGGTTCCTCTGGATACTGTAACACGATAGAACAGGGATGGGGCATTTGGACAGCACAGAAAGGTTCTGCATTCCAGAGATTTTAACTTAAAAGTGCTTAAGAGACACACAGAACTGAAATGCATCAGAGTACAAAATAACCAATCTCATGTGAACATTCAGTTTGCAGATTACCTGTATCCCAGGCTGTCATTCCTGACTCCTGCCTTGCAAGGACTCTTCACCTGGGTGGGTCTCATGGATTTTTCCCCTACGAGTTGCTCTTTGCTTCTTTGGAACCATCATATTCTTGTCTTCTCCATGTGAGTGAAGCCTGCAGGACTCTTGCAGCAGCTGATGACACAGTGGTCGCTTCCCTTCTTTTAATTTACATGATAAAAATCTGTCAGCAAATTGCACCTGAAGGGGTGAGGATGGCAAGGTCTGCAGCTCAGGGGTCTGGCTGACCCCAGCTGGGGCTCTTGACAAAACTTCCTCAAGCCACAACTGAGGCTCCTCTTGGATCAGGGCAATTGTGGTGGGTTTGCCACGGGCTGAAGGACTCAGCAGTGCTTGGCATGGCCAAGGCACTGGATGTGCAGCCCTCAGAGGAAAGTTTTACAAGAATGCCTCAAGCCACAACCAGAGTTTAACATCACAGTGCCCATCGACCTGCAGCTGAAGAGTGTTAGAACTCTTGAGCTTTAACATTTTACTTCTTGGCTCAATTTGAATTAAATTTTGAGAACTTGGCAAACGGAACGATTTGCTAAGTCTTGTATAACACAAGGATGGTCAGACAGCCTCACTGCAACGTCCTTGTGTTATCACAGCTGATTGCCAGCCACTGGGATAGGGAGTTCTTACAGCTCTGGTTTGAAAATGGATAATATGAAACTGGTAGTGACACTGGCTTGGAAAAAAAAAATGCAGCTATAAGTATCACAAGGGGAGAAAGGCATTAAAAAGCCATGCAGGAAAAGTGAACAAGTCTCTGTAACTGTGTCGTGCAAGCCCGTGCAAGGTACACAGAGTCCTTGAACTCTGTGCATCTCCATTTTACATCAAGCCAGTGTGATTGTTTGTTCCCTTTCCAGACTCCCTACACCTCTCGTGCTCAGTCTTGGTACCAGTTCAGCCAGAGGAATCAAGGCCAGTTTGAGGATAATGATATAAATAGCAGGAAGTTTATGGAAACTTTGCTGAAGTTGTTTGTGTTGAGCTGCACAGAGGTAAAAGTGCTGGTTCAGTGCCAGCTGACCCTGCACATCTGTCCCTGTGTAACCTGTACCTTCGCTATCCATTTGGAATCTGTGGACTTCATTTTTCCACACTAATTGCAAATTAAAATAGAGATATTAAAATTTATGAATACTTATTGGTTACAACACCCTGGTCTCCAATTGCTTTTCCCTACTCTGTCTTTTCAGCTGACAGATTCTGTCATGCCCCTGGGTTGGGAGCTGACACACCACTGTGTCAGAGCCGTTTTCTGACTTGTTTTACTCTTTTTGTTATGATGTTTCTTCATTTTATTCCCATCAACTTTCATTGCCTTTAATTATGTCCCTGAACTTGCAAAGCTGCTTCTCCTAACAATGGGTACTTTGGAAATGGCAACAATTGCTTTTCCATGAACTACAAGGCAGGAAGTGCATTGTTTCTTTAAAAAAATTACCAGATGTTTTTCAGGACTGACTACTAACATTAAAAAAAGCCAGAAACGATTATTTTCCAAATAAGTCTAATTTTGTTATTGTGTGACTCCCTGTTTGCATTTGACTGGGAACTGCAGCCTATGCCAATACTGAAGAAGGAATTTCTCTCATGCTAAGTGTGTAAAGTCCATCTCTGTGAACATTGCCTCTGTGGACTCAAGTCCATCTGAGTGAATCATGTAACTCCTTGTGCTGTTCCTGCCAGTCCAAATACTGGCACTGGGGCACCTGCAACCGGTTGTCTTGTGTTCTCTGACTGGAACAAATGAATATTCCTTGTCCCTGCGTGCAGGGATTGTTGGCAGAAAATACCCAGTGCTGCCCAGCAAAGTGACTGCATTTTATTTCTCATTCAAAATTCCAAGCTATGCTTTACATGATAAAAGTACATTTTTGACACGGACGGTACAGTAAGAAGAAATTACCCGCATCACACATGCCTGGAAATTTGTCATCCCTGCCGTTCCCAGATCCCATGCCTCTGGATCACAAGCTGTTCATGATGGAGCGATACTCTCTCTGATGTTCCACAAGCTTCAAAAATACTTCATATTTCTTGTCATAAAATCTGTGCAAGGAAGTCAATGTCAGCAAAGCCTGACATTTGAAGATTTAAACCCCCTCCAATATATATGTTTACTTCCTTCTCTCAGCATTAAAGACACTTTGACTCTTTCCTGAGTACAGCTGCTGCCAGGATCAGGGCCCTCCCTTTGCACTGCAGAGCAGTTCCCACCCAAAATGAGTGATTTCCAGTTGCAATTCCACCTTTCCTTTCCCTACAGCCAGCTTGGCTTCTCAGACAGTTTTCCCCAGAGTCCTCTGTAGTGAGAGTGAGGAGACAGCAGAGCTTCACAGAATTCATTCAGGTGGGGAAAAATCCTCCAAAATCACTGAGTCCAACTGTTTCCCCCAGCACTGCCATGGTCACCACTGCCCCATGTCCCCAAAGGCCACATTCACATGGCTTTTAAATCCCCCCAGGGATGGGGACTCCACCACTGCCCTGGGCAGCCCTTCCCAGGAAGAATCCCAAATATCCAACCTAAACCTCCCCTGGTGTGACTTGAGGTCATTCCCTCTTGTCCTGTCCCTGTTCCTGGGAGCAGAGCCCGACCCCCCCGGCTGCCCCCTCCTGTCAGGGAGTTGTGCAGAGCCACAAGGGCCCCCTGAGCCTCCTTTTCTCCAGGCTGAGCCCCTTTCCCAGCTCCCTCAGCCTCTCCTGGGGCTCCAGACCCTTCCCCAGCTCTGTTCCCTGCCCTGGACACGCTCCAGCCCGTCAGTGTGTGTCCTGTGCTGCG
>VZTJ01000758.1:412001-445367 GCA_013397795.1 Orthonyx spaldingii
CCCTGAGCCCGATCCCGCCCCCGCCGCCGCCAGGGGGAGCCCGCGCGCCGCCGCCCATGGAACCCGAAATCCTTACAAATGTAACATCAATTACCCTTAAAATATAACGTCATGTAACCCTTAAAAACAGAAATAATGCCTAAAAATGTAACACGAGTAATCCTTAAAATGTAATATAAATAATTAAGCCTTGAGAATGAATATAAATATATTATTATAAAAATTATACATTAGTAGTATTAATATAAATAATCCTGAGACATACCGCATGAACAATTCTCAAAAATATAATATTTTATGATATATTATGAAAGTATCTGTATGCTAAACATCCCTGCACTCGAGCAGGGCTGTAAAGAGACACACCCCAACCTCATCTCCACACCCCAACTTTTTCTCCCTTGAGCTCTCCCAGTGGAACACACCAAGGCCAGCATTACCTTTTATGCTCGTGGTTGGGCTGCACGACTCTCCCAATTTTCCCCATTTTCGCCATGGCCTCCTAGGAAAAGACAAACACCGACTGGAAAAGCCTGTTTTGATTTAAAATACTTTTTGACGAGAACAAGATGTTTCAAAACCAATCGGAACATTAGTGATGTATTTTGTTTCGGCTGAACGGGCCAGATGGCAGCAAATATGTTCAATCCCATTATAAAGTAGTCAAGGGAACAAAGCCCTGCAGACCCTCAGTAACCAAAATCTGTTCCTCTCTCTCACTGGGAGTCCCAGGCAGAACAGACTTATCTTTTGTTAGTTACTCTAACCAAAGGAAATGTTAAACACTGCGTCCCCGGCGGGGAGGGTTCTCAAATAAAATGATAACTGTACTTGAGATCCCGTAATCACATTCTGGAAGTGCTGGTTTCCTGAAGCAAGGGAGGACTCGAGGGTGCTCCACAAGCTGGAGGTAGCCTGGGAAGGTTTGTTCTGGAGCTCACAGCTGCCCTCACATTCCAGCACAAAGGTGTGAGAGGCAAACTCTGATCCTGCTCTGCTTTTGGCCAAAATAAAGTCAGAGCTCACAGAAGGAGTCTCTGGGACAGCCATGTGTGAAGGGGAGGGGGACAAGTAGTTTGGTTCTTTTCCTGATCTCTGTGAGATTCTGATTTTCCATGGATTCTCCCAACCAATCCCACTGGAATGAGAATCACCGAAGTTAAGAGAGGGCCGAGCTCTCAGGACACAGTGGTGGCAGCAGACACTCAGTGATTTCACAAGGAGCATCAAAGCAACAGCTTCTAGATGGGAGAAAGCTAAAAACATTAAAGGCCAGGACTCAAGAATCACTGTGTGACTGAATCAATGTTCAGAGTTTCTAAGCAGGACCCTGAACCTGTTCTAATGCAGTGCCTAAGAATGAGGACGACCCTGGGGAACAGGCAGCCTGTGCTGGAACCTTCCAGCCAGCTGCTCCAGCTGGATTTTTAAAAGGTTTGGATGATTTTACAGGCTGGAATACCTGCTGCAGTGAAATCTGTGCCTTCCACTCATCCAGCACTTGGCAGCTGAGGATCTCACAGAAGTTTACAACGTGGATGAGCAATGTCAGTGCAGTGTCACCAGTCCAGGGCAGACTCTACCAAAGGCAAAAGCACTGCCAGATGTGCAGCCAGGACTTGACTCTGCTAAGGGTGCTGCTAAACCAGCAGGGAATAGTTCTGTGCTCTCGTATGCCCGTTCTCTTTCATAGGTGCAGAGGTTGATTGTACTTCGGTTCCCCAAGAAACACCCTTGAAATACCACTTGCAGAGAGATAGGGTGTTCTTTTCCCTGGGACATGTGAGCCTGCTGGCACTGAGACTCTGCACACCAGCCAGATTAAAATACTGCCATGGAAAGGCTGATGTCCTTCCCAGGAAGAGAAATGGGCATTTTATTCCCTGTCCTTTAACAGGTGATGATGACAATGCTCCAGCATTGTCCCTGTTGACAATAGTCAGTCTCTTACAACTCCCTGACGTGGCCAGCTGGATTTACAGACTATCCAAAAAATGAATGAACACTCCGGAAAAAAACCAAACCTCAAAGTAAAAGCCAATTGTACCGTGTGGTACAATGGCTACTGCTTTTTCTTTGTGCCTTAGGGAAAACAAAGCCCCCTGAAGCGCTCTGTCACTAACGGGAGTGTCACCTTCCTTTCTGCTCCCTGCTTTACACCTCCTTTTGAACTGCCCTGCAGACACTGCTCGAAAATAAACCCACAACATCTAAAGTGTCTAAACAGGCAAATCCATTTATCACAGGTGCAACAAAAATGAAAGGGAGGGCCAGACTCTGCATTCCCCTCTCCGTGCACACTCAGGACCAGGACACAACCAGCACCATTCCCAGGATGTGCTCCGCCTCTGACATAAGTGTTCCACACACTCGTGCTCTGCCTTGCTCTCACAACTTCCAGAGCAGAACATGCCTTGCTGCTCTTTGGGAAGGCAGCCAGCTTTGAGATAAGTCTGTCTCCAGACAGGTTTTATTTTTATGCTGTTACTCAGGGAACTCCAGGTCTCCTGGGCTGCTCCAAGAACAGATCCCGGCTCTGACTCCCGTGGCACCGAGGGCATCCCAGCTCTGCACCCCGGCACTGCTGGGCCCAGAGCCTCCCGCTCTCCCTGTGAGGTCTCCCAGACCTGGAAGCCTCGGCACAGAGTCCCCATCCTCAGGCAGCCGCAGAGGGGTCACCACTCCCGAGGCGCTGGGAGCAGGATGGGCTGGTGAGATCCCAAAAGGAAACCTGGTCACTTAGGGTCTGATCCTAACTAGGAATCAGGCCTGGCTGCTGCTTCTTTTCTGCTGGACCCCCCTCCACCCACCCTGAGCTAAGGAGGAAGATTCCCAAGTTTATCAGTTTTCCAGTTTATCAGCTAAAATACTTTGGTGTTTTTAAATCTACTGAAAATACACAGACACCTTTGAGAATCCACAGCGTTAGAGTCTCACAGCAACTGCCATGGTTCAGTGGAATAACGCAGCAAAAAAATATACAGGCAGCAATTTTCAACAACTCACCCATTCTATGTTACTCAAAATATCCTAAATTAATTCCCTCCCTCAATTCACATTTTAGTTGTGTGTTTTTCTGTGTTTTAAAGTCAGTTTGGTCATTGTTAGCTTGAACAAAAAACTTTACTCCCAGAGGAGAGTCTTTTCAACAATTTTCTGGGGACAAAGAGGAACAGAACATTGAAAATATGAATTTATAATGAAATGGGAAACAAAGGAACATTAGAATTGCGTTACTGAATCGGATCAACCTTGTGCACTGCTCTGTCTCCAACAAAGCCTTAAATATAGCAAAGTGATAATACGGCCGTTCAGAAATAGTTTGTCTGAGGGTTGACATCCAAATCCATAATTCCAGTCACCAAGGATTTCACAATCTTAATTTGAATGACGCTCTATCTTCTTTGTTTGCCAGTCTAGACAGTACAATGAATACAGTGATTTAAAACACAATGAATTCTCTCTTAAAACAAAATATTTTGTAAAATTGCTTTTTAATCATTTCTTTTCTCTCTCTCCATAAAGGCTATGCTATAAATAAACCCTGAAAGTTCGCATTTGATCATGGTTTCTAAAGGCTGGGCAAGAGGCAAGTGAAGGGTTTACACAGAAAAAAAGAGAGGCACTGTGGAGCAGAAATAAAGGGATGCATTCATGATTTCTAACCTTTTGTTGGAGTGTCAGCGCTGAGACAGACACAAGGCAGTAAACACTCTGCTCTCCATGGAGAGACCCAGCCCAGCGGGGTTATCCCTGCCTGGGCAGGGAGCAGGGAACCAGCTCCCCAAGGACCACCAAGACCTCAGCACAAGGTGCCATTTTGCTGCTGGGAAGGTCAGGAGCCACTCAAATCCACTCAAATACACTCGGTCCTGGTGGCTGAATTCCACTCTCCAGCATCACCTGGGGCACGGGATCCAACAGTTATCCAGGTGAGGAATCCAGGGCAGCCTCAGCAGGCAGTGGATCTCCAAGGAAAACCCTCCTGGAACCCATGGAAAGCCCCATCTCCTAGGGAAGCACGACTTTGATACGGCATCTAAAAGCTGGGAATTTCAACTGTCGTCCCTTCAGTAACGGGAAGGAAAAGGTTTTTAACCCTGTGTGGGAGGAGGCCCCGGGATAATCCCGATGCCAGCCTGGCACAGGAGCCACAGGAGGTGCTCACAGGGAATAGTTTCAGGCTGGGAGACCCATCTTCCCTGATTCCGTGCCCCTTGGGATCCTCCAAGAGCTGCCTCACGAAACCCAGAACGATCCCGCTCATCCCACAAGAGGAGCCCACATCCCTTGGGACTGCAGAGGGAGGCCAGTGAAGCCCACTTGTGAACAGAATCACAGAATCAACGAGGCTGGAAGAGACCTGGAGATCATCAAGACCAACCCAGAATAGCCCCCAAGTCTGATTTTTGGCAATGACTCAAGGACTGATGAGGTTGAGTATTACTGAAAATTCATGGGATGCGGACCCTTGAAGAGCACAGCAGATGGGAAATCAGATTTAGGAACATCAGCCTTCGTTTAGAAAGTCAAGTAACAAAATCCCAATCAGGCTTTTTCTTTATTTTGGGACTTTAAAAGTTGTATCCAAAGTCAAATGGATAAGGCATTCGAGCACAAATGCAATTTCGCAGCCGTGTTCTCCCCACTTAGGCATTTTGGTAATCCCAAGAAATGCCTGGACTTTTACCTAAGGTAGTTATTAACAATGAAACAACCACAGATCATTTCAGGTTTTCCTGTACCATTTCAGTGGCTGAAAGGAGGTGGCTGCACATGGAGCAGCAAAGCACCACCTGGGGGGATCTGGTGCTCACGCTCAGGCCAGTCTCGCCTCTCCAGTGTTTCTGTTCAGTTCTCCTGTCACAGATCCAGCAGCAGGAGGAAAATCATGTGAAAACTGCCCCATTCACAACAGGCTGCAATGTAGGAACATCCTTCCCACCAGATCTGTCCTGCTTTGCAGGACTCAGCAGGTGTGAAGAACCTTCAAACTATCAGACTGACTTTCCTTGCACTCCTAGTCCTAACAACAAATAAAATAAATAATGTTCTAGGTAATAATTTCAACTGTTCTGCAGCAGTGAAGAACCTCTCTCTCACTCATCTCTATTCCACACACACAAGCTCAGCTAAGTCTTTAGAATCACTTTAAGAAGTCCAGTCACAGATATATTTGGATTTGAGGGACATAAATAGATTTCTTGAAATGCTGATGTTGAAGGAATACTTTTAAACTTTTGTAAGAATTTTAAGCAAGGCTGCTATTTCCTTCCAGGCTTTTATTTAGGGATTGCTTGTTCCACAGCCTGGAGATGCAAAATTCATGTTATCTGTGTTTACAGGAGTTGCATGAGTGTATTTCTGTGGCACAGGCCTAGCAGAACATTACTTTTTAGTGGTATATGACTGCATGAAGAAAGCATGTGATGGACCATGTACAATATTTTTCTAGTGGTTTTTTCCCCCCCCCTTTAAATTTGTTTGAGTTATAGGGGCAGATCTTGGCAGTGTGCACAAAGCCCAGAATCTGTAACTCAATTCTCTTGTGGGTTTCTGGATGGAGCGAGCCAAGTTTTAAAACACATTATGGATAAATATTAGAGCTGAGCAAAAATTTCACACCTAAGACCAAAGTGTGAAAATTTGGCTTTGATTCATTTAGTGAAAAGGTGGAAAATGTCACACAAGCTTGTATTTTCCTTTTGCTCTGATCCAGCATCAATTTCTGTGTCTGCATCAAACCTCAGAGAGTTTCTATTTGTGCACATGAGGTGCTGAGGAGGAGGGAGAAGAGGATGGAAGGATGGAGGGCTGGCAAGCAGGACACCAGCTCAGGACCTGAACCCCAGTCTGTCTTCCAGGAAAAGTCCCTGGCCTTTGGAATCCCTCTGCCCATATGTTCAGTAACAGCACTGGCCCTTCTCAGAGGGATATTTCCTACATTTGTTTGTTACCCTGGTGGAGGGCAATCAGGCAGCTCAGATGAAGCCTGACATTATTCTACCCTTCAACCATCCAGCTGGAGCTGACAGAGGCCAACTGGATGGATCCTGAGCCCTGAGCCAAGGTGGGTTTCTGGTTAGAGCACTGAACCAGGATCCAGAAAGTTTCAGGAGATTCCCGGAGTTACCTGGGACACATAATTTACTCTTTCAATTTTCAGTTTCTCCCTGCAATGGGCTGTGCCATTTCCCCAGTTGGGTTTGGCTGGGGCACAGCGTTTGCACATTCAAGGTTTGTCCCCAGTTTTGCACTGTGGGTGCCACAGGGAGCTCCCAGCCCTCCTGCACCTTCCATATCCCACTGAAGGATGGATCACTCAACCTGTCCTGCACCACCAGAGCAGCTTTTCACTCCTTAGCTCCAGAGATAAGAAGAAATGGATAAAAAACTCTCACAGTAGCAGACACAAGTGCAGGTAAGGCCATGGGATCACTTCTGCCTCCAGAGCACCAACTTTGCCTCTGCCTCAGTGTCCCCACAGTGCCAGCCAGGCTGTGCTCACCCACTGTGGTGTCCCAGAGCCCAGCCAGGCTGGGCAGCCACAGGCACAGCCCTGAGGGGAGCAGCAGTGGCAGGGCAGCTGCTGGAGGGGTGCCTTGCCGTGCCAGCCGTGGTATTAATTCCTTATTCTGCAGCCCAAATTTAGAATGGGATGAGGGTCAGCTCTGATTGCCACATCATCTATCAGCTGGAAACTATGTTTGGGTCTAAGCTCCAGCCACTGTGCTACTAAATATAGGTTGGGTAGTTGTTGATTTGAGTCTGCACTCCCCCAAGTTGCCTCTGACTATCAAATAATTAAGCAGTTTGCTTTGTGAGGGCTCTGCTGCTGGCACCTCTTCCTGCCCAAAGCTGCTTGGACACAAACCTGATGGCTTAGCAGGGGCTTCAGCTTCCCTGGGCAACGGAAAGAGCCCAAGTGCTCAGCTCCTGTTTCAGCTTCCCGGATTGCTGGCACTGGGTGCCACGAATCGAGTCTGTGGGCACCACCCGAGCAGTCTGGGGCAGGGTTTAGCTGCTCCTCCCCTGCCACGAGCCTGTGCAGCTTCTCCATGAAGGGACTGTTCCCTTGGGTGGCTGTGTGTGAAGGTCCCAGCCCACAGCTGGGACAGCTCCTGACCCCAGCACCCACTGGCACTGGCAGCACATCTCCCTCACCCCCTTCTGAGGTGGAACAAATTTAACCACACACAGCATCGCTGTTATAATAGACTGGGAAGGTTTGTCCATAGGGAAGCACATGAAAATACATTGATTTAACACAGTTTTTAGGCTTGGAGATGTGATGCTGACAGGCAGCTGTGTTTAACAGAACACAAGCTCACCTGGGAGTCAGGAGAGTGGATTCCTGATGCAGGGCACTGCTCAATGAACCCCACTCATCCCTCCTGGGGATGGAGCAAACTACTCCAGGGAATGCTCCTCTGCATAACCTGCAATGCTTCTCTGGCTCCCTCCTCACCCTCTGCTTGCAGCATCTGTCCCAACGCTTCTGCCCTCAATTTTAGGTGGCACAGCCTTTGGGGCAGGCAGGGCAGGTGTGGGATTCCACAGAGACACACCTCAAAAACAGAGCTGGACACAAACCAATCCCTCCAGGGTGCCCAGAGAAGCTGTGGCTGCCCCTGGATCCCTGGCAGTGCCCAAGGCCAGGCTGGACAAGGTTTGGAGCAGCCTGGGACAGTGGAAGGTGTCCCTGCCCAAAACATTCCACGATTCTGTGATTTGGGCCAGGCAGGGTAAAACAGCAACGTTGAAGACCCAGCCCAGGAGATCCTGACACTCGACTGGGCACTCCACACAGTATTGTCCTGAACTGCACCACTTCCTCCAAGATGCAAAATTCAGATTTATTCCGCTGATTTCTTTCCACATCCATGCTGAACATTCAGCTTTCCTTGCACAGTCACCCAGTTCAAACTTTTATTTTTCATCTGGCAATGGACTGGGCTTTACTGGGGGGAGGGGATAGGAAAGGGGCTTTTTTTCCCCTTTTTTTTTGCATCTGTATTTGCTTTATGAGCTATGGCTAAGGCATCATTTACACATGGGGAACTGGATCAGGTTCTCTCAATTCATTCCATATGTTCACTTATGCTGTCAAAACATTTTTTCGATCTAATTAATCCACACACGTCTCTCTGCTCATTTCCCCACTTGGGGCAGTTTCAGCATTTTTGGGGTACCTAGCTGGGATTTTGTCATAAAACCAACTTCTGCCTATACTTTGCTTTAGGGTTGCTCCATCAAGACAGCAAAACTATTTGCAATATTTCACTCTTCTTCATCTATTTATTCTTTCCCTGTTTCCAACACTGGCTGAGGAGACTTTCCTTTCCTTTCCCCCTCATCTTTCAAATATATTCTTTGCCATGCTCCAGTGTC
The DNA here is from genome assembly GCA_013397795.1 of Orthonyx spaldingii. Taxonomy (NCBI): domain Eukaryota; kingdom Metazoa; phylum Chordata; class Aves; order Passeriformes; family Orthonychidae; genus Orthonyx; species Orthonyx spaldingii. The sequence continues at coordinate 420,393 of VZTJ01000758.1, forward strand.
TACCTGAGGTTAATGAGGAAAATCCCTGCTGCTGTGAGTTTTGATTTGGAATTATTTTTTATCTGGTTAATGTGATGTGTGGTTTACTATTTAAAAAAAAAAACAAACAAAAACAAACAAACAAACAAAAAACAAACCCAAAAAACTGTACCTCAGAAAAATGCTTACATTTTACCCAATCTGGACTGCATTTGGGAAATTACCCTGGACAGGGGCTCATAAAAAACAAGAGACCTTTAGAAAAAGTCTTTCACTACTGTACGCCAGCAGAAGGTTGAGATGTAAAAATTGAGACTAAAACTGCATTAAAATACAGAGAGAGCCTTTCTAGCAACCTTACAGATATCCCATTTCCAACAAAAAAAGAATCATTGAAGAGATACAGAGATATCCACCGAGCAGTGAACAGATAATAAATCCTAGAAGAAATGAGAAATCAGTTGAGAGTTTATCCTGGACTGCACAGCCCTTTTTCTGAGAAGCACAGCCCAGAGGAGGCAGCTGTCCATGGCACAAGGAATTTGGTTTCCTTGCCATGATTGCTACAGACAAGGGGTCAGCAACCTTTCCTTGCACAATGCTCCAGAAAGTATTTTTCTTTCCCAAATTAAAGGCTGCCAGTGACTGAACTGGTGAAGCTGAAGCAAAGCACACTCATCATTGCAGGGGGGTGGACCAGATGACCTTTAAAGGTCTCTTCCAACCCAAACTATTCTATGATTCTGTGATCAGCTGACGATAGTGTCCTGTTTTGTTAAAAACTGAGCATCCTTTCTTCTCCAGATCTGAAAATCAGCCAGGGATGAGACGCTGCTGCTCCCATTCGTCTTCTGCCACTAGAACTGCCCTCACTAGAACTGCCCTCACTAGAACTGTCCTCACTAGAACTGTCCTCACTAGAACTGTCCTCCAAGAGTGCTCTTTCCAAAAAGAGCACTTTAAATGCTGGATACATGTTGCTAAACCATTTTATTTTGGGAAAGATTCCTTAAAAACCTGGGAAGCCTGGTCTGAGGATGGGATGGCCAGTCAGTTGCCAAACGTGCTCTGATAGGAGCAAGGGAGAATCTCAGCCTGAACTGTGGAATTCCCATGGACACAGAATTGAGAGAGTTTTTTATGAGGAAACTGCAAGAGTCACACCAGAATAGGTGTGCTATTATATATATAAAATATTATAGATAACAGGACTTCTGCTGCCCTTGCTCCTAAAAACTTTGGCTTGTGTCTCTTTTGGAGACCCCTGGGAAATGGTAAATACAGCTCCCTTTAGCACTAAAAGTTCTCTGTCAGCAGGAACCTCTTTATGTGCACAATGTGTGTGTACTGCAATCACATTTATTGTACAGAAAACCTGTAGGCACCAACTTCAACAAATTAATTGGGAATAAACTATTCTTGTTGGCAAATGTCAGGTTACCCTCATCACCACTCTGGCTATCCGACGTTTTCCTACACAAAACCAAACCCAAGGGCTATTTATTCCCACCTGTCCCAGAGCTATAAAGAGCCTTTGATTACAGTAATATTCCACAACCTCTGCTACTGAGCAAATCCAAACCTGTCACCCAGCACTGCCAGCAGGAGGCTTTAAAGGTATCTCAGGCATCTTTTTCCTTAGCAGATGTTCTAAGGAAGCATTGGTATTCATTTGGCAAATAGAGAAAGAGCACATTTTATAATTGCCCGGGCCCAAAACAAAGGCTGGTTCTGTCTGCAGACACCCCAGTTGGAATTAGAAGTGCAGTTGCTGTGGGAGTGAGGCACCAGTGGCACCAGAGCTGGGCTGGTCACAGCCTGAGGTCTAACAGACAAGACAGTCTCCACCTTCCCACCTCCAAGTTTTGGCCAGGTGGGATGCTTGGGGAGCTGGTTTATAAGATCTCCTTTTTATCTCCAGGAAAGAAAAACACCACCAAATCCTTCCAGGAGAATGTTCTCACCTTACAGCACCCAGCCAGTCACTGTTCCTCCTTTCACTTTGCTGTCCCATCCTATTTCCCAGCTCTTTGAGAAGCCCCAAGTGAGCTTCACCTTGTGGCTCCTGCTTCCAGGCAAACCTTGCCCCTTCAGTCACTTCAAGGAGAAATTCCTAACCCACTGCTCCTGAAGTGGGGAAAAGCTCTTCCCAGCACACCTTCCATGACTGCACTCACTGGATTCATTGGCTCCTGAATTTTAACCTTGGACAAGCCTCACAAGCCCTGAGAGCAGCTCAGTTGGTCAGAGCATGGTGCTGATAATGCCAAGGGGGTGGGTTTGATCCCCATATGGGCCATTCACTCAAGAGATGTGATCCATCATCCTTTTGGGTCCATCCAACTCAAAATATTCTGTGACCCTGTGAAGCCTCATGCACTCAGTTCCTGTATTCCATGGGAATCACTAACACCACTAGATTAATACCAAACACTCAGGAGGAAAATCTGGCTAGTGTGGGACACTGAAGAAAAACCACTTTGTGCTTCACGATTCAGCTGATCCTAAGAATTGAGCCAGTTCCTGCTGCTGAGGATCTGTCCTTTTATTGAAAGACAGCGAGCTGGGAAAAGGGATGAATAGGAGAGGCTCAAATGGCTCATGGAGCTTTTCTCTTGTAGTTCCCTGAGCAGAACCTCAGCGAGGTCAGGGAGTGTTGGGAGCTGTGGTGGGATGCCAGCTTTTTATCGTGTCCTCTGCAAAGGGGAGTTACTGGTCTCACATTGATTTCTGTTGTGTGTTTTCCCAACATGAAACGCTCCACTGTCACAGCTCAGCCACCGATAACCCTTCGCAAAACCCCACAGGAGAAACTGCTGCCACCACCTGAACACTTCCCTTTAAAATCACACTTGGAGCAGTGTCCTGACTGTGAGGTGAGGCTGGAGGAGCTCCAAGAGCCTTCCCCAGCCGTGGATGCCTGCGAGCAGAGGGGCAGTGCAGCTGCACGTTCTGTTCCTGGCTGGAGCAGGGCTGGGCAGAGGCAGAGCCCGGCTCTGGGGTTGTGCTTTGCTCCCCACAGCGGCTGCTCCAGGAGGGAGGTGAGGGTGTGCTGGCAGCACCACAGGCCTGCTCTTTGCAGAAAGTACTTTCTGAAAGGAACAAACAAACAAACAAAAAAAACCAAAACAGAAGAAGCAAAAATGAACAACTCTATCATTATCTGATGTGCTGAGATCTCGGCAGAGATCAGCTCAAAGATCCATATTGTTTACAGCAGCTGATGAGTCTCACAAGTGCTGAAGCTGTGCTCTCGCTTAAAGTGCTAACATATTTACAGTTTTCAGTCCTGTCCTTAGCACTTATCTGTCATTTCAAGATGAATGCTCCTTTTGTACAGCCTAATCACTTGCACGAACACTCCACTAGCTCAAAATCCCAGATTTGTTTCGCTTTTCCATTAGCAGCAATTCTGTACTTTGGAAATTGCTTAATGCAGCAAATCTGAAAAAAAAAAAAAAAACCAAACCCAACTAGTTTTGTTCAAAGGTATTTCTTTGGCTGTGACAAGTCTAGAATGGAGGGAAAGATATCAAATTACTTTCATCTGATGCAATTTATCTGAATTTTACTGCACACCTCTCCAAACACACTTATCTGTTGTTCTGCTCCAGCTTGGTTATTGACACTGGAATAATTAGTGAAGATCTATAAAAGATCAGACTGGATCAGCAACAGATCTAACTAAACCCCTGATAAGAAGCCATTTTCTCATGCTCAACAATCTTGTCTCTATTTATAATATTTCAAACATTTGGTAGGATCCCATCCTGCCTCCTCCTCTCCCAACAAACAGCAGGAGCATGTGCAGTGAAAAGCTGTCAGTCATTCCGTTTTTACAGGAATAAAGGAACGTGGGTCATTCTACAACTCAGTAACTTAATTTTAAAAAATGCAACCCAGGCATGCAAGAAAGAGGATACAGCTCTGAGGAGGAGCTCTTCCCCTGCTGGATGTTTTACATTACCCTCACTGGGTTACTGGCCTGTCACAAATCAGCTGCAGATGCACCTCAGAAAATGCTCAGCAATGCAAGATGCATCTGTTGTTTCTGCTAATCCTGGTCCTGCTGCAGTCAAAAAAAAGGACAACATCTGATTTTCAGAGCTCTCCAGGAACGTCTACAACTGCAGTTTAGAAGGCTCCATACTTGAGCAAAAAGAGCACCTCAGTTACGTGTTGGGCACAGCATTAGATACCTAAAGATCCAGGCTGGGAATGAAAATGCTGATCTGGAATAGACCTTTGCTGTTCCTAAGGAATTGCCAATCCAAACCCTGAGTGAATTTGTGCTTTAAAGGATGTGGTGTCCCATTCCTGCCCAAGTATTTTCTAAAAACAACAATTCTGCATATGAAGTGCATTTTAGTGCAGAAGCACACCACAGCCTTTAAATGCCCTGAGTGCTGTAAATACTAAAAATTGATAAAAACACCAGAACTGTAACCATACCATAGTATATAGACCATCTTCCATATTAGATACATAGCCATGAAAATTACCACAATAATAAACTGCATTCTAAGGTAAGATTTTGAAGTCAGAAGATGTTTCAGTTCTGTGTAACTGCACTGTCAATCTACAGCCTTTCCATTCTGGCTTATTTTAATCCACCAAAGCAACACCTTTAGCATCAACATAGATTTTCTTTGCCCTTTTTGTTCTGTCACTTTAATACAACCACAAACCCCACCTCTGAGGTGTGTAAACATCACTGGATCTGCTTCACAAATCAGCTGGATAAAGAACAAAGTCACACAACTTGGCCAAAGTCACAGACAAAGTCAGTGGCTGAGGTGGGAATAAAGTCTATGTACTCTGCCTCTCCAGTCAGGTAACACAGATTGCTTTCTCATTGCAGAATTCTGCTTTTATTTATACTCAGAAGAACTTGATGCTGCAGCAGTTTGTGCCAATTTGAACGAGCACAGAGTACCTCCCATTACCAGGCTGTTAATAAGAACTACTTTGGCAAACACAGGTTTTTCCCTGTGTCCCTAGGAAATGCTACACTACTATTTACAGGGGATTTGTTTGATCTGGAAAGCCAGGCAATTCACTCCTTATCTCCAGGACATGAAACAAGCCTGGGATGTGAGGTGTCCAACAGTTCTGGACATCCATATCTGTTCATACTGAAGGAATTACAATAGGAGCAGGGATGCTGATAAAGCAAGAAAAGCCCTTTTCTCTTAACCCTTCCTGGTAACGCAGCAGAAAAATCCACCCAGGGTGGAATATGAGCAAAAACCTCTCCAGCCCTAAATGCTACTGCTGTGTGACATCTATCCATGGGAGAGTTCCCAGCTTTCTGAAGGCACAATCCAAAGAGTGGCAAATGCCAGCATTTGGAGAAACTGAGACGGTTACAAAATATAAAAAACCTGTGGATGGGAGGAAAATTGGGCAGGGAAGCAGGAAGGCAGTGGAATGACACTGGTGTGGGAGATGCTGTGTAATTAGCCACTAGAGGGAACAAGAGTCATGCTCTTAATTAAGGTGCAGCTTCTTTTAGCGGGGGGGGGCCTGAGGGTTATCCTTGCCCAGGGAAGCTGAACGGGGAGGGGTTGAACCCATTCCCTGTAAACTTTGGAGCGGAACAAAGCTTTTCTGCCCTTTGTCTGTGTTTCATTCTCCCCTTTCAGGTCTCTATAGGCCTTGGCACAAGCAAGGAACAGGGCCTGAAGGATTCAGACACCTTTCACATCTTCCACCTGCAATTAACTATTTTTTGCACCTGGTAAAAATTAAACAAAACCTGAGATCAGAAGGGATGAGACAAAGGAGAGGAAAAAAAAAAGAAGAAAATGGTGAAAGAGACAAAGCTGTGTTTTGCAGACAGGGTACACTTTGGTGTTGGCTCTCTGAAGGAGAAGGGAAGAAAAATCACATTCAGCTCATTGCAAATGGTGTGAAAAACGTGCAGTGATGCTGTGCTGGTATCAACAGACTGAGACAGTGGTTGGGAGGGATGGGAAGGACCTGTACCCCCTCCTGCCTGCTGCCCTGACTGGAGCTGCATGAGGAAAGTGAATGAGGCAAAAAGCAACAGCCCCTCTTTTCCTCTGCTGCTGCTGAGGGACACAGACCTATTCAACAGCACAGCAAGGACTGAATCACAGACAAACAATCTTTGTATTACCATAAAAATGACAAATAAGTAACAGTTACAGCCTGTAAACACAGGGTTCAAATGAAATGGAGTTCTAAGTGGTACAGTGTAAGTGGAAGCAGGATCCCACTCCTATTGGAGCCAGCTCAGCCTGAAGAGTATCAGATGTTACTCGGGCCTTAGAAGGCCTGAGACATAAACGATGTGTGTAAGAGAAAAAGAAGTCAAATGACTCATGACAGAGTTTGCTTTAATATAAATGACTGCTTCTGGCTCTCTGCTTTCAAAGCCTTGCCATGCTCAGGTCCTGAGCAGCTAACCTGGGCAGCTGGCTCCCTCAGCCCTGTCCTGCAGTTTGTGTACAAAATCCTGGCATTTGCAAACTCCTGTTCCTCTGGCTGAGGGAGGGCAGTTTATTTTAGCACTGTGATCAGTGCCATCATAAATCTCCCCTCATCCAGTCCAAGAACACTGGCACAGCCCAGTCAGTGCTCCGTGCATATGCTGTGCCCGTAAAACAGAGGACAGGCCACGAGGCTTTCCTGAAGTCCTGCAAGCCTTGAGAAGGGACCTGAGGTGAGGGATCAGCACTGAATGAGCCACAAACCATCCCCTGCTCTTTGCTTTTCATTATGTGAGGACATGGGTAAGGGACTGGGATGTGGAAAGAGTTGGGAAGAGAAAGAACTAAAGAGGAGAGGAGAGGACAGGACAGGACAGGAGAGGACAGGAGAGGACAGGACAGGACAGGACAGGACAGGACAGGACAGGACAGGACAGGACAGGAGAAGGATCAACAATGGGAAAAAAAGTAAAAACTACTAGACAAAAGAGAAGCACAAATGAGAGCAAAAATACAAGAGGAAAGAATGAACAACATCAGAGTGGGAGCAGGGAGAGGGAGGTGGTGGCTATTGGGGATTTAGTGGTGAGAGAGAAAAGTCCCATTCTCTGCCACACTATCTTTATTCTCTTTCCATGCCTGGTTCTCCTCTGGGATGAGTGGAATGTCCATGTCCAGAAAGCCACACATTTGGCATTTTGTGTCTTATAGCAAACGTGCTGAATATCTACAGGGGCAAAGTTATACCAAGCAAATAAAAGAGTGAACCTTGCTTAGTCTTTCATGCAATGCAAGAATCATCCCTTAGATGGGACTATTGCAAAATTAAACTACCTTGCAGCCACAGCCAGTAAATAATGAGTAATGTGCTTGTATGTTCAAAGCTTTTATGCCAACCAGTCCAGGAACGTGAGGAGAGCTCATCACAAAAAGGCCCCATTTATCAGAAGGGCTTCACACAGCTTAGCATCCTTAGGGCCATTACTCACCTCCCACACCTCAGCTAAGTGCCAGCTCCCAGCCCAGAGCCTCACACACATCCCTCTTATCTGCTGCAAGACACACGAGCTGCTTCCCTCGGTCTGGTCTAAAGATACAGCATTCAATACCTAAACTACTTAAAGTTAACAGAAATGGGTGATTGCACAACAACATCTAGAAAGCCACCGATGTGGGAAAACGAGGCAAAAATTAAGCCTTACCAGACATTTTGAAAGCAAAAGGAGTTTGAAGGCTACAAGACTCAGCCATATTTTGCTGGATATATCCAAGGTGTTTAAGTCAGTTCTGTGCTACAGGGCTGGGCAACGAAGGCACCTTCCAAAGGTGACACGTTATCATCATCCACCCCGTGGTTTTGGGAAGGAGAGGTTGGGCTGCATGATGGTACAGCCCTCCCACACATGCCTGTCATGCAGAGACTCTTCAAAGGAAAAAATATTGATTAGAAGCTGCTTTATTTTCCAGAGTGTCCTCCCTTGAGGGTTCCCCGTGCTTCCCAAGCTCCCAAAGAAGTGACATGGTCAGATCTAACCATCCCTCATTAGTGAGGAGTCTGTTGCCACACCCCTTTACTCTGTTCCTTGCCCAGAAGATGTGTTCCCACCCGAGCTCCCCAAAACACCACACTCCTCCCCAAAACATCCACCTGGCAAAGGACTGTGTGGGAGCTGTGTGCAAACAGCAGGTGCTGACACAAACAGGCCCTGCATGGGCCAGGAGGTATTTCTGTACTGAGGGTCAGTGATGCTCGGGGGAATGCAGCTCCCAGGAATGCGACACATCGAGGACATGCCCCATAAATCATTCCTGAGACAACAACCCAACTGCCTGCTGCTGTGCACTTATAAGGCACAGCAAGCAATGGGCACTGCAGTTCTCCCTCTTTGTGCTCTTCCAGTGTTTTTCAAGGCCCATCTGGAGGAATATCTTTGTGCAAAAATCTGCAAGTCAGGCTTTTCCATGCCCACTTGGTGGCCAGCCTTTCTGCCTTTATTTCCCTCAAGAGTGACAATTATGGTCTTGCTACTCACTGCGTGGACACTTGTCCCAATAAAAACAAAACAGAGCCATGAAGGAATTTCATATGGATTCTCTGTATCTCGCTGCCCAACTTCAAACTGTGCCTCAGAAATTGTAAGCACAGGACATGTGAAAAGTTGCTTCAAAACAAGAAAGAAGGGGTTGGGAATGGTTGTTGTATGTCTGTATCTAAGAAACCAAGGAAACAAGAACATACGACTGAACAAAGAGGAGAGAATGAGAATTGGATTCCAACTCTGAGGAAAGACAATATGTTAAAAAAGCAGCTGCCTTCTAATAAATGTTATGGGATCTCTCCTTCACCATTTCAGATCCATGATTATATGAACGGGAATTAAAAAAAAATGTCTTTACTGCTAACCACAGTAAAATGTATTGGACACTCTGAGATAACAAAGTCTTGTTAAACTACACAGAGAAGGAAAATGTTAAGAAACAAACCCCTCTAGACATGTTTAGGAGCAAGGATAACACAGGATATGTAAAACAGAAACCTTTTTCAAATATAGGGTGGCAAAAGTACGTCCTAGTGGTCTGAACTACCGGCACCAAATCCCACAGCTAAGTGATCATAATGTCCTTCAAAAACTTCAGTGTGAAAAACACTCGAGCATTTCAGACAGTGCTGTGACTCCACATGCTCGTGCTTCGCCACGGAACAGTCTGATCCCTGTGCTGACATAGCAAGAGTGCAAATCCCAGATGGAAAATTAATCTCACAATGCAGCCAGATTGAGTTTCCAATTCTCCAGTGCATAACTTGAAGGTTGTCCTGCTCAGCTACTGAAGAGGTGAGGGCAGAGAGACTTTAACTTGTTTGACATCCCAAACATCATTTAAACAAGACACGCTCTGAAAAGGACCTTCTTGGCTACTGACAGCTACAAAGGATCCGTGGCACCTTCCTTTGTCCTCATCCTGCCTATAAAATATTGCTATCACACTTTTCCCTGCTTAAATGGCCTGGACAGAAGGGGAGTCCAAGGTCCAAATGACTTCAGCTGTGTAAAATTGGTCCTTAAAATAGAAAGGAGAAGGATCACAGTACACTTTTAAGAAAGTATCTATCTACTGTAAAGACACATTTATGGTTTCCTCATATTTATGGTTTTCCTCAAGAACAGACAGGGTCAGCAAGCTGGAAAAACTGTAAGGTTGTGATATTATTAAACTTCTACAAGCTGATCTTAATCTCATTCTCCTTGGAAAAAAAAAATCAACTAATTGTACATCTCCTTAGACAAACTCCACTGTGGTCGTTTCATGGTTTGTTACAAAAACACGCAGCAGCAGAAGCTGAACTATTCCAGGCAGCATTTTTTCTCCTGCTTGCCAGGTCCTGGGCTTACTGACAGATGAGAAAAATACCATTGGTTTAATAAGAGTCTCAACTTGTGCAGATTAACAGAACACTACATCTTATTCTTTGCCAGCATCAGCTGATGTGAGTTTTTAAAGAGCTGAAAGACATGACAATGTAAGTGTTAATCCCACAGACAGAGCAGGTTACAGTCACATACATGTGGTTGTGTCTAATGCAGTAATTCAGGGTGTGAAAGATCCAGAACTCAGGAGAAGTCCGTGGAGCTGTGCCACTGTGCAAAGCCAGCCACACTTTCAGCATAAAGACAGATTAAATCGATTTCTTTTGTCACGCTTCCCTCCAAGAGGGCTTCATTACCTTTTCAGTCCATCCTCGTAAATGTGAAAAATAGGTGATAAAATCTTTATCACCAGTCTCAGCCAGGATTAACAAACAGGGAAGTCACACTGATATCCCGACACACGGTGCCCCATCTCCTTCCAGCAATGCCCAAATGAAAGGCAATGTTTTATTTCATTAGTGTGGAATTTCATGCTCATTTCTGCTTTCAGAGAAAGAACAAGGCCACCTCCCGAAGCACTGGACTGCTGAGGCTGCTGCCTCCAGTGTTAGAAGAGCTGTGCCAAACACTCAGCTCCTGTAATGGGCAGTTCTGTTACAGCTGATGTATCACACGGACTCACTGCAGCTGCCTTCCCCTGTCATTAAAGAGTTACTGAGAAATTCCGAATCTGAACATTTGTGTGCTGCGTGACATTTCAAGTGCAGCGTGCCGAGTTCCCACAAAGAGGACAGCACTTAACAAAAGACTCAGCCTTTGTACCCCATTCCCTGTGGCACCCACAGCTTGCTCCTGAAGGGGCAATAACACAAACCAATTGCAAGAGCTTTAATCACCTTTATCATCTTGAGATGTGTCATCTCCCAGTGAACTGTGTCAGATTCCTGTGTGGGCTCTGATCCAGGGAAGTACTGCAGCACACAGGCAGTCCTGCTTATCTTCAGCTGAGCTTCTTGCCTGCTTGAAAGTCAGATGATGCACCCCAGTGCTGGACTGGATTGGGGCACTGGAGAAAACTGGTGTCACTCCTCCAAAATCCTGGAGCAGCGCTGATTTACATTAACTGGGAATGCTGCATTAGGATTGTGGACTAAGATCATCTGTCATTGCAGCAGCTATCTGACCTGCTATGACAAACTCTGACATTTACTTAGACAAGTTTTTACCTGTAATAATTCCAAGTGATATAAACCGACCACAAATCATCTGCTGTGACAATGAACTAAACACTACTGCACAGCATGTACTGGTCTGATAATACATCAAATGTATGACAACATATAGCACCAGACACTGCACTCCCCCAAGAACATTTCACAGCAACAGAATTATTTCCCTCCACTCCAGTATAAAAGGCAGCCAGCAGGATGATATCAAATGGGGGCAGCTCTGCTTCTCCTAAAAGGACCTTGGGGACTGCAAGGAGATTTGTGTATCTGCACTTCAGCAGCACAGCAATGTGGAAATGTTAAAGTTAGTAAAGCAAACAGACCTCAAATGAGAAGGGCAACAGATGTCAACCAGTATCACATGTCAGTAAACAGCAACAAGGCAGAGGGTACTTTTCTAAGCACTTTTGTGAGAGCATCGTGCGAGCAGCTACAGCCTCGTCTCAGCTGTGTGATCTCTGCATGGTGGTGTTTGTGTGTGTGATTTAACTCCCACCAAGAGAGGAACTCCAGCCACATGGAAATGCTGTCCAGTCTGGAGTCAGCTGAAAGAAAGTAGAAAGGTTTCTATAAATTTATTGTGGCTTGGAAAGTGAAGAAAAGTCACACTCTCAAACTGATTGAAAGCTCATTCTGTGCTTGGCAGAGACAAACCAGCATTTATATTTCTCAGCTTTAATACAGAGGGATCATCCTTAGGGCACAAGAGTAGTAGTGATTCATCTGCTTTTTACCCTCACTGCAAAGACTTCTGACAGTAAGGCCAAAATATGCTAACTAGAAAGGCACTCTTTGTACCATAAACACCAGGCCACAAGGAACTGGACAGTGGCCATCGAATCACTCCCTTTTCATTTCTCTCTCTCATCTATATTTCTCTCAAGATTTCTGGTAAGGAGGCAGCTGACTCTATACAAAAGCCAGAGGCATTGCCAGTATCTTGGTGGTTTCATGCATGCCATGTTGAATCTAACTTTATTACACAAGGGGAAAAAAACCACTTTCAACTAGGGAGAGCCATGTTTCAGTGTCAAAACACCAAGGAAAGAGGTAAAGGGATGGAGTTCTACTGCCAAGTCACTGCCTTCAGCCCAGGCCTGCTTAGATGTATATGTTCTCCACAGCCATTGAACATCTTACATGGAAAAGTTTGGTTCTCAAAGGCACTCAGAAGAAGAGGCCACACCAGCCAATACATATTGAGGAAAGCAAGAGTCATTTTTTTATTCCTTGCCCAAGGATGGTCTCCACTAAACCTTGGGCTCAAACTCTACATGCCCAGAACTGGAGTTCTTGAAGAAAAGGAAGGCAAGATCACAGCACCTTGACACGCTCCCTGTGTACATCATGGTGCCTAGGAACAACCATCTCCTTCCTCTGCCTTTCCAAAATCCTCTGATTAAGGGAAGAGGAAAAAAAAAAACCCAACGTGGCAGGAAGGCCTTTGCTAAAAGGTGCATTAATTAGGTAAGGCAAGCCAACGAAATGATTAATTTGCTGTTCCCCTTCAGTATTATGTTTACACAAGTTGATTATAGCACTTAATTACTAATTCACCCTGCTCAAAAACAAGAGTGCTTTAAATTTTTAATGAGATGAGGGAAGGCAACATTCCCGAACTCAACAGGGAGAAGTCCTTTTATTTCCTCTTTTGATTTCCCAAGTTATTACCATTTCTAAGGAAAAACTTATCCTTTCCCTGATCTTCCACTCAGTCCTTGCTTTTGAAAATATGGAAATCATGAGACACTTGTATGAATTTCAATCTATGGCCTGCCAGGTAATGCTTTGGAAGAGGAATAGAGGATCAGATCAACTGCAGCACGGCCACGGAAATAAGTGGAACAAAATTACACCAGAAACGGCCTGATCCAGACATGGAAATGGCCTAACCCCCTCCAGTTCTGCCAGCACAAAAGCTGAATATGTCCCAGCACTATTTATGGGTGCTCTTATGAAATGTTGTCTCTTCCCCACTGCCAGTTGGGCCATTACCAAGGTTGTGGACTAATTGTACTCAGGAACTTCTTTACATTCACGACTGTCTGCAACACTTTAATTGTTACAGGGCAAACACACCATGTATCTTATATTCTTCCTGGCTGATCTTTGTAAAACTTGTGCTATCTGTGGGGTTTGTTATTTGACTTCTCCCTCTGTGCTCTACCACCCAACGACGTCCTGGGACACTGAGAGGAGATGCCCATTCAATGAAGCAAAACCCAGCAGTGCACAAACAAACCTCTCCAAGGCTCCTTTGGTACGGAGCTGTGAGTGAATTATTTCCCTGCACCACCTTAACTTCAACTCCCACCTGCACCAGAGGCCACAGACTCTGAGCCAGGGGACCGCGATCCCCACGGCTCCTGGGGCTGCTTCCAGGGGTGCAGACTGGACCCAGGGGGTCCTTCACCTGCTCAGCTGCTGCTGCTGCTAATTAATTCAGCTAATCCACGTGAGATAATTACCTAACACCTCTTCCTAGAGAATCCAGCTCGTTTTTACACATCTCTGATCTACTTTATAAAAACAATGGGAAAGCTTTTCCCCGTCTTTTTGCAGGATGTACCATCAACTTGCATAACAACCAAAACCAACTAAACCTCCCTTAAAAGTCAATTTTATACCCGAAAAATCTTGTAATCTTGTAGACTCTAAATTCTAGCTCAGTGTTTCACAGCAAAAATGTTCACAGAAAGCTGATTACAGAGAGTTACCAGCAAAATGCATTCTAGAAAATCAGAGTTTCTTCTCTCCCATGCTGGCCAGTAACAATGTCCCACGTGATTGCAGCACATCCAAAATAAATCTGGTAATCTGGTTCCATACAGGTAATTTTATTAATTGCTTTAATACGCAATTAAGGAATAGTCAGTGGGCTGCAGGGTTTTATAAGGCAATAATCCTGTTCCCTGGTGTACAGCTTTGTCCCAAAGAGTGGGCTATCCAAAAAAAAAAAAAAAATTAGCTGGATGACTGCCAAATCAAACAGCACCTTCTTCCCATTTTCAATTACGTACGAGTGAGGCAGAGTAACGAGGATATACTGGAAACTTTGACATTTATTTATTGAACATTTTTACTGAGAAGGAATTGCTGGCTGGCTAAACCGGAAACTATATTTTTACTATAGAAACAATCCCACAGAAAAGCAGGATCCTGCTGCTCAGCATGAAAGGAATGGCTAGGACCAATAAATTGACCCATCTAAGCCAGCAATGTTAAGGTTATTTCATTCAATGCAGCACATATTTCAAAAATCCAAACCCCAAAAACACAGTCTATATTTCAAAAAACTTTCTGTCACACTGTTTTACACAGCACTGTCTGCTGGGACCCAGCCAGGCTGTGCTAGAGCTCCCACAAAACCACTCAGGGAAAAAGTGTGCAGCATTTGTAGGGGCAAATGAAAAGATAAATCAATAAGAAATTCAGAGGATTTTCTCCCCTTTCTGGAGTTTCTAGAGATTAAATAACCAAGAGACGAAATGGGGAAGAACTCACCACACTGAATGTTTTTTTTTCTTCTTTTTGGATAGACCAATTGTTTCACCACAGAGGAGAAAAATGCAGGGAGAGCAAATGAAGAGGAAAATAGGGAAGTCAACATTCTTTGAAGCAACAACATATGGTGACCAGGCCTGAGAGATGGAGGTTATAAATCTTGCCTTGATAGAATTACCTAAAGATGAAATTGCAGCTTCAAGGGGCTTGAACTTTTCCATCCACACTAGGAGCTTGCAAATTAACCTGTTTGGTCACAGCTTTTGCACTAACCTTCATTTCCAAGGCTCCTCTGTAAAGGCTCAGTAAACTGAGAATTTGGGTGCTAATACAATGTGGCCAGTAGGAAGCATGGAAAACTTTGCACAAATCACTTGAAATACGAAGAAAAATAAGAATTAGAACAAAACGCTGAATTGTTCAAAGAGCAGCAGCATGGGAAGGGAGAAGACACAGGAGGCAGGTTGGTGCTTGCTGCTCTGTGACAATAAACTTATTGAGGGATATCAAAGGATAAAGGAAAAGCTCTTCACTGTTCCAGCCACTATGAGCCACGGCCCAAGACGGGTCAGGGTGAGGCTCCTGCTGCCCCACGTGTGCTCCTGGCTGGGTGCAGCATCGGCCACGTGTGTGAGCGACTGCCTGTCCTTGGAAAAACCATCCCCTGAAACAGGTGCTTCCCCTCTGCAGCCCCCAAGGCCGGGACACCACAGGATTGAGCTCCAGATGGTGCAGGAGGATGAGAGCACAGCAAGCACCACGGCCACAGACCTGTCCTAGGAAACACCACCCAATTCCAAGGCATTTCCTACCTGTTAAGTTAAATAAAGCCTAACTCTGATTACTCCAACTCACCATAGAGCTGGCTGTTCCCTAGATGACCCATCTTGTTCTTTCCTCTGCTGAAAAGGATGTCCTGGGAGATCCCGAGGATCTTGCCTTTGTGTCCAGTTTCTGAGTGAGGCAGCTGCTCTGAGCTGGCTGCCCCCTGCCCCAAATCCCTACAGGGTGCACATTCCATCACATTCAGCATCCCTGGCGGGTTTCACTGCCTGGCAGCAGCCAATGCTGCTGTCAGCAGAGCATGATAAAGCTGGACTAAGATTAACAGGAGTGATTTTGAGGGATCCAGATGTGGTGCTACTTCCAAGCTGTCCTGAAACTGCTTGAGTTTTAGAAAGTGGAGAACAGCCAACCCATAAAAACCAGGGAGCTGTTAAACATTTTGATTCTGACATTGAGTGGAAATGTCCAAAAACTGTTCTGAGAAATGTGACCAGTGGCTGGGAAAAATACAGTAAAAAAATCTCCTTCAGAAAACCATAGACATAAGGAGAGAGGTTATTGTAAAAATCCCACAGTTTTCTCCTTTACTACTACACTGAGCAAACAAAGAGCTTTGGAAAGCACAGTAATTAAGCACAAACCATCCATTAGAGGAGAGGTAATAACCTGTATTTGTGAAGTCTACAAAGATGTTGCATGTTTGCAGCAGCACCTCTAAGAAAGAGTTGTTTTGGAAGATGTGTTACGAAAATAAATGTCAGGGAGGTTATGGAACTGCAGTGGTAGATATGCATTTACACTTCCCTGTCCCTAAAATAAATGTATTCAGTTTCTTCCTTTGTGATCCACGTAGCTAAATTCTTCTAAAAATATTCCTAGCTGTTCTGACATTACTGGATATTCTGCTGAAATACTTTTATATATAAGGGCAGGGTTAAAAACTAAAGGTAAGTGAATACACCAAAACTGTATAAAACACAACACAGAAAACTTCACAGCATTAGATTTTTCCAATGCTGATAAAAACAGACTCAATAAAATCAGTTTTGAGACGTTCACTTATTGCACAGTAGTGGAAAACCTCCTAGACTTGGAATGAAATATATGTTTGAAGGCTGAAGATTAACAGAAGAGCAAGAATTAAATATGAAGTCCTGTCACTGAAAGCTGCTGCTGAAATTACATTTATCAAAACAAGGTCTCCTTACAAGCACTGGAATTATTGCACACAGACAGTATCTATTGCACTGTGTATTTGCTGCAATGGGATTCTTTCTAATGGAAACATTCTTATGAAAGGAAACTGCTCTTCCTGCTAACCTACAGAGCACTGGAGAATATTCCCATTTGGAGAAGGGCCAAGCACAGCCCAGCTCCTCGGCTTATGTTGAGCTGTTTATTGATTCCAGTGGAACTGCACCAATTTAACCAGGTCAAGCAGCTGACCTCCCTATTCACAAAATACCTCCAGATAAGCTTTGGTGCAAAATTTCATCTGCAAATATCTGTGCCTGATGTTGTAAAGAAAAATGTGACAAATGCATCGGGGACCATCCTGATAAACAATTCTGTCCAACTGCATTGTGCTGTTTAGAGTCCTTGTGCAGCATGAGGAGGGGACACGGCTTATGGGATTGCCAGGTGGGAAAACAGGCATGATTTGGGACATTCAGACCCTTCTTTGGGTTTGTGATGCCACTGTTGTTTGTATAAATGCAGCTAAGCCATACTTGGACTGATCCACTGACAATAAAAGCCTCACTGCTAGTTCTGCAGCTGTTAATGGACTGAAATAACATGAATGAACATGAACTTCCATCCTCATTATTAACTCTGCATTCACTGGGGGCAAGACAAGAGCTGTGTTATGTTTTACTGCATAAATAATGCTATGCTGCTTCTTACGTTTGACATTTCTCAATATGAGGGAGGGAGGGAAAGTAGGACAAATGTGACTGAGATGAAAGTGTGACCTTCCTGCAGGATCAGAGCCTTGCCACAAATTCCCTGTTTTGTCTGTAAAATTACATGGCCTAAACTTCATACACAGCAGCTTCTATGCATGTCCCCACAGTCCAAAGGCAAATGAATCCTCAGTGCACCTAAACAACATCTGGAGTTACACAGAAGGTAGAGAGAAAGTGATGCTGGCTCTTCTCTGGCTCAGCAGAAGGGACAAACTTTTCCACTTGGATTCAAGTCTGTGCATGGTGCCAAAAGTCAAGCTGTAAAACACATTAAAACCAAAAAAAAAAAAAAAAAAAAAGACATAAAATCAGGTACTGCATACCTGGATAGATGCAAAATCCCCAGAAGCACAAGCTCCAAGAACAGCAGCACCCACCAAAACAGACTCCACTTCTTTGGACAGCACGACAGGCTTGCCTGCAGAGGGAAAAGCCAGGCCTCTGTTAGGGAACACAGCAGTGCAGCACCAGCAGCTCCATAATTAATTAAAACCAAAAAAGACAAACAAAAAAAAAGGAATCAAAAAGGGCTGGAAAACCATTACTCAAAACCCCATTCAGAGCTACGTCCTGCTGTAGGTTAATGTAAATCTCTCTGCTCTGGTGGTTCCAGGCTCCGAGAAAAATGAGGCATTAAATAAAATCATTTTAGCAAAATATTAATGCAGAACATAAAGCACACACTAAAATCAACACCCCAGATCTTTGACACTGCCTGTTTATCTCACTGAAAGGGCTTGGTACAAACCTGTTACCCACACCCTCCAAACCCACGTGCCTATTAAAAGTTGACCTGGAGGGGAAAACAAGGCGGTCTCCTTCTTGTTTCTTTTGCAACAAACAAAAAAAGATTGTTTGTGTTTGGTTTTAAACATACAGCCAACAAAGCCCGTCTGGTTTTGCTGGAAGACATGAAAATACGAGTAGCAAACTTTCTCAAGCTATGTATGAAATAATAAAGGGAAATCTCGTCTTCCAAATTGTGCAAGATGCTCAAAAACAAAATTAAAACATGGGAAAAACAAGCAAACAATATCTATTCTGAAGCAGAATTAAAAATTAGTGTTTCATCACCCACGGGTACTATCGTGAACACACTTTCCCTTGGTTAATGCAGAATTTTCTGAGATCTGTTTCACTAGTGTAAAGAAAAGCAGGAAAAGGCTGAAAAACCAAATAAGAATTAGCCTTCTTTCTTAATTCCCCTGAAAAATCTAAACCAAGAGCAGAAGTCTAAATACTTTCCTAGTTGCACTTCAGATGCTTATCCTCACTAAGCTGAAAAATTTAATATTCCTGCAGTATTTGGCATGTGTCTGCATTTCCATTACTGAGATAATGTCACTCAGTGAATGATGATGCAAACACAGGGGTGGGAGCAGGGATTCCTGCTCACAACAGTCTCCATGACATTATGCCCCAAAAAATGCTGCTCCTGAGAGCCAGCTGTAAGATCACAATGAGCTGAAATTTGCATGAAGACCTAAAGTCAGCCACGAAGAGCTCCTGTAGAGGAAAAAGGCACATGCACACTTTGCAAGATGTGAAATAAAATTATTCATGTAAGAAACAATTATTGACACAAAACAAATTCACCTCACACGCAAAGCTTGCCCTGTCACCTGAGCATTCCTCCAGTTCAGCTGAAGCACAGCTCAGGACTTGGCTCAGCTTGGAACAGCAAATCTAAAGCTCAAGCTCAAAGCTCCGTGGCCCTTTGCCAGGCGTCAGTGAGCAATTTTCAGTGTGCTCTAAAATTTACTGCCCATTTCCCGCACCGTCAGAATGAATACGGAATTCTTACCAGGCAAACAAAAAGATCAAGATACTTTTTAAGTGGCCTGTGGAATTATCTATTGGATGTCTGCATGGCTGAGTCATGGGCATTTGTAGCTAACAATAATATATTCAGATTTTTTTCTTTTCAGGAAAGAATGGGGGATTGATCCTGGAATGTTAGTTATTTTATCTGATAGGCTCTAATGAGTTCAACATAACCAAGAGCATTTCAGTCAGATGAACTCTGACATCCCTTGTCAGTCACCGATTTTACAAATGGGGGAGAACTCCAGACTGCAAAAAGGCCTTTTTGTACTGAATTGTACTTGGCCATTAGTTACAGTCAAAGAACTTGTGATTACATTTTAATCCGAATACCTTTTCACAGATCTTTTCTTTTACACATCACGACCCAGCAGCCCAACTCTACATGTAGCTGAAATTCACCTAAAACATTTGAGTTCTAGAAGGAAAGGCAAGGACTTAACATGAGTTTTCAGAAAGCATCTCTTTGCCTACAATATATTTAGTGAATTTTAAGGTCAACAGGCATTGTGGTTTTTGCTTGTCCATCTCTGTTTTCCTCTCTGGTAAGTACATAAAGCACGTTTTCATCTTCCTTCCTGCATCAGGGTTATAACGTGGGGCTTGATGTTTGGGCAAGTCAGATCTCCAGACCAAATGCCCCAAATTTGGGCCTTAAACTTCATTCATGACAGCTCAACTGATCTTAATTTGAAATAAACCCAAAACACACACCACTCAATGTTTCTCTGAAGTCCTTTACTCTAAATTTCGTTATGTTTTCCACATTTTTTGACGTATATTCAACAACTCGCTGAGATGTGCAACACACACAGGCTGAAGAGAGACCAAAAATACCACGGAGCCCTGAGAGCTCCTCTTGTAGTGAAACACACACCCAGGGCCTTCAAAACAACGTGCAACACCTTGGAGCAAGAATCCAGACATTGTCCCCTAAACCACATCAGTGACACAGGCATGGAAGCAATTCAGGAAAGAATTGTTCTATAGAATGGATACAATGCCCAGCACGAGCAGGAAGTGTCACAAATCAAATAGGATGAAGCCAACACAACATTTCATTACACAGTTTTTTTTGGCCATGCAGCAAAATACAGCTCTATATAAAGACAGCCTTTATTTTTCCAAAGACAAAGTACTTGGACACCTTAAATAAAAGTATTTACACTCCTTTCCCTGCACTTCCCCAAGCTTANTTTCATTACACACTTGTTTTTGGCCATGCAGCAAAATACAGCTCTATATAAAGACAGCCTTTATTTTTCCAAAGACAAAGTACTTGGACACCTTAAATAAAAGTATTTACACTCCTTTCCCTGCACTTCCCCAAGCTTACCAGTAATGTCAGCGTGCATCTGCACAAACAGAGGGTTCTTGCTCAGCCCACCACACAGAAACAGCGCGCTGATGTCGTGTCCTGCTGCCTGCATGGCCTCCAAAATGTGTCTTGTTCCTAACTTCAAAAAGGGAGGGAAAAACAAAACCAGATGAGCACGGGAGAGCAGCCACAGGAGCAGAACTGCACCTGCACGGCAAAGACATCCCCAGCACAACCTTCTCTTTACTTTGTACAACAGCATCTGAAAATCCGTCTCAGTAAAGAAGTTTCAGTTCTGAAGCCAAATGGCAAAGCAGAACAAAAAGAGAACAGCAAATAAAAACCTGTGTTTTCTGTCTCTTCAGCAAAAGGGAAAACCTGAAGAATTTTGTATTGGCTTAACTATTTACCCTGGCCTTTGCCCTATGCAAATTAAAATGCTTCACTTCATGGCTGGATTAATTGAAACATCTCCAGTGAAGGCGTATTTTAAACTTGTCATTTACAGTCTCCATTCTGAGAAACTCAAATCAGAATGACAGAAGCAAATGCTTTGCCATTTTCAAAAAGAATCTTATCTCTTTTGATTTGCTCTGCTTCCCTCCTCACTGAAGTCAACCATCTCCCTATTTCCCTTTTGCAAGAATATTTTCCATTTCTTTGAAAACTATTTGACCAAAAAATACTTCCCAGCTCTTTACAATACCTTGGAGGTCAAGTTTGAAGCTCAGACTCGACAAAATGTCAAATTCAAGGCAAAACATTGCCCAGGCTGACTCTTTGTAGGCAGATTCCCCCCAAAACGCAATCTGGCCAGAGTTTTCATGAACTGTTATTTAAGTTTTCTTTAGGCCATGCTGCAGTTCATTAAGAGGGCTGCAGCTGCAACAAACCCCTCTTCAAACAGAAGCTACTGAAAATTGGACTTGCAGGGTTCCACCAGACTGGAGACATCCACAGTGAATGCCCAGCACTACTCTGGACAGGCCTTCGAATGGATTTTGATTTTTAGACGAGCAGTTCAGAGGAACCTGAGCAGCCCCAGCCCCAGCTGACTAAATCCATCACTGCCCTATTGACACAGAGGGCTGATTTCCAAATCGCACAGCCACGACTTTAATTATGGAAAAATAAACTGCTCTAAAAGGAGCCTGTCTGCTCAGGACGGCCACAATTACATCTCTGATCATGTTCTCATCTGTCCAACTGTTGCATTGCATTTTGCAGTGAATAGTTAAAAGGAGATTCTCTTTCACTGCTTCTGAAATTCAAATTTATTAACAACTTCTCTCACAACATACACACGTCAAAGACCCTGAGAAAGAACACGCTGTGAAAATTATTTTGTGTTTACCTGCCTGGAAAATTGTATTCACACAGCAATTTAAATTAAAGCCAGACTTATTTCACTGTGGGTGGGGGGGGAACTAATTTAATCCTGGATTGGAGAAAATGCAAATTGAGGGGCTTCAAATGCAAATTTTATATAAAAAGAAAAAAGCATCTCCTGTTGAAAAGAAAACTAGAGATTAACATTCTGTGGGCAGGCCCTACACTTTGTACAAGATTTTTACATAGGTTTAAAGTTTATCTTGCACCCATTGAAGACAGCTAATGGTACAGGATTACTACAACGTCTCCTTCAATAAAAGTGAAAATTGGGAGTGAAAATTTCATTTCCTAGGTATCTCATTAGCAATTAGTAAATATATCGAGTCAAAACCAATGATCTCTGTCTACTTTTTAGTTACTGTCTCCATAATGCTTTGGGGAAAAAATAATTTCCCTTAACTTACAGTGAAAGGAAAACTACAATATGGCCTTTTTATATTAAATCAGCCCAATCAGCTCTAAAAGAGATATGCAGCTGCCAAATTTACTGTTCGAGACAGTATTTGTGTTTTACAATAAAGTTTGAGCTGTATCATATAATGAGATAATAGGTGACTTTCCCAGGATTTCCAGCAGAGAAGGTTTCCACTTCGTTAGCACGAGATAATCACAGGGCACCTGTTCCAGACTGGGAAGTTCCTTTCAGGGGCAGTATCAGTCCCTGGCATTGTTTAACCTCTTATTTCAATGGTGGGATTATCCTGAAGCATCAGGTATAACCCAGCCACATTCATCTGAAAAAGGCTCCAAACTCTCAACAATGAATCCCAGGCTGGGGTTAAGTTCTTGTTATTTGCTGAAGAGGGAGGGTTAACACATGAGATGTACAATTCCCAGTAAATTTACAGCAGCCACCCACCCTCTCCAGCCCAGATGGCTGACCCAGCCTAGAAAAGTTGTTGTTTTACCATGAGAGGAGTTTGGAAGTTTTCCAAACGGACAGAGTTTTGTCAGGAAAACTCCCCAGTTCATCAGACTGTTCATGTTTTGCAGAAACACCTCAAGTTCAACAAATTAAAAAAAAAATAAAAATAAAAAATCGACAGAAAAGATGTTAAAGAGATGTGGATTTTGGTCACCAGAGGGCTGGGGACAGCACGTCCCACTGGAAACACCCTGAGCAGGCTTTCCAAACCACTTCTGTGAGCCAGGGTTTCACCTCAGAACAGAACTTTCCGTGAACTGGAAATCCTGGGTTGGAGAGAAAATCAGGGCAGAAAGAAAAGTGTTCTGAGAAAACTCCCCATCTCTGCGTGCTGGCAGACACGAGGGGCATTCCCAGCCTCCCTGCCCTGCCTGCCTGTCCAGCCATGGCCACGGGCTGGGACTGCTCCCCTCGGGCCAGGGGAAGATGTGCTCTGGTGGGTCTGACCCACAGCCCCTCCCTGCTCAGCCTGGCACCGAGCTCTGCCTCACCCACCGGGCAAACCCATGGAAAAGGGAACAACCTGAAGCTGAGGCTTTCCAGGGCAGCACAGGGCCCTTTGTGCCACTGCCAAAGCTTTGTCCCCCTCTCTCAGCCTCCCTCCAGACAGCTGGGGTGTTAACACTGCTCCTTGTCCTGCCTCCTCCCTCACATCTGCACCAGAGGCAAAAGCTCTGCTTACAGAACTGCCATGAGGACAAGATTTTTTAGGGGAACATCTTCCCCACAGTCTGTCGATTATCCCCCAGCTGGAGTGGTCACCAGCGTGGGTAAACAGTACCGTGCTCCTTGAAGGAACCCATGAACTGAACTCGTGTATTATTGGAAATCTGGTTAGCAGAAGGGAATGATCAGTCTGCCACGGCACCCAGACAATTCATTTCTTCTTTTATGCACTGAAAATGTCTTACAGCAATGGCTTGGATCGTGGCCAAGTAGATAAGGGCAAGTTCATCCAGACCCCGAGACAGTGTTAGTCCAACAACCTGTGCAAAGATCAAAAAGAAGATGTAAAAATCCAGCCAAAGTAAAACTCTGGTATTTTCTGTGGCTTCTTGTCGTAACAAGTTTTAAGTGCTAATTCCAAGCCTTGCTCCTGTGAGCTGTACATATAATGTTATGTTAAACATGTTATTCCTGATCTGGGGAAGAACCACATAAATTATTCTTGCCCTTGTGAAGAAATAAAGAACAAACAGCATATTGTATGGGATTAGAGATAGATTAACTCTGACAGTTTTATGTTATGACTCAGATATTGCTGGTGAATGTATTTAATGTAATAATATGAAAATGCTATTACATAAAAATAACTTTTTAAAAGCATTTCTCCTCCCCCCCTCCCAAGCACCCTAACACTGAAACACAATTAATAATTAAATACTATATCTTAACCTCCTTTACTCTGACATGAATCAATACTGCACTGTAGTTACTCTGGATTAATATCAGGCAAGACCTGAACACAGACATAATCGTGACAGAAAAAATGGGTTGCTATTACCAGTATTTGCACACAGCCATCACACCAAGAAAATTCTGATTCTGCTGCAGTATATAATTCTTTCATAAAATAATGAAGGCATTATTAGGACCCAAAAATACATGTTTCTCTCATTTGTGGTTTAAAACATGCTGCAGTGCTTATGCCTTTCCTATCTCAGCCTTAAATACAGCAGATTTTGGTGCTGGTGAGTAGCTTGAGAGGTTCACTTCAAGGACAATTTGCCATTTTGAAGGACATTTATGCATTAATCACCAGGTATTTTGATATCACCAAATGATACCCTTATGATACCCTTCTGTTACAGTCCTGGTGAGTGAGCTGATCTACCACTGTAAACTCAACGAAGAGAAACACCCAAACACTGAAAGATGGGCTGAAAAGCTGTGTGAATAAAACAACCTATCATCAGAATATTTCATTCATTTCCCAGACAGGTTTACCCAAATTTGTGTTGAAATTCATTGCAGCAAATACACAGAATTTGGTGCAGAGGTGAGATAACAACAGCAAGAGCTGTGAAATGTGATTCCTAGGAAAGCTACCTGGACACACACAGCATTCCTCATGTTTTTAGAAAATTAAAGTACAGGGATCTCTGGTTTTCTACTGAAACATCAGCAATGCAGCAAGAAACCCAAATCCTTTGGGACAGTGTGAATAGCTAAGGAGGAGTACGCTCAAAATTGAAGAAAAGCTCGTTCCAAATGGCTTTTTTTTTTTT
>VZTJ01000758.1:445425-634670 GCA_013397795.1 Orthonyx spaldingii
TTTTTTTTTTTTTTACCCTGTATTGACCTTTTAGCAAAGCCAGGCTGTTTCTTACCATGCCCTTTAGTGTCAGATCTGTTAAGGGAGATCTGTTACCATGGAAATCTGGCCAAACATGTAAATCAACAGTGAGGAAACCCACAGGCAAAGATTTCTTAATCAGATCCAGGTGACTGTTCAAGTATGTATATATACTGTGAGCACTGCAAGAAAAACAAGTTGGGAAAAGAGGGGGGAGGTTATTCATCAAACATAAAACATTTGTGCTCCCATCAAATGCAGAAACCCCATCAAAGCACGGCAAAATCCCACTGCTTGCCAAGGCCGTGGCACCGTGGGGATGTCTCTGGGCACGTGTGCTCAACAGGCCACCAGAATTCCTTAATTTCCCGGGATGAGGGGAGATAATGTGACCTTGGGTTTGTCCCCTGACTCCTAAGGGTCCCCAGAGCTGTTGGAGATTTGGGGGCTGCTGCTGCTGCTCTCCCACAGATGAGAGGGAGGACTAAGGAGGATTCCAGACAGAAATGAAAACCAAATTCCTTTGCAAATGTTTAAAAATTTCTCTGATTAATCAATAGTGCTGGATGTACAGCTTTCCTTTTTTAAACCATAATTATTTCAGTGTGTGTTATGATTAAAATGCAGCACTAAGGGTGGAGGAGAGAAAGTGAGTGGCTGCTATTTTAGGGAGGAGCCCAACATGGGCCTAAATATGATTGTATCTAAGTTCAGATGCTACACCCAACTCCACAATATCCAACAGACTTTTTTCCTGGACTCAGGACTAATGCTGAATTCTTCAGTGCCTTGGCTTGCAATGACTCTGGTGACATTCCATTTAAAAAATGTTGCAATTACGCTCAGAATATATTTTTTTTTTTTTTCAAACACTCATCCTATCACAAACCAACCCCTATATATTTTCCAATTCCTTGGAAATCTCTAAGCGGAGCATTTAATTCTAGACATGTGGGTCAATAATAGCATCTAACCCTAATTACAATTGATTAGTCATTGTCTCATCCACTGCAGACCCAAACAGTGATATTCATTTAGCCCCTACATGTATATTCAATCATGCACTAATGAGATCCCTAAGGGAATTTGGCATATGCTTTACTAGTTTGACTTCTGACCCACTAGCAGCTGTATATTTATACTTTGCAGTCAACCATTCAGCTGCATGTTTTTTCAATTATACCTTACCATGTGTACACTATCAGAGGGTATCATTCAAAATGAAGTACACTTGGAAGACATTAAAATAACTAATTTACATCATTATTCACGTCCTTTAAAATGTACTTTATGTGTCTTCCTGGACCTGAATTATGATAATTTGGAGGTCACCATTGCTTTTTTCGCCTGGTTGTAAAAGTGGCCCTGTTTTCTCCATCCCTAAAGACTCTACTACAAGCTGAGGATAAAGTCATTTTAATTCCAGTCTCAGTCATGGCTTGACTGTTGGGAAGGATAAAAAAGGAAAGCTTCACTCAACCACAGACCCACCAGACATCCCAGCTTCTCTCTCATCTCCATCCTGGCTGATTGCTCTCACAAGGATTAGCCATTTGTGCAGCTCTGTCAGAGCACAAGCACTGAACAAAAGGAGGCTGAAGTTGAGCCAGATACGCTTAAGATCCACATAACCTCAGAATTACACTTTTTCCCACACTTTCACTTTTTGTTTTTTTCCTACATATAGATAAAGGTTCAAGGCACTACATTCGGACTGAGTGACCAGCAAAATCTTTCAAACACTTGCCAGTTCCTCTTTTACCACCTTTGTGTTTAACACCATCACCTCCTGGAGCTTTTTCTGCCCAGCTCCATGTGAAAGTATCAGTGGCAGCTGCCTCTGACCTGCAGAGCTGAGCACGAGCTGTTGCCATGAAAAAGGAGCTTTGCTGAAAGTGGAGAATAAGAAATCAATGCAAGTCTGCCCAGATTTATGTTCATAAGTGGGACACGACTCCACAAAGCAACCAGAGGCTGGCATTTAATCTGTTCAGGAATCATGGAAGATGCCAACAGGTATCTTTCAGGGGAAAAAAAATCTAAAAATTCTAGATTTCTAAATAAAAAAAAGGTTCTAAACCATCTAGAGGTACAGAGAACTGCCAAATATGATTCTTATATTCTGCTAGAAAGATCCCAGAATTGCTGATGGATCCTGTGTGTGTAACTCCACTGCTTTCTTTTCAGGAGACATCTCTTTAGATGGGGAAATAGCTTTGAGATCTATAGGAACGGGAATTCTGCCCAAAACAGCATTTCACCAAGTGCCAAAGGACATACAGACCTTGCTGTCAGTTTTCTTCTCTAGCAGATTAGAAACAATCATTCTAGGAAACAGAATTATTTAAACTATAAAGCAAAAATGAGCATATTATTTAGGTTTTTTTTCAATTTCCTACTCTAATCTACCTGTACAGGATTTAACAGAGCAGTGATGAAGAGCAAAACTGATACATCACAGCAACTTCTGCAACTCTCTGAATTGCCTGAAAAACCCCACGTTTTGCTTGCAGACTGTGCCCATCAGAGGCACCAAAGGCTAAATTTACATTGTCCAGAAAATCCTCGTGTAATTCAACCCTCTCCGCTTCCAGTAAAAAAAGGGCAAAAAAGAACCCAGGAATAGGACTGGGAGGGTTGCACAAGCCTGGCCTTCAGCAGCAGCAGCAGTGGTCAGAGCTGGCTGTCTGAGCCTCTCACGCCCTGACAAGTCACCACAGATCTCGGCACCGGTGCTAAACACAGCTGGAAATCTCTGCTGTGGGCAAAGCAGAGTTTGCACAGGGAAACTCCCGAGATCAGCTGCTCAGCAGGGACCTGCCACTCCAAACCTGCTTCTTAGCAGCATCTGGAGAAAGGGAGGACAGGTCTGGGGAGGCAGAAGGAGGTGACAGGCAGCACCAAGCAAGAGGCGTGGATTTGTGACCTCTGATGTCCTTTTTTTAATGATGCACACAGGCATGTGCTCAACTCTTGTGCTTAACTCTTCACAGCACTGCACCCAGCATGGGAAGCAAAGGCAACATGGAACTGCACCCCAAAGTATGGAATTGTCATTTGGTTTTCCTTCTGTGGCTATTTACCATGCCTGAACAGATTGAAATTCCTACACCCACACACAGAGAA
The DNA here is from genome assembly GCA_013397795.1 of Orthonyx spaldingii. Taxonomy (NCBI): domain Eukaryota; kingdom Metazoa; phylum Chordata; class Aves; order Passeriformes; family Orthonychidae; genus Orthonyx; species Orthonyx spaldingii. The sequence goes on from VZTJ01000758.1 coordinate 448,573, forward strand.
TATCCTTAACCATAATAAACCAAATTCTCCGAATTATTCTGCTGAGAATTCCTGTGAAATAATTTATCATCACCAATAATCCTCCAAAACAAGATACCATGTTTGAAGGGAGCCTACAGGAAAGAAGGAGAGAGACAATTACAAGGGTCTGGAGTGGCAGGACAAGGGGGAATGGTTTCAAGCAGACAGAGGGCAGGGTTAGATGGGATATTGGGAAGAAATTCTTCCCTGTGAGGGTGGTGAGGCCCTGGCACAGGGTGCCCAGAGAAGCTGTGGCTGCCCCATCCCTGGAAGCATCCAAGGCCAGGTTGGACAAGGTTTGGAGCAACCTGGGACAGTGGAAGGTGTCCCTGCCCATGGCAGGGAATGTGACTGGATGGGCTTTAAGGTCCCTCCCAACTCACAGCATTCTGGGATTCTGGGATGATTATTATTCTGTGTATATGATTTAATGCAGGTAAACACATAATCCAGAGTTCGGGCCAACAGCAGCTGCTTCTTGCACCTATGATAAGGCTGAAGTTTGTGAACCATGTAAAAAATAGAAAGGAAAAAATAAGGAGAAAAAAATAAGTTCAAATTTCAAAGTTCTTGATTTTTGCTTGTTCAAATTAAATTCTTTAAATTTAACAAATATTTGAGAAGGATGGGGAGAAAGAGGATGAGAGAATTAATATGAGGCTTGTTTAGTAAATTTACAGCTGTACAAGTGTTTCATTAGGAGAGTGATACCTGGAAAGCATTACAAAAATACCATTGAGCAAATTAACTTCATAAAATATTATCGCTCTTTTTATAAAATATTACAACTCTACAATAACAATTACTATCAGTGCTATTCTCCACCATTTTACTAACTGCAGGAGACTCAAATCCAAAGATATGACACCATACCCTTGGATAATATGAAGTTCTGCTCCCAATATTCTGTGTTTGGTGTCTTGTTCACATCACCATCTCAGTTTTTGCACTGTGGCATTAGCTGTGGTCAGTCAGTTCAGCATCAGACCCAGCAGAAACAAGTAGGCTACTCCATGGGCATTTTTCCAACACAAAAAAAAAAAGGTTTATCCTGGCATTACAGACTGAACTGTTTGTCTATGCTTGTGCTTCAAATGGGGGCACTGGAAAAACGGCCTGGAAGCCAGAATTTTGAAAAAGACCCAGTTCAGTCTTTATTCCAAACGTACACAGATGCATTTATTCCCTGATTTCCTTTTCCAGAGAACAACAAAGAGAATTCTAGGAAGCATGGATCTGTTTCATATTGAATGAAGTCCAATACATTTCTGGGAATCCTGGTCAAGTTCTTAACAAACAAGTAAGGCCGTGGGCCCTGCAAGGCGAGGAGGGGTCATCCAGAGAAACCAGGTAGAGCTTTGTCTCCCCAGGGAGGACTGAAAAACCTCTGTAACTGCACGTGCTTAATCCATCCATCAGGACTGACCCTGCCTCTCAGACCACAGGGGGAAGCTGAAGGGAAAATGTCAAGTTTGCTGGGTTTTTTTCTTTAATCTAAGGAGGAAAAAGACACTAAAAGAGAAACACATTTTCATCCAACGTGCCCAACTGTTCAGCTAAGACCTCTCTGGGAGTGATGTGAACCATCTTAGCATGAATCCAAGCCAAAAAAGCTTGAGAAAGTCCAGACCTGACAGAAGTGTCTGAACTGTCTTCATCCACTTCTAAAGCAGAGCAAGCTCAAATTCCACATCACACACAGCCTCTTGTTCAAGGAATCCTGGAGTCACCTCCAAGTCACCCTTCAGTTTAAAGTTTTGTCTGAAAATTCATCCTGGGTTTCTCTGTTCTATTTGTGCTGCCAAGCAGGAGTTTCTCATATGGTAGCTACACCTTCCTTTAGATGACAGTTTCAAAAGTACTGAATAATATATTCCTCATTAAGCTGCATCTCATCCTTGGAGATTAATTGTTTCACCTACAAATTAAGACACATTGTTAGCCCAAGGCATGGAGCTCTGCTGAACAGGGCTGGTGCTATGGAACTAAAAAATACCCTGGGCTGGATGGAAAAGCTGAAAAGCAAAAAGTTAATATTATTACTTAGATATGCCAAAGGGGAGATTAAACCTTACATTTTTGAGCAATCACCTGGCAAGTCTTTGTCAATACTTCCAGCCCACAATCAGACTGTTAATTCCCCTGATTCAGAATGAGGACATTGCTGGGAATACATTGTGCATCAGTTTGCAGGGCAGGTATGTGATAAAGGAATAAAACAGTGACCTGGCTGCAGCTTTTGCCTCCAATTCTGGGAAGGCGACGTGGCCTCGCACCACGTGATCGATCTGCAAAAGAGAAAAGCAACATTTTGGAGGTGATTACATCTTAAAACTTCAGTCCTGGAAAAGGGAAAGGCGGTGTCATAGCTCTAAAGGAGACAAGAGAGCTTCTGCATTACTCATGAGGTGTTAAATCCTAGACCTAGCGAAGCCGATGGCAAAACTCCCGCTGACATTCAGGATTTGGCAAATAAACAGCAAGAAAAACAACCAACCTTGCACCAAACCCAGGCCAAATGCAAAGCATGCAGCTCCTCAGTCAGGAGAGCAAGGTGAAAGGATGACTTTTTGCCTGTCCAACCCCACCTGACAGCATGTCCTCTAGTCTCTCCCATTCTGCATGGACATCCTCATTGGAATTCTACCAGGAGCATCTTCCTGGCCCAAATCCCTACATCCTTCTATACCACACTGTTGGGATAAAACATGAGGTGTGTTGTCATCCTGATAGATGCTTCATACATTCATTGCAGGAAACAAAATGTGTACCCTGAGAAGCAATTATTGCTATAAAAGAAGATCAATATAAGCTCTGTCTTATACTGAATTTATAAATCAGCTTGTCCTCTCACTCCTGAGTGGTTTTCATTACTCACAAAACAAAGTATCAGGTAGAATAATATGGGCTTTTAAGACAATAATTCAGGAGGTTTTGTGGTCTCTTGGTAATATCCCATCAGAGGTGACAGTAAAAGCCAAGGAGGCAAAACTAGAGCTACTCAAGAGCACTGAGTATATCTGGCAATATTTATTGGCAGCAAATCACTTTGGTGTTTAATCTTTAACAGCACAAACTATAGTCCTGAACCACATAATGAAGCATCCACTTGTGAGCATAGCAAAGAAAACAATGCACGTCTGCTCTGCCTGAGATCAGCATCAAAGGCAGAGCTCCAACGTGTGCATGCACCAGAAACACAGCTCGGGCCTGAATTCTGCAACCCTGCATCACCTCTTCAGAACACAGGGGCAGCTCATAAATTCAGAAATAAATCTATAAATAAACATCACATATAGGTGTGTGCTATGAAAACTCTGTTACACAAAACTGTTACAGGAGTTATGAAGTTTCATATTTAAATGCCCTTAATTCAAGCCATGGCCACATGAGGAATGCATCTAGAAACCCTTTTCTGCCATTTTTTCTTTCACAGTTTGTAATGATGTCATGCCATCCTTTGTCTCCGTTGTGCAATATCTTTCTTCTTATAAATCTTGAAAATACAGTGTAAAACCCCATTGAATACACAACTAAACAAGAATTTTCAGAACAAGGGACTTCTTAATTCTTCATTCAGACTCTACCAAAACCAGTTTTCAAAATCCAACTGATTTCTTTTGCAGCTGTATATAAAAAAAATAAATTAGAGCTTTTTCAAGGGAACTGTATCCGTTTTAAGAAGTTTGATCAGACTGTTGAAAATTTATGGAAATAATTCACCTTGGGGCGTTGATCAAGCAATGGAAAGAACCCCTAGACATGTCCTTTTTGTTTGTTTGTTTGTTTGTTTTCAGAAAACTGTAGGTGTGAGGAAGCAGGAGCTTTGAAATGACAGAGATAATAAAGGCAGTGTACCCTGCCCAGAGCACAGGGCACTGCCTCCTCCCATGGCTCCCCTGTGTTTTCTGTTCATACCACCTCAAGAAAACCACATGGGATATTCCAAGAGTGCTTTAATGAGACACTTTCCCTAATATTCCTAACAGTACTTCAAGCTGACTTTTGCAATGGGTCCTAGCAAGACCGTTCATTTTTTCCAGTAATTTCTTTAATGATTCAGGAACCTCTTGTTCTCTGGTACAAGAAAGGAAAGGATTTCTAAAATCATCTTTTTGAAATGCCCTAACTCTCATTGTACATTTTAAGTGTGGAACCACTGTGAGCCAGCCAAGAACAACTACTGACTGGCTGGATCCTGCCTGCAGCTCAGATAAGAGTATTTACCTGCTTGGGATTAAGCACACAGAAACTTCCCTCTCAAAAGCGTTCTTGCAAAGGAACACACAAGATTTGCCATTTTCCTTTAAAAACCCTGGTGTTATGAGCACCTAATATCGATATTATTTAGTTTTGCTTCTGGTTGTAGCAGTTATTTGGAAAATGGGACACTTTTTGATCCCAGCCCAATCTTGACCTGAAAAATTTAAAGCGCACACATCCCATCTGCTGCAAAAGCAGTTTCCAGCCACAAGGCTAAGGATGGGCTGGAGGTGGGGTGGGAAGCCAGGCTGCAGGAGGAGGAATGGCTGTGCCAGGGAAGCTGTGACACAGAGGAATGTCAGGTTGACGTGGCCAAGGAGAGAGCACGGGAGGGATCCCCGGTCACAGCTCGGCTTGGGGTGTGCCCGAGCTTCTGATCCAGGAGGATTTCTGCTTCTCCTTCAGTGACTGTTCCACATGGAATGTGTAAATGCAGTGATGCCCCAAAGCATTTCCTGGCCACGTACTCCCATCTCCAGGCTTTTGGAGAGGTGGGTGGTGCTGAGTCAGAGAGGGATTCCAGCTGCAGTTTGTGACAGACCAAACCCACCTGCACTTGGGGCTTTCCAGGGGACACCCACAGGTCTGGGCCTGTCTCCTGCAGCCTCTCCAGAGGCCCCAGCAGCTCAGCCCTCAGGGCAGCCAGTGTTCCCACAGGTTGGGCAAGATGACACACAGGGAGCCCCAGAAGCTCCAGGGTTAAGCAGTCACTAAGGTCTTGCTGACACTTTTGGACTCAAGCCTAAACACAGTTGTGTACATGCAGCCTTTCCCTAAATTTGATATCAGTGTTTTAGTTCTGACTGCCTTCCTGTAAATAAGGAAATTCATTTTTTAGTGAACCCCAGCCTGGCTTTAATTTTTATTGGTAAATTGAATTAACCTAATACTGTTAGGCTCTTTGTATTCAGGGAAAGAACTGAGGTGATGGAATAATATATTATTCTATTACTGTTCTGTCCATACAGCTTTCATTTATGCCCATCAATGAACACAACTGATCTATATAATACAATATGGATCATTTTCTTCATCTCAAAGTCTGTTTCAGCCTCCTGCTAAAGCAAAGAATGAAGCCTATTTGCCTGTAAGATAATTACAATAATCATCACCACCTCCACAAAAGGAAGGCATGCCCTTTATATAATCCCCTATCTAAATGCAAATTAATGTTATGTAAGAGGTATAACACTCATCTGACTGTTTATTGCTTCCAGGAACCTGGTGCATCCCATGATCTGACGGAGGTGTTTCAGGTCTGAATTCCAGTGAAGGTATCCCAAACAGCAGCAGTCTTGGAGCCTGGCCATGTCTCCAAACACTCACCAGTTTTCCTGTAGCACTTTGGCCTCCCTCATTCAACCACAGTCCAGGTACCATTGCAGAGAAATATGGTCCCCAAACACCAGGCACAAAAATGGGGGCTTCACTGACCTGGAAAAGCAAGAGAAAGCTCTAGTGAATCAAAGTGCTTGTCAAAGTAGGAACTTCACAATTAAAGGTTGGCAGCTATCAGAGTCCAACACTGAAACAATTCCTGCTCCTCCACTGGAATCACCAATGGAAGTGGAGGTGTGCAGGTTGGGATTTACTCTAAAAAAATGTGGAGAGACGTGTTCCCCCATTTACATAATTTTTAGATGACAAGACACAGCTGCCCCCACTCATCCCCACTGACAGAACAGCTGGGCCTGGCCAAAGAGAAAGGAAGAAATTTCAGGAATGGGAGCTGTATTTTACAGGGAGAGGGAAACTGCCTCATTTCTCCAGAAAAAGGCCTTATTTAGAGGGATACAATGCTCTGCTTGACCGTCATCAGCAAACACAGCCACTGTAATTGGCCACAAGAGTTTCCATCTTGTACATCCAGAGAGGTCAGAATCGGGAGGGAATCCTGCTGACAGAGGACAGTGATGTCCCCTGAGATCCACCATCACCTCCGAGGCTGGGATTTGCTTGGGATCAACAGGAAACGTGCCTGGGTAAACACCACACTCTGTTCCTTACTTAGGCTTAGCTTTACCCAAACCAGTCCTTCCTTCACACCTGTGGGAGCAGATCAGGCAGATATCTGAGCCCTGGCTCCCAGGCACGGGGCAGGGCTGTGCTCTACCTCTGACACACAAATATCCCCCTGCACTCACTGCTGTGGTGGTTACACCACTCAGGATGTGGGAGACGCTGCTTCGTTTCCTTTCTCTGCTTCACAAGATGCAAATTACCAGTTTATAAGGGTGGGGGGCATTTTCCTTCCTCTCTCAAAGTGGTTCCACTTTCAGTAGACCAGACAGACTTGCTAGACTCTCCTCCTGGTTCAGCAGAAGGTAGCACTGCCCAGTCTGGCAAGTAAGGCCCAGCACACACCAGGAACTGGGATGGTGGGACTTGGGTCCCAGTACTTGCTCCAAAGCCTAGTTGTGAATTCCCCATGGTTTGAACATGGAATTCTTGCAGCAGGGGCTGGAGGACACAGGCCATCCATGCCCTGCCAGGGCTTCTCTTGGAAGCAGGATCCATGTTTTCTCTTCCAGGCTCACATATACACACTCAAGTTAGACACAGCCATGGTTTCACTGGGGAAAGAGAAAAGCAGTGCAGTCCTACACCATCACATGATTTATGCTGCACTTCCCACTGAGGATGGCTAAATCTGCAACTGGGTTTTCTAGAAGGTGGGAACTACTAGCAGAGAAGGAAACAAGAGAATTAATTCCCTAACAAAATCAGTCTGTGTGTTTCCAGTGCTGAAGAGCAAAAAGAGAGGTCTTAGTCAATGGGACAATGGGTGGGGTTTTTTTGTATTTAGACCTCACTCTTAACAGAAAAATTCTAGACCCATTGAAGGACGCTCAAGGTTTGCTGTTGAATTCAATAAGGCCTGGATTTCACATCAAAACAGTTTTGAGGAGTAATTAAAACTTCAGGCCTGTTCCTGTTAAACTTGATGCACATTCTCTCTATATTTAAACAGGCTGAACTTTAAAGGCAGTTTTTACCAGCGACCAGGGAATATGCTCCAAGATGCAGTTTACTGGCATTTGTGCATCACACATGTTTAGTAAATACAGCAGCAGGGAGGTTTCTGCACAAACAATAGTCTGCTCAAGCCATAAACTTACAGTGCAGCTGATTCTTGTCAGGAAGTTAAGTAGGAAAACAAAACAACAAAAATTTGTTTTTCAAAATACATCACCACAGTGTCAAGAAAAGTGGATTTCTCTCAGGAACACATCTAACTAATCTGGGAATGCTGCTTGGTTCTCCATTATCAGCTCTAACACCCTGACTTACTCTCCCTACAGATGCATGTGCACACATGTGTCTGTGTGTCTGTGCAAGATTTTGGCTGACTAAACCCATTAAAGAGCAAGAATAGCTGCACTGAATTTACAAAGGCATTTATGACTCCAAGTGGACGAAGCTACGTCAAAAACATTGCGGAGACATTTGGTTTTGTTTTGTTTTCTCTTAAAACTACAAATTAATACAGCTTTGAGTTTTCATCACCTCGGTGGGGCAAGCCTTCTTTTATGATTTCAATAACAAAATGAAGTGCAACAAAAAGCAAATCCTAACATAAGCTGATTTTTAGACCAATTCCACTTCACTGACCTTACTGAGAACGTGGTCAAAGTTACCAGGCAGTGTCTGCTCTGAACCAGTGATGGCAGCATGGGGAGAACCCAAACATCCCAACTCATTCCCATCCTATAGCTAAGGACAAGCACATTTGCCAGTAGGTTACAAGGAACATTTAGGGCAGAAGGGGCCTGGAGTTTTGAAGTCTTATCTCAAAATATTTGTGCTGCAGCAAACTGCAGTGTTCTGTGGTCTGCTGAAGGGAAAATCTGGTTATGGCAAAGGGAACAAGCTGAAAATCCAACTGCTGTGTTGTCTGAAAAAGCCAAGTAGCCAAAGGACATTAGAGATATCAAGATGCTTTATAAAATCAGGGGAAGGTCTAAACATCAAGAAGGACAATTTCATAAAATAAAAAACAAAACCCACACCTTTTTTCTGTCATTAATCCACAATTTACCAAATTGTTCTGTAAGCCTGAGAACAACAAAATGTTTCGATTCATTAAAAGACCGAATTCTGCCTGCAGCCAGTTCTTCTGGCCTCGTGTTTTGGACACTCACAGGAATTCAGGACAGGATATTTCCATGCTGGCTCTTCTCACATTACACTGAGACCTTCCTATTCTCTTACTACTGAAGCACCATTTGTACACATTCCAGCAAACTTTCAACACATGAGCAGAGCAAACGAGGGCGTTGGGAATTGCCACACTGATGAATAAAGCCAGCAGGGCACTTGGTTATCAGTTTTGTTGCTGTGGGAACTTTTAACTGGAATAAAGAACACTGGCTGTCATGTTGGGCTTTACTGATGATAGGGCATCATCAGATTTCCCATTTCCCCCTTTCACTTAAGGAGTTTAACTGACATTTTGCAGACTCTGAGCTTTGGTGCACACGGAAAGAAGGAAAATTGGGAATAACAAACTCCCCAAAACAGACACACAATCCCTGAGAAGCAACAGGGTGAGCATCCTTCTGTAGCTATAAGCATCAGAAACAGCAAATGGTTTCCATTTCCCCTCCTTGAAATATTTGGACGGTGATTAAATCTTTCAAGCCACGCAGCAGCTGGCATTTGTATTTTCGTAATAAAAAGTCCTGATTCTGTTTGAGTATACATCCCACCCAACCCCACTAAAACACATGACTAGACAGAAGCATGAGGTTGGAGAAATAGTGCAAAGTTTGCTGCAGAACCCAGAAGAAAGGAAAAACTCAATTTGCCAGATTCAGGGCTATTTTGGTTACACTAACACCATGTCTCTGCTACAGCTTTCAATTGCCTTCAGACATTCTTATGGTGATATAGGAGGATCAATGTCATTATTTTTTTTTCCTTTAATAAGCTTAAGAAAATCCTTAATCTTTTTAGTAGAAAAACAACATGTGTTTTAGATTTATGGGCAATTGATTTTTATTTTTAAAGCAAATAAGAGATGTCATCCTGCTCTGGAAGTTAAAATACAAACTCAAAGGGAGCCTAAGATTTTCTGCCTTCCATTTAACTGAAATTCCTCCTGTGACACACTCCCACTGCGAGACAGAGTACCAGTTATTATCTTTGATATAGAGTGAAACTGAAACACAGAGAGGATATCCTCTGCTAGAGGTGAGAGTGATCTCTGCACAATTAATGCAGCAGGAATTTGAAGACAGAAGATGAGAGGAATCTGAACCTGTTCAGACCTTGAGTCACAAGCTGCATCTATAAATATTTCAGCTGAACGTGTTCACACAGAAACTGTTGCCCTCATGGGTGATGATGCCAACTCACACAAGGATTACACCCAGACAAGCAATTCCACCTCCCAGTTACTCTGTCTGGGGATGGGGGAGAATCCTTTAGTGCCAGGAAATGTCACCTTTCCCTGTCTCCCCAACACACACAACATTCCTGCTTGCTCAGCCCCATCATTTTGGATGAAACGAGCATCAAGCAGTTCCAAGATTCCTGTTCATTTGAAGGGAAAAAAGAGTCCCACACCTTCTGCAAAGGAGAAGAAGGGAAATAAAGTTCTCTCTGGGTGGGTTTAACCTCAGCGTGTGCTTTATGAAAGACCATACTAATATGTAAGATATGTAAACATTATAAAGCAATCAGAAACAAATGAAAGGATGAATTCAGTTTAACAATATTCAGCTGTGGTGCAACTGCCAGAAGGCACTTTTTGTTATGAATAGATCATTTGGATGAGTTACAGGCCAGACGTGAACCCTGGCGTGCGCTGGGAAAACCAATGTCAAACCACCTAAGATCAGAAGGTATCAGCAGCACATCTGGCAGCCCACAGAAATGAAAAATGTTTTTAAAATATAAAAGGCTATATAGGACTAAAGTAAAGTAAGAAAGGACCTGCTTAAATGGCACTAATACAAGACCTGTAATGTATTTAATTTAGTTGAGTCCTTCCCACTTGCCTCTCCTTTTAAAACAAAAACGGGATAAACCCCACTTCTGTTATAAAAGTCTACCTGGAAAAAGGCAAGAGAGGGTAATTCACAGCTCATGTGAGTGAATCAGGGCAGTCAGTGCCTTTAACCCAAGTTCAGCTTTCAGGACTGTCCCTGGGTTCAAGGACAGAACACAGAGCTTCACACACAGGCATCAGCTGGGCATCCAGCCACGCCACCAGATGAGCAAGTGGCACTGTGAGATTTGTTCCACTTTGCTTTGTTTTCCTGGACCAGCCAAAATGATCAGACACATGCTTGTGTTTCCTCCTCAGCTTTATGTAAATGTTACAGCAATCAGGGACAAGATAAACTAAAACACCCCATGCTGGATAGAGCAGTTTTATGGAAGCACGAATTTCAGCAGAATTTTCTTCCCTAGCTGACACCATCTGTTGCTGGTGTAGGCTTACACAAACTCCTTCAGCAACACTCACAGAGAATTTGGCTATTACCTGAAAAGCAAATCTTTATATTAACAAGATATACTGCAATATCCATCTTCTGGCATTTTAATTTCTGCTTTCTAATACCGAGCTTCTGATATGTGGCAGCATTCTGATATCATCGTGATATCACTATCAGATTCTCTATTTACTTGCAATATACCATAGAGACAGGAAATCACATTACTGTGGAGCTATTCTTGACTTACACTCACTCCCATGAAAGCAAGTTTAACCTTTTATTCTACTTTTTCGAGTAGAGTCACATCAGAGTCAAAACCTTTTAAGGTAATTATTTGCTAAGGAGAAGCTAGGTCAGAAAATTTGTTTGAAAATCACCTCAGCTTCTATAGCCAGAAATTCAGAATAACAGCTGCTTTTGTTAGGCTAAGACAGGTATGAAAAAAGATCTAAGATATTAATGGAGAGAGCAGAGAAAGAAACAAGGAAAAGCACTGGATCAGTCACCAACTAATAAATGCTCTTTACAGTTCTGCACTTTGATCATTGACAAGTCAAATACTTTCATTAACTTTTCTGCTGACTTTTAACTTTCAGAGTTTCTGACTGACTGTGGACTGAGAATACTGACAGTCACTCAATTCAGAGGCTTTACATCGATGCATAAAATCCTGAATTAAGAAAACTGTATCATTTTGCTTCTGCTGACAGATGGGTCTTATAGAGCTACTCGACCCCAACTCTGACAAAGAATGAAAGAGATTCATAAAAAAAAAAAAAAAAGGAAAGAACTCAAAGGGAAACCCAAGAATGTTTCATTTCTAGGTTTCTGGTTCAAACTTAGGTCATACTCAATGTGTGATTTAATAACAGCACTTGCTGGTGGCATATAGATATATACACACATATGTAAACTGGGCAGAGCTGGGGCATGAAATTGTGTTTTCAGTGAACTGATGCCTACCCTAAAACTGCCATCCTGGCATTATTCCTCAAGCACTAAGTGAATTTAAAACTAAACTTCCCCATAACTCTGGAGGCAATTTCCTAAGTTAAATCTATGGTGCCCACAGTCAACTTCTTAAAATATATTTACTAGTAGTAGTAATTACAGATTAAACACACAGCAGTATTCTAGCTTCAGCCTGATGTAAGATATATTTAAGAAAATAAGGTCTTGAAACACAAGAAATGTACTTCAGAACACAAAGGAAATTAAAATGTATTAATATTCCAATTCCTACGGGTCACACACTGCCAGCAATTTCTTTGCTTGTATTTTAAGCTCAGGTCCCCTGGCCATCACGGGTTTGCCATGCAGCTGCACAGCTTGTGGTGGGCAAGCCAGCAGCTCTGCCCCACGGGACAGGCTGGCACCCCCTGAGCCAGCCTCGCTGACAGATTTACTCTGCAGTGATATTAAGACCAGGCCACAAAAATCTTTGCACAGAGCTCACTTGATCCCGCTGGCAGGGTGGAAGTTACACAGGAGACAACAACAACAGAGGGAGAATGAGGACTTTGGGGTTCTGCCATCCACGGATGATTTTGGTAACCTCCGTACAGGCAGCTGAAGAATTCTGGCTTATGGGATATAAAACACTTCCATAAATGCCTCACTGAATATGCACCTCAGCACTTACTGCCAAGGCTCTGCCACAGAGACCTGGGAAGTTCAATCCCTGTTGCAATTATTTCCCAGACAAAACAGTACAACCTAAAACCAGGAGACACAAACCAATTCTTGGGGACTACTGCTACCTCTTACTCCAAGCAGTGTGAGAAGGGCAGCAAAATGTGAACGACACACATGCAGAACTATTTCTAATTTTCTGAATTCTCCATAAAACATTAACTGGTCTACAAACTCGAGACCAAACCAGGTATGTGATTAATGTGCAGTAAAGAAACCACACTCCCAGGGCAACTTGATTGCTTCATCTCTGAAAATATTTCAGGTGAGTTATGTGTTGGGACTATATACAGAACCCAGCTTTATATCTAACAAGAATTAATTTGAGTAAAACTTCACCGAGTTTATTAAACTTTTGCACAGTTAGATTATTTTTCAAGGCTAAATAAGGAAAGCTATTTGAAAAACAATTTAAAGCTTATGATTTTTAATAAAAGAATAGGTTGACTCACAATAATATTAGTTACTCAACTTGTACTGAGTTTATATTTATTGGTATAAAGAGGAATTCCTCTAGACCAGCAAAAGTAGTTTCCATTTTCTGGTATAAAGAGAAATTCTTCTAGATAAGAAGAAGGGAAGGAGAAAAAAGAGAAGGAGAAGGAGGAGCAGGAGAAGAGAAGGAAGATCCTGGTTCTTAAAACAGAACACATCAATTAAAATGTTGTTTAAAACTAACTACGACCAAAAAAAATCATATTTAGCAAAAAAAAAAAAAACCCAAAACACCTCTGTTTTACTCAGCTCTGCTTTAAAAATGCAACAGATCAGGCAGGGAATAAAGAGGTCACAGGCTGCACTTGCATGAGCAGCTTTTCTGGAGATCTGCCACTAAAACCAGTTTGAAGCTGCATTTCTGAGAAAAGCTTCTGACAGTGGGTGCTCTGGGGCTGAACTCACTCACTGCTGTCCTCAGCACAGCCTGGACCCCCTGCACCTCCCGAGGCCCCTTTTCAGGCAGCAGCCAGGTCCAGCCTCTTCATCTGAGCTGGCTGTGGGTATTTTATGCTTTTTTCCAATAGGTTGCATCAATTTTCAGCCCAAGGTATGTTTGGTATTGGAATGTCTTCGGGTACGGCCACATGAATAAATTATTATGGGCCAAACTTGGAGGTCAATTGCCCAGCAAAACCACCTCAACTCATCATCTCTCTGTGGTGTACGGGGTGACAGATCCCAGGGACCTGGCACATTCCACAGGAAACCAGGGCCAGGAGCGCTGCTGGGGAGTTGCTGACATGGTACAAACACACACTATAGATTACTCAGTTCATTTCTTCATCTGCCCCTGCTCTTATTTCTCTTGTTTCATGATCGCACCAAAGGATTTTAAAATTTTATTTTTGCCTCTTTTTTTGGTTTTAATACCAGTCTTATGAAAGAAGCTTATAATGATATCAGCTTCAAACATTAAATAGCATAAAATACATAACATAAAATCACCCTAGGACACCAGCCAAGGTGGCCAACTGATACTTGTTTGAAGTAGAACAATACTTTCCACATTATAAAATCCTGCCATTTTCCCTGAGGGAAAAATAGGGAGCAAGACTGGTACCTCCCTCTTCTACTGCAAACTTTTGACTTTCCCTCTTTGCACTCAAACCTCTAAAAGCAGAAAACCAGGGGAAAAATGAAAATTATACTGGAAGCAAAAAATACTCTTCGTTTTGTTTGCCTTACTATTACCTAAGTAAAAACGATGAGATGTTAATAAAACAGAAGCTGAGAGGGCCAGGTCTGAATGTGTTCCTCAAGTCCTGTTGCAGTTCCTTCCTGAATTTGACCTGCTGTTTCCAGAACATGGGAGCTGGAATGGGACGTGAGCATTTGGGAGTTGGCCACTTAGAGCACAAGCTAGAAGAGGAGCACGGCTTAATGGTACCTGTACCAGGAGTAATAATTAACCACCCTACCAGGCTACCTGCAGCCACTTTGAGAGAAACAATTAGACAGGAGAAATATAAAAATCAATACTGTGCAATAGACACAAAGTTCTCAACCTTCCAGGAGATCTTCTGCCAGTGATCTGCTGAGCGTGACTTTCCCAAACCGCTGGGAGCAGCAGACTCTCAGGTTTCCATTCATGTGGGTGCAATTCACCCGTGAAGCATCAAAAAACTCTGAGTCATTTCTGTGAATCAGGGTCAGGAACCCCACGTGTGATGGAAGAGAGCAGCAGCTTGGGGTTAGGGAGCTCTGCCAGCTTGGAAAGCTGGGTCCTGAGACTCCTGCCAGACACAGGCAAGTCCTGGATCAGCTTGGGATCCAACAGGTGATCTAAAAAATATCAAATTATCAGGGGTCAGAGGTGTAGGTGTACCTGTTTTCTTTCTGGAATAATGATGTTTGCTTTGCAGAATGAAGGGTTTCATCAGGCACTGTCAGATGGTTGAGAGACTGGGCTCAAGAATAGAGAACCATTCCCAGAGAGGGGCTGGAGCAGGGGGACCAGAGGGTGCAGGGAGCAGTGGGAGACTATCAGGTCACTCAGAGCCATTTATGAGATGGGTCCCCAGGAGCACACACAAGTCTGAGCACAACATCTGCCTCTGGAACTCTCCCTGGACACAGAAAAAACCAATCCTGGTGTCCTCCACAGAAAGTCTGTATCCCTGTGAAGTTTGTGTTCCTTGTGTGTGAGGTTAACCTCCTGTTTATTCCAGGAAGCAAACCTGGAATTAAGCCTGGGACGACTCGAGCGTTTCAGCTCTGGAAGAAGTTAAATTCAGGGATAATCACTCCAGACTCAGTCAACATCCACCATTTCCTTCTGCCTAAATCAGAGATGCAAGAACTTCAAAAGTCTTGTCAAGGACCCTGACTGAATGCTCAGCTTTGCAACAAACCCTTTAAATTAGATGAATTTCGACTGTTCCAAGCTTAAATGTTCACATCCATTTACTTCTGCTTTTTATCAGTATCCATTAACACTGAGTTTATTTATGTTTCAGCTTGGGAAAGTACACAATGGACACACAGTAGCCTATGATCCTTTTCTTTGTATTCCCAAAGGTCAAGGTTTCTTTCCGAAATTGGTAAAAAAGACCTTTAATCTGCTAAATTGTTTTCAAAATCCAAAACAGAAAAAAAAAGCCCGCATTTGTGATGGATTCAGATGCTTTTTGCTAAGCACTTAAGCACTAGCAGTCCTGCATTGATTTATTTTATTGTTTTATTTAGTGAAATGTCTGGGTACAGACATACACATTAACCTTTTTTTTTTTTTTTTTTTTTTTTTTTTTTTTTTTTTTGCTCATATTTACTGTGTCGCCTTCCTTGAAATGGGAACTACAAGTGCTTTGATAAATGGACTGAAAGGTTGTCTGGTTACCCCCACGGCTTCTGCTCGTGTCCTTGCTGAAATGCTGTGCTGGACCCTTCTGCAGCAGTGCTGCTCCATGACTCACTGCAGTTACTTCTGTGCCTCTCAAAACAATACTTCACTGGGGATCCAGGGCCTCAGATGAGCTACAACCATTCTATTCCACCCATTTATTTTTACTTCTCCTCCAGTGATAGATATCCACTGTCACAAAATGCCAGTTTGTGTGAGATTATAAATCTTCCAGCACAGACAACTAATTGCAAGCTGTTTTAACTGTGCACTTGATAACACCACAATTTGCTGCTACGGGAAGTTAAATCCCTTAAAGCTCATCACAGTATGAACCAACTCTTCTGATGTCTAAAAAAAAAAAAAATAAAATCAAAACCCAAAAGCCATATAGTCCCTCTAACCTGTTGTTAACAGGGGCCAGTAACAGGTGGCTTAGGGAAGATCATAGGAGCACAGCAAACACAGAAAAATTCACACGAAAATGCCCTCCCAGCCTCCGGTGAGATGAAATTCAAGCAAATTTCTGTTCTTACTTTCAAACAACACAAGAAACCAGGTCTTCAGAAGTGGCTGAGATTGCAAACAAACCCCAGTTTTCAGTTGTCATGAACCAAAGCTCCATTCGTGCACTAGAAAATAAATTTACTATAATGACTACTTAGAGACCAGTGCAAGTCTTTTATTAGAACAGTGGAGTTTTTTAAGTCCCAGAATGATTCCTTTCGCTCAGAACCCTTCAGCTTCAGTTCTGCTTCCTAAACAAACCTGTCTCCTGCCTGATTTTAGGAGACTGTTGGGACCTCATCCCAGCTTTTCAGGTTGGGAACTGTGCACATGGAACAGCTGTGTCACAAACACCAAAACAAACTCTACCCCTAAATGGTTCTTTGGAAAAGCCCTCCAGGACCCCCAGCCAAACTCCAAGGATTCCCAGGCAGGCCCAGTCCTTGTCACCGTGGCTGAATGCCCTTCCCACACACCTTAAGGACTTTCTTATTTATTTATTGCATAATACAGCTAATTGTACAGATTTTCCTCTTTCCCCTTTATCTAAGTGTTCCTTCTACCTCACTGCAGACCACTACCAACATCAGTATCATGCCTCCAGTTCAGTAAATCCTCTGCAATACCCCTGGAGTTGGAAGCAGATTTGCATTGTATGGGATATGCATTCACACACTATTTAAAACATATTTTTAAACATTTGAATAACGAAACGGGTAAATCCTGAGAACCTTGCCCGGTGTTTATTCAGCCCTTACTTACTGAGACAAACTCCCAAGGACAGAGTAAACAGTGAGAGAGGACCTCAGGCCTTCACCCACAGCTATAAACAATGAACTCAGCACAAACTGTGATTCCCAGCTGACTCTGGGAGAAAAGCAGCAGTCAATGCTTCTCCTCACTTCGCTTCCACAGCGATTACACGAGATTTACTTTCTCCCTCAAAGAACTTGCCCCATCCAAGATATTGCCCCATCCACAGCTGGAACAGCAACAAGGAACTTCGATGAAGAACTACTGAGACGATGAATAGAATTGGAAATGGAAGAAAAAACCCTTAATAAAAGGCCTAATGCCCAAAGACTGATGGAATTTGCCTGTTGCTGTTAAGAAGAAGAAACAGCACTGCATTTAAACCCCCTTGACCTTGGAGCCCTTAATACTCAGCACCCTCACATCACACCTTGCACTGCAGAGATGTTTGTCTTCATAGTGGAAGTGAAGGCACTAAGCAAAGGCAATCATCTGACAGCATCATAGAGCAAACCAACTCACTAAACTAAATATGGCATTTTGACCCCAGTTTTCACAACCCTCATTGCAAATAAGGCTAATTCCAAAATTTTAAAGCTAACAGAAAGCTCTTAAGTTGTTTTTCATACAATTATTGTATTCCCTTGAAAACTCCATTTCATTGTTCCAGGGTCCAGAAACAACCTAAGAGATGATCAAGAATATCTCTTATATCTCATTTAATTTATATTTTAGCTATTCTTTTACAGTTGTTATAAGAAAAGGAGCACAAAATTGAGCCCTTTTTGTCCACCATGAGATCTCGACACACAAAGCAAGCAGGCTTTTCAATAAATTCATGCCTACTCACAAAAACAAGACAGACAAGGGATCTGGAAAAGTCATTCATGATACATTTGTGTGCCTGTACATTACACATATGCCTGTGATCTGAGAAAAGTCCCCTGTTCAGCTCTCCTTGGAGAAGAACAGGCCAGGAAGACACTTGGGGTTGCTCAAGGCTTTGGTCTTCAGGCTACTCCATCCTCCTGGATGGTCTAGAGAGGAGTGAGCAGATTTGGTGACTCTGCAGCCTTGATGGGAGTGTTGCACCTGTCAGAGGTGAGAGCATCACTCTGAAGAATACAGGAAAGTGAAACCAAAAATCTTCTGTTAAAATGAAGGGCTGATGATCATGGTGGACTTTCATGAACAAAAATTCCAATATTGATACTTAACCAACAAATTAAAAGTAAGTTGCTTTGCTCTGTACCCTACAAGGGAGTGATGCTGAACATCAGTGAAGGAAGACAAATATTGAACGTTCCCAGAATCACATAATCCAGAATAAAACCTCCTTCCTACAACAAAAGAAGCCAACTCCCCCACATCCTATGAAAATATACAGCTGTTACAGTTAAGAAATGAAGGTGCAAGGTGGCTTGAGGGCTTGATTTAATAACAGGTAACCTTCAATCCCACACTGCTTTAGGCAGAGAGGCCCAAGTTAGGCAGCCCAACATTTCCAGCAGCCACACCAGCTAAATCTTTGTAGTGTCAACATAAGGATGTAAGAAGCTCAGTCTCTCTTGCTCACTCTTTCTTAGGGAAAACATGGGAAAAGGAGTGAAGAACAGGAGAGAATCCCAGCCACCAGTCAGACCTGAAAAGCCCAACACACAGACACTGCAGAAAGAATTGTGGAATCATGGAATGGTTGGAAAAGTTGGAAAGGACTTTAAAGATCATCCTATCCCACCCCCTGCCATGGGCAGGGACACCTTCCACTATGCCAGGTTGCTCCAAGTCCCGTTCAACCTGGCCTTGGACACTTCCAGGGATCCAGGGGCAGCCACAGCTTCTCTGAGCACGTATTCTAAAGGCTCAGTACCCTAAACCCAACACCCTGACCCTCTGTGTCACACAGGGCAGTTTGCAGTTACCCACAGCGTGGAAAGCACCGTGTGTGTTGGAATTTTCAAAGTTTCCACTGGTGCCAGTGAGTCGCCTCTGGAGTATCAGCCTTTGTGGTTCTCCAAGCAGAGCATTTTCCAAAGCCTCCTCTCTGTCCACATCTATTCTTTGAGCCTTTGAACTCAACGGATCTGTTCACAAAAGGCAAGGAGAGCTGAACGTACATTTTTGTGGGAATGGTACCAAGCATTATCTAGTTTATGCACAATAGAGATTAAATTACTTTCAGATACATTCTCCTGCACAGGTTGATAACCAGCAAAGCACTGGGGTGCAAAACTTTGATGTCTCTGGACGGGCACAGGCTAAACAGGAACGTCCCATTCTCCCCGTCACCAAGGCATACCTGAGCTTTGAATTATGCCAGGCCAGGAACAAAGGAATCTTGCTCATAACAAAAACTTTTAATAACTCGCTGAGAAAGCCTCCCTTTCATCTCTGCCAAGCTTTAGGAAAGGCTGGGAGGCAAGCAGAAATAAACATTGTACAGACTCACCACTGCTGGCTCTAAAGTAAACTCTCCAACTTCCTATTTACATTTCGAGATCTTAAGCTTTGTGGTTTACTAGTTCTGCAAGTAAGTGCTTTGGGTTTTGGAGGCTGCCTGCACATGATCTCCCACCACCACTGAAGTCTTCCTAGCTTTTATTAATATAATAGGGAGGTCAGAAAAGCAACAATCTTTTATATGCCCTGCTAGCAGAAATATTTTACTTCTTGCTTTTTAAAAACAAAACAAAGCAAGCACAGCATACAGTGGCAAATTAATGCCAGCAAAGGGGATATTACAGTTGTGTTTGTTTCTTTTTGAAACTGAGGATGCTAGAACATGGAACAAGAGAGTTTCATTAAAAAGGGTGTGGAGGAGTTCTTTGAGGGACAAGTAACAGAAGGTGGCAATTTTATGGATTTATAACCCTTCTAAGGCCATTGGCCAAAAAGGCACCTAAATAGGCTCTGTGGCCTTTTCTACGTAAGCCTAAATCTGTGTATACTGAGGACAGGGAACCTGCAACAACAGTCGTGAAGTAAATGTGGTTTCCATTTCATGCAGCCTTCCCTAAATGTAAAACATCTTCATTAGCTGGGGAGTCAGCACTGTGACTGCTGCCAAGTGCAATATAGAAGGCAGCAGAACTGCGCTGAATGAGGACAGAGCGAGGAAGAGGCTCCTGCCACACTCAGCTCTTCCTCCCACTCCAGAGACTCTGTGGCTCTGGTGCAGAACAGGCTTTACGGAAGATGGGAATATTCGAAAAGCAACAGGGCAGGCGCTTATCAATTTCACAAAGCTCACACAGATCATTTCCCAAACCTGCCCAGGCTGCCCCAGCCTCCCTAAGTTGGCTTTTGATTTTATTTTTCCCCTCCTGCGTTCCTCCCCCGACCCTCCCAAAGGCAGCGCCTTTCCCCTGGTCAGGAGAAGGACAAATTGCTGCCTTTGCTGGGCCTGGGTGGCAGCCAGCTGGCAGCGGCCGTGCCGCCCTGGGCTCCTGCCCCGTCCCCCCGGAGACCGCACGTTCCGAGCCGGGGATGCCGGGGCGGTGGGATGGACGGGAGGGGAGCGTGGGGATGGGAGGGGAGCGAGGGCACCAAGCGCAGCCCGTGGTGCCATCCCACGGAGCTGGCAGAGCAGGCAGCACCCTGCTTGTCCTGCAAGCCCTCCCCTCGTCACGGATCGCCGCAAGCGGCTCAGGGGTCCCTGTGCAGCGATTCCTGCAAAGGCTGCTGCTCTCACAACGTGGCACGTTCTGAAGAGGAGACTCTCGTATCAGAGCCAAAATACACTGAATCCACTTGCTGGTCTGGCTCCCACTGAGATTAGAGATCAGCTCCGAGAACGCTTTGAGCCAGCGTGTCTCTGCTGTCTCCTCTCCAGGATGTACCGCACAGGACACGTACTGTGCATGCTCTGCGGGTGGAAACGTGCTTTGCACTCCGTTTGTGTGAACAAAGCTGGCAGCTCGGGCGGATATTGTGGAGCAAAGGAGCTCTATTGTGTTTGCCAGTCATCACGAGAATCAAATGAACAAATTTAGAATAAGCAAATTGGGCTGGAGTTCCTTTAGCAGAAAACACTCAAAGGCTAGTCAGGCTCAGTGAACGAGAGTATGGGATATTCCTCCTGAAATGATGCATAGTAAACATTGGGACAGCAAAATTATCTGCTCGTTTTGCTGTTCATGTCGTTGTTCTGTCTCTTAGATCATGTATTAAATCTGAAAGGGTAGAAGATAAATTATTTGTGCCTCTCCAATTTAAAAAAAATGACTAAATGATACAGTTCAAACCATATGCACATTATCACAGGGAAAAAAAGAATTGTGCACTAAGCCAGGTGAGTCCATTACCAGTGCCAAGAGTCACAGAAGTAACAAAAACAGGTGCAGAAGAAGAGATTGCATCTAAACTTGAAGAGATTCCTTGACAATCCCCAAAAAGAGGTGTTGAGCACAGAGAGCTGATAAAGAAGGAATGACTGAATAAGAACACAGACCACCAAAGGAAGACAGAAAAAAAAAATAAAAAAAATCAGGGATTCTGGATAGGAAGGAATACAAACTTTGTACATTTGGGACTCAAAACACCAGCAAATTCAGACTCCCCCCATCAATGAGCTGAAATTACTCCAGACAATGTTCCAGTTGGAAGCTGCCCTGGCTACTGTCTTCAGCTGGAAATCACAACAGGTGTTGGAGCAAGAAAAAAAAATAATTTCAAGATGGTACAACTTTGCCCTGCAAAAAGCACGCTTGTGCCCGGGACTGGGACATGGGAATACAGAAATCTGTGCCTGAAATCCTCCCGATCACATAAAGGTTTCAGAAGAAAAAGCATTTTTGAAACCTTTAAAATACCCCATAAAACCCTAAGACACTGGCAGCAAGACAGGCTTCTAGGGAAACCAATTACCTTGTTCCCAGAAGTTCGGGCGTGTCTGTTAGACCCATGCAAACTACAAGTTAGGAATAACAGGCAAGCTCCTGTTTCAGTGCCTCAAACCTGCTGTGATTTTGCTGGGAAGAAAACTACTCACACGTTTTGTGCCATGGCTACACAGGGACAGGCTCCTAAAAGTTCCAAAGCCAAGTGTGGGTGCTGGAGCTCAGAGCCTGCAAAGCACGATGGCAGTGGCAGCCCACCCAGAAAAGTCAGGGAATACCCTTGGGTACAAGAGATCAAACCTGCCGGGATCAATCCCAGCCCCAAACCAAGGGATAATCCTTCCCAAGTGAAATAAACAGCTTATTTGCCATTCCAAATGCAAATTCTACCCATGACTTTTGCTAGGGCAAAGGAGGCAGCAGAGAATCATGTAAAATGCATAACTGTCCAAAAATATTCAGAAAACCATCTTTTCTTTTCTTTTTCCTCATGGATAATGGATGAGCCCTGAGGTGGCAGTGACTTTCAGCAAGCAACAGCTCAGACCTGGGCTGGGGTCAAAAACCTAATTACAACATGCATTTTGCTGCTTTCATGAGCTATTCAGCAGAAACACGAAATTCTTTGTGTCTGTCTGATTACCCCAAACCGTCAGTGGTTAACTCCAAAAGCACATCCTCACTTTAAAATGGCAGCTCCACCACAAATTAAACTATTATAGCCATGAGTAAAATTAGGTTCCACATTTGTACTTTCTAAAATATCAAAGGCATGATTAGCAAAGTCTTTTGTTTAAGATCTCTGGAGTCCTGGAGGTAATGAAAACTGGGTCGAGGAGCAGTTTCTCTGAACGTTTAAAGTAAATGCTGTGTTCAAGCATTGCCTGCTCCTGTGACTCATGGTCTGGAGAATGGAACTGCTGTACCAACACACAGATACCAAGAGCAGTCCCCCTGCCCTGACCAGAGGAGGAGGAAGGGGTGGAAAAGAAAGGCACTGCAGATGATTTTGAACAGTTTCCTGCTACGGCCCCTTGAAAGAAACCCAGCCGTACTTTCCCCCTGCTTTCTGTTTGCTGAATTTCTCCTGACAGTTGGCTCCTTCGTTTGCCAGAACCACAACAAAGGACGGCCTTGAGTTTCCACACGGGCCATTTTCTCCCTCTCTCGTCTCTGATCATCTCACAAAGGTATTATTGTTGCTGGCTCACTGGGGCTCAGTGCACCTGAGGCACATCAAAGGCACTTTTTAATGCCCGCCTGACCACACAGGTCTCTCTCCCACTGCATTAAATTAAACTCGATGATTAATCTCTGCAGCCCTCGGGGTCCCTCGGTGCACACGGAGAGAGAAAATATATATTTCTATCAAAACACAAGTATAATATACTTTCATTTTATGGCCCTAATTAAAAAAAGGAACAGCTAATTTCGGCCAAATGCAGCTGCATACAGGTCTCATTAAAACACAAATACAACTGCTCTGTGTGCTCTACGTCCACTTCATGCAGCCTGTGCAGGTAATAGATAAAAGAACAGAAAACTAAAATCCTTTCACAGATTAGATCCAGAGAAGTTTAGAATTTACTCATTGTCTGCTGGCTAGAGATTGTTATACCCCTCCCTTTGCAGATGAAGTGAAGGCAGGCAGTTAAGGAAATGATTATAAAATGCTGAGTAGGTAGATTTAAGTAAAAATCTACTTAAGTCTAGCAAAAACTGCACAAGGACCTATTCCTGAGTTTGCACTGAAGTGATTAAAAGCCTTAAAAGGTTCTGCCTCGTGCAGTCTGCGTTCGACTTTGGGGTTGCTTTGATGACAGAACATCAACATGGGCTTTATCACATCCCTTCTGCTACATTAGCATATTTAATGGAGCCACAGCTCCCATGGCTGTGGAGTGTGCACACAAAACGTGTCAGTATTGATGTGCTCTGCTCTGCTTTGGGAAGTCAAACAATCCACAGTTGTGAACTGGGTCTACGTTAGAACTTACCGATGTACAAATATTAAAAATGAATAAATCACCACACACATGTCCTCCTCCAGGGCTGGTTGTGCTGAAGGAATGAGGCAGAGCCAGCTGGCCCATTGCCAGCTACCCAACATTGCCCTTAGACCTTTGGGGGAAGCTGCCTGGAGCTCCTCAGCTCACTGCACTCCAGTACTGTGTCTCTATTAACTCAACTCATTTTAACAATTTAAACTAACTCAGCTAAATGAAACAGGTTAGGAAGAGTTCACTCAAACAGCTTCTACTGAAAAGGCAGAAACCTTCATCAAAAAACCTGGAAATAATGAAAGCAGTGGCAGGGCTTGAAGGGTGACTTCTTCCCCTAGGGTGCCCCACCTGCCCTATGACAGACAGACAGACAGACAGGTACCAGGGGAATTTTTCAAAGACAGAGCAAGTCAAGAGTGATGGAGTTTGGAGCCTGAAACTTCTGTTTAGGAAGGAACCAAAATATATTCCAGTTGGTCTACAGCATTTAAGCTCAATGCTCTGCTTCACAATGGTGGGATTATTCACATCTTTAAATTCAATCATGTGCTAAAACGCTTTGCTGAACGACAATCCATGTGACAAGATCACCATTTAGTCATGCCCCAGATCACCATGGATTCATGCTGTTACTGCAGAGACAACTTATTGTTAAGCCTGATGTTTTATTATCAGCCTCCTTTCTCTTTCTCTCCTGGAGCTTTCTCCGTGAAGCGTGCCAGTCCTCTCCAACACCTCTGGCACTCCCAGTGCCATTTGCTCCTTTTGGAAAAATCCAAGTTCTGCTCATTCTAAATTTAAGACCAAAATGAGTTTTAAATAAAAAATGTGGCAGAAAAGGGTACTTATCTAAATGGAATGCTCTCAGACTCATACATTTTAAAACAGTATAAATTTCAAAAGCAGACACTAAATTTTAATTGCAATCTCAGAGAAAGCTTTTGTATTAATTCACCGAGAAAAATTAGCAAAGCAAAAACTGCTTATTGGGGGGTTTTCTTTCTTTTTAGTCATGATATGTATCATAATTCTTTACACCGTGGCAATTTTCAGAGGGAGAAGGATTGATATTGATTGAGGGAAGAGGTGGGGGAGCAGGGCTGTGGCTGAAGACTGCACTCCCTCTCCAAAGACACTCTTCTGTAACACATTAGTGACAGGCTTGTCACAGATAACTCAGGCTCAGGCTTTGGCTCAGATTTCAGGCTGCTCTTTAAGCCACTCTGACATCGTGGTTTTTACTTGCCATGCCATTTTTCAGTATTGATTTCTACAACTATTAAAGTTCTTGCTCAATAGCAAATGCACGGTAATTTATAATTAATACCCGAAGGTAAAGATAGAGTTACCAGGAAAAAAACTCAAGGAAAAAAAGGACTGGGTGAGAAGGACAAAGGTCAATTCTCCCTTCAAAAACATAAGTTAGCAAATTCTGCACAAATTAGGATGACACACACAACCTACCCCCATGTGGCACGAAGATGTTCCACAGATCATCGCGACTCGGGATGTAATCGGCTCGTTCTCACAGGGGAGGTTATGTCCTTTCACATCTGCTCCAATTACCCCTATTAAAGGAAAATTAAAATTCTCTGTTAAAGAAGAACAAGCCACCCGTCACCAAACAGACCTTTTCTGCACTCAAATAATTTCTGAGTGTCTCACACCATTGCCACAAATCAAGGAAGTCTACTTAGCCAATAAAGAAAATAATTTTATCTGTCAGATTAAAATATTTATTCCAGACATAAGGACACAAGATGATTTCTTCTACATTCTTGTCTATCATCATCATTTTTAAGTGTTATTTTACCTAGAACCTGACATTTATTCTCTTAGGTAGCTCCCTGATATGCAGAATAAAAGTTCCCTGCTGTACTGGCAGGCTGCAGATGTGTTTATTTGTTCACAGTTTATCACGAACATCCACGATGATGTGTTTTGTCAGGGGATGAGTTGGAGAAAGGGGTAACTTGGCAGGAGACTGGAAGGCTGCCAGCTTTGTTGTCTTCACTGCTGCTGCTGTTCTGTCCATGTCAGAACCAACTAAAGGCAGATTATTCCTCCCCTTCGAGGAACTGAGCTTGGCTCTGAGGAGCCTCTGCCTGCAGCAAAAAAATACACCCAGGAGATGCCTGGGAAAGCCTCAGAACACATCACATCCTGCCTGATTCCCTTCAGGGAAGGCTTCAGAGAGAATCTGCCTTCTCCTCCTCCTCTCCTAGGCTGCATCCCAGCATCACGTTGTGCTGCACCCAGCAAAACACAGCAGCCAACAAGTAACATTTTTATATTTGTCTTTTTTTTTTTCCTTAAACATCACTTTTCAGCTGGCAAACTGGTCACCAGCTTGTGCATGACATCTGCATTTGCATCTGCAAAGCTCAATCTGGAGATCTGTCAGTCCTGCTAAAAAAATCCCCTTCCCCTCCCTGCAGAAGGATCAGGAGAACGTTTGCTGGACATTGTGAAAGCTGCCAAGTGCTTGGGCTGGTTTGTGCCCCACATTTCATTAACACCCTCTTGGTTAGGTCACCACTTCAAAACTCTGTTATCAAATAGGTCTGTTGGAGTTTGTCTTACTGGGATCAGCCTGATATTACCATGGCTGGAAGTCATCTAAATAATCAGCAAATTAAGGGCTAACATTTTTTAAGTCTCAAAAAATCCATCCTCATGTCCCTTTAACCAAACTGACTTGTAACTAGGAAGCAGCACAGCTGTCATAAAGAGAGTGAGGACAAATAAAAAGCTAAAGGTGAGGCTTCTACTTCATGCTTTATTTTTCACTGCTCCAACGTGATGAGTTCATATTAAGAATTTTGGATAGGGTTGTCTACAAGGCAAACTCCTGTACTAAGCAACACTGTACTAGAATTTCTTGAGTTAAAAATACTGTTCACACTTGAGAGGGAAGAAATCTATTAAACTAAATAGTCAGCATATGTTGCAAATGTATTTTCATAAACAATGCAAAACTGAAAAGATCTTTTTAACTACTAAGAAAAAATGTATTCTGCAAAACAGGAATTATGGCCCTTTTTGGAATTTTTGTCAGTGGCTTCACTAGTGTTTAGAATTGTTAGAGTCTTCCTATTTGTGATTAAAGTCAGACAGCAAATTTGTCTGGAATATTGGCTAAAAGTTATATAATTGCTGTCATAAGTCACTTTCACCTTTAGCTTAGATGGAATTTTTTGTAGTCTGAGGCAGACTCAAAATCAGAGACTGAGAACAAGAAGTCTGTGCAGCACCCAGAAGAGAGGAGAGATTTTTCAGAAGGCAGGCAATGCTCAGCAATGTGCACTTCTGGATCTCTTCCACAGTCACAGGGTATTTTAGACACTGCACCATAAATCATCTGCTTCTGTTGAAACAATGCTGATGCCTTTTGAAAAGGTGCAATGTAAACAGCATTTTTATGAGGCCAGTTCCACAAGCCTGGCCTCCCACACTCACAGTTTTATCTGTGCACTCTCTGAAATTGGTACAGTAGGTCAAAATGTAAGACATCACTTCTTGGCTTTTGGATATTCACTTTTCCATAAGAGGCATCAGATGGACTGATCCAGGAGTCACACATGACCTCCTCAAATACACACTAAATAATTCTTTATCTCTACCTTATTGTACTCAAACCTTTGAAGATTTCATAAACTTCAGGAACCTGCCCAGCCAAACCACACTTTACATCCAGCCAGAAGCAGATCTGAACTGCATCAAAAGTTATTAGCACTGAAAACAAGATGCCCACCATGCCATTCTGGTTTAGCCTGCAGGATATTTTCTTTCCATGTATTTGCACTCTTCAACTCTCCTTTTGCTCCTGCTGTCACTTTTGCTATGTCCTAGGCTGCAATATAAGATATATTCTATTACCATCTCCACCAGCTGTTAAAACAGCTGGGGCACTGTTCGTTATCTCCTGTCATGACTCACCCCTGATAACTCCCTCCGGGTGTTATCTCTGTTAATGGGCCGCCAAGAAACCACCACATGACTCATGGAATTACCTCACTGGAATTACCGCAGCCCATTGTGAGATGCTCTGCCCAGGGGGGAGGAGCCAAGCATTCCCAACTGAATATAACCTGGGCCTTGGAACTGCACAAGTCAGCCCTGCCTGCTGGATTCCCAGAGGACAAGAGCTACCACTGGACCTTCAGGTGGAGACCAGACTTTTCTACAGGATCACCACTTCAACAGAGCCACTTTACTTGGACTGCTACCACCACCCTGACTAACAGGGTGTCAGGTTGTATCCAACTTTGTCAGTGTTTTTCCTTGTACTATTTCATTTCTTTATTTTTTTCTATTAAATTATAATTCTGACTTGCAATCTCCCACTGGTTTGTTTTCAAACTAGCACAGCTATCAAAATATTTTCATTTTCACTGTCCTTTCTACCAGTTTCCACACCATTTCCATACATTTATTACCCTTCCCAGATTCAAGAAGGATGAGTTCCACTGTAAATCCTGCTCCTGTCCCAGACTGCACTGAGCTGTGGTGGGATGATCATGCAGGTTCTCCCACTGCCCTCCTGACTCTTCCCTCTGTAATGCCCCTCTCTAACAACGACCTGGGTGTTGTTTTCCTCCCCCTGGCAATCATTTCAGGAGTCTGCTGGTGTTGGTGCCATCTGGGAAAACGTATTTGGATTAGCAGACCGATTCTATCCACAGAAGCCCTTCCCTGAGGGATGCCAGTAGCTGAGTATTTCTACTGTCAGAGTTTCTTTACAGAAGTCTCTATCAAGGAACAGACAGTTGCTCTCTATTCTTCTTTAAATTCAGTTGACTGATTTTAGCACATGAAACTTAATGGGCAAACTTTTTGTGCTCTGGATCCAGTATCACAGAATGATGCCAATTAAACAAGGACCCTCCACTGCCCCTTTCAGGTGCTCTGTGACAACCCAGTCTTGCAACAAGTTCATTCTTTCAGGTCAGGTTATTACCATATCCTTTTCCAAGAACCCAGAACTGCCAGGGCACACAGTTTTAAACACATTTTTATGCAATTAGGATACTAACTGACACATATTTTAAAGTCAGTCACAACACACCTACAAATATGACACTGAAGCTCAGTCTTCCTTTTTGCAGACAGATCTACATCTAATCCTTCCCAGGTAGCAAGAAAAGCAATCTCCATGATTAATTAACCTCATTGGAAGCAAAGTAAAAGGATTTAAACATTTAAAAAGTTCCAGGCCACAGTTTCTAGAAGGACAAGTGAGATTTAAAACAGCACAAAACATTTGAAGCAAAACTGGTAGTTTAGCAGCTAATCATACTTCAGTTAGATCTAGAAAAAAATCCTCTGATGAGCAATAGATTTCCATTAAAGAGTACTGCTTCAACAACACAGAAACTTCCTGAGGTAAGAGTGTTTTCTAAACCAGCAAACTAAAAAACCCTCAGTTTCCTGCTGAAGAAGTTACACTGAATCTCTTTGTTATTGACTGTATTTAGATAGGGCCAAACAGCATAGTAAGAAAATGAACTTGTTGAGCCTCATCAAATGTATCTCAAAAAAGATGAACCAGGGCTGAACATCAGAATATTGTGCTGGAAAAGAAAATAACTCAAAGCATCAGGCCTTAAAGCCCTGAATCATGAATCACTTCTAAAACTTATAAGAAGCCCAATTATGAACAAGTCTCAGACATGAGGCTTCTCCCTTAGAACGTTTTTTTTTAATTATTATTTTTCTTGCCTATCCCCAAAGGTTTGAGCAACAGAAGGTGCAAATTCTCAGCATGTTGGCGTTCCAACGCCATGGTGTTCCAGTCAAAAGTGGAACTGGCAGAAGTTAACAAAAAATTGATAAATCCAAATGCAAAGACACGTAACAGTGATGTCCCCTTTCTAGAAACAGATGTGTGGTACTAGCAGATATTGTGGCGATTTTTAAATTTTAAAAATTTTTTAAGAATAGTATCAGGCTGTGAGAAAAATGACTTTTTACAACTAATTCAACAATTCCTGTCTCCAAGAATAGCAAATCCATGAGTGGGTACCTAGTCCTCCAGCATGGGCATCAATGAGAGATGCTGCAACTGCAATGCCTTTGGGGAGACCGAGATCCTTCGCAGCTTCTGCCGTCAGACCTTCCCCAACAGCCTCTCCAGGAGACAGGACGTGCTTTCCTGGGCAGACACAAGACAAACCAAACACCTGTCAGTTTACCAAACAGAAAAACAAACGTGTGTGTTATTGCAAGGGCTCCCTTCCTCTCCCTCCAGTTAAGCCTGGTAATCCATAAAACAAAGAGGTGCATCAAAGAACTCTGTGGGATGGAGTATCTTTCATTATCTGCCTGCAGATTAAACACAGCCGTGCCAGATCAGGCTGTCCCGTGGCAATTTAGAAGTTCAAAAGCATTCAATGTTCTGTTTAGCCACAGAGAAAGATTTCACCACAAGCAATTAAACTCTGCTTGGCATCCTTCCAGGAGATAGGAAAAGCAGAAATGCCAGGTTCTCCTGGAAGGTGCTGCCTGCAGGGATCCTCTGGGCATGGAAGGAGCTTCAGCTCAGGCCGTGCTCACAAATGAACACTGCACCTGTTGCACGAGGAATTCACAAGGAACTGGACAATTTTTTTTTCCATTTCCATCCTTTCCAGCAGTTACTACGAGGACTAAGGTGGCTATAGCAACAGAAACTCTGAAAAAGAAACTGGCTTGAGCAGCAAATTCCTCCTGTTGCAGCTGTATTTCCTCACAGACTTAAATAATCCCTTTCTGAGCCTTCTCTGGCCTTGTGCAGAATGAAGAAGACAAGAACACAACCCTTCCCTCCCTGCCCTGTCACAGGGAGCCCAGGGGCAGGTCCTGCCATAACACACACCCAATTTTGTCTGAACTTGGAAGAACAAATCTAGATTCTTTCACATACCAGAATTCAAGGACACTCCCAAGAGCCCCCTCTCAGCCCCCCACAGCTGGAGCAGTGAGACCAACAGCTCCTGGGACTGCTCCCACTTCCAAATTTATCCAAAGGTTTGGGGGTGAGAGGCAGTGAAAGCTCAGTGGGAGCTCCCACAGACCTTCCTGCCAACGCCAGGGCTTTTAATACCTACCTGGATGGTTTAGTAAATTCAACACATCTGGGCAGAGTTAAGAAAACTTCTTTTTTAAAATAAGACTATTTTCACAGTCAGTTTTATTGAGAATGTTACACCTGAAGTATGTTCTGATGTTTAGAAAGGACTTAAAACGTCTCCCACAACAGACATTAATTAAGAGGAATAGCACATCATAAAATATCAGGAATACACTAATGTCCATAAGCATAAACTTCTAAAAATGCAGTTACACAACCTCACTGCCTGATGAAAAGAAGGTCAAGGCACTAAATTCAAAGGCCTTCAATTTTAGATATCAGATCTTTGCTGAAAATTATGTTGGTTCTTCATTTTTAGAAGTTACATTCTCCTTCTGTCCACTTCCTGACGGATGCAGTGTATGGAGCATTCTGGGATCAGCACACACAACTTCACAGTGCTCATTTCTGCAGGAGTTTCTGTTCTACTGGCAGCCACACATCACTGCCCCTGAAATGCCACCCTGAACCTCACACTGGAAATTCAAAATAAGTCTGTACAGCCAAAACTTCTGCACTTGACGTTGGCTTTATCTTCAATATTGGGGACAGAGTAACCAAACCTCACTATTAAGTTTTATACAGAAGGATGTGATGACATTAAATCATCTTCTCACAGGGGCAAAAAAAAAAAGTCTGTATATTATTATTTCTGTATGTTATTAGTTACTTACTGTGAAGTCAAAGCATTGTGCTGGCTTTTTCAAGACGTGTATCTTTTGCATTTTTCCCCAATAAGTTGGAGTGCAGGATGTTTCTCTTTAAGAGAATTTTGTACTACATTTCTGGTTTTTTAAGACATTGGAGAAAAATACCAAAGCTGTCTGCTTCTCCTGACATTCAAAGACCCTGCAGGTGGAAGGAAGTTCAAAAGAGTTCATGCAGCTAAACCCACATCTTCTTCTTCAGAATCAATTGCCCGACCTGAAAGCACAAACTTGGTGTATATACAGCATGAGATGAAATTAATCTGAAACAAAACCTCTTTCCAGGCATGCCGTTCCACGCTTGGCTTGTTTGTATCAGTCATACCAGCCAAACACTTTAGTGTGTAATTATTATGTAGTCATCCTCCATTTTAGAGATCAGGGCTGCTATCAGACAAAATCTTTTCCTACCAGCTTCTCAATTACTGTATTTCTCGTTAATATAAGGGAGCAATTTCAGAGATAAAGATAATCCTCTCCTCTACAGCAGCACAAGAGAATGACCCTGTAATTCCTTTGGCACTGGTTATTATCAGAATGACCAGCAGCACTGTCCCCCCCCCGTGGGCAGAAAGGGTGTGAGGACTTGAAGGGATGGGCGTCTTGTCATTTGGAGAGGCAGCATAATCATCCTGTATTTTAAACAAAATAATTAACAGCAGTCCGCCCCATATGGTTTAGAAGTCAAGGCATGCCTGAACAAATATTCCTGAACAGAAAGCACTTCCCAAAAATTGAGAAGGGAGAGCAGCCAGCAGTCACCCATGGCAGGGATTGAAATGGGAGTTCCTGGGACACCCAGCAGCCACAGAGTGCAGGAGAGAGAAACTGAGTGCACATGGAGAGGATTCTCACTCTGCCCCTCTCCTCCACCCTCCCAGCTCTACTGAAAGCCCTGCCAGGCCCATAGGAAGTGTTCCCAAGGAGCTTTGTGAAAGGGAAGGAGCAGGCTCTGCATGGGCACCCGTTCTGTCACCAGGAATTTGCCTCCCCGCCTACACAAGTGTGAGGAAATCGGTGTGGAATGGACAGAGCACTCACTGAACCACATGGACACAGACCTGGGAAGGGAATTGTCATTCTCATGGTTTAATCTTCATCAGAAAACTAGAAAACTCAGCTGAGCATCAGCATGCTTAGAATCTGCAAGTGTAAAGCTATTCTATGATAAAATAAAAAACGCAAAAAGGAGACAATGATAAAGTGAAGTGTTTGAAGCAGATTGTATTGCAGTACTAGACTGGGAGGGAGTGAGCAGATTCTTACTTGAGCAAAACACAGCAGCTTTAGCAATGCAGGGGCAGCTACTCTGAACATAAAGGTACTCCACAGCTACACACCAGCAATTCAGCAGCAGGTGCTGCCACCCTTAAATCCGACCTGTCAGGGGGCAAGAAGCTGTCAGAGGGGAGGGAGGGAAGGCAGAGGTGCCTGCACACAGGCAGGCAGTGAGAGCAGGACAGGCACTGCATAAAGGAGGCAGTGAAAGGCCTGAGACTCCTCCAGGCTCCTGCCAAAGTAAATGCACCGAGCCTTTTGTTTACAGTAGTCTCCTGTGCAAGTCATTTACCTTTGCTATAATGACTTCCAAAATTAGAGCTAACCAAACAAACCCACAATGGCTGAAGCTGGAGGACTTTCTGTTTCACATTGGTGCAGCTGTTTCACTAATGCAGTGCCTTAATCCACAACCTTTCATTCGGGACGAGACAGGCTATTTCCAGCTATTTTTTCCCCTATAAAGCAGCGAGTTTACAAAAGGAAAAAGCTGTCTGAATCTCTTCCTTCTCTTTTATCCTTCTTCGAAGACTGGCGTTAGAGTTTGCTGTGATCGAGCTTTGTTTAAAGAATTTATGTGGTACCAAAGACCCTCTACCTTTTTAGGTGCTTCCCACAGGAACCAGCTATTTACCAGACACGACACACGAGGCAGACAATGCATCTTCAGTCAACTTTAGGGATCAAAATTCACTGTATTAGCTTACTAACATTTAACAGAACGAGGTAGTTTAGGATGTAGCCCCTTTTTCAAACAACAAAGCTGAGAGCAGCCGGGGCCCAGCTGACTCCAGCACAGCTTTTCATCTCGCAGAACGGGGCTGCACTTTGTCTATTTGGCTGTGTAAGTGCAGAAAAATATGAAAGGATGAAAATCCAAAGGAGATCTCCCTTCACTAAGACCCAAACAAACTTGAATTTGGATACAACAGTCCCGTGCCAAAATCCCAGCAGCCTCAGAAAGAAACACAACCCAAGGGTACATCCCGTCCCCGTTTCATAGCCCCACCCAAACTGAACAATTAAACTGCTTTCTGATTTAAAAGACAATACAGAAAACAGATATCCTGTTAAATAAGTGATAGAGAACATGCACTGAAGAAGTTATCTCGTTAAACAAAACAGTGCTGAGTAGGCATCAAAGGAAACAGGACCTTAGGAAAAAAAGCACTGTCCAGCCAAATGTAACAAGAAATGGAAGGGATTTTCCCCCTCCATGTTCATTACAAAGCATGCAGACAATCTCCATTTTTTGTGTTTTATAATAATTCCTGCAATGCCAAAAGTCTGGGATATGCCAGGATTCTCAATAAATAATAAGCATTGTCCCAACCCTATCTCACACACAGTACATTATCAAATATCCCTCTCAGTTACAGACAATACTCACATTTAACTGAGATCTGTACGGCTGATTTTTCTACAATTTTTACCCCAGCTGAGCAGTCAAAATAGCACTAAGATCAGAAGGAAGCAGAATAATTATGCTGACTGTAAAATTATAACACTAATTTTTTTCTTAGGACTGAAGGCATGGTGGTTAAAAGATGTTAGAAACAATGAGATTTGGGGCTATTTTAACCTCCAAATAACCTCCATAAAAACTTCCTGGTTGGCAGTTAAAGACTTGAGAATTTTCATTGAGGAAAACCAAAACAAATTGTGATATTACACGCCAGCTTATTTAAAAGTGAGGAAAATGGTTAAACAAAATCACTTTGGCTTTCTTGGGTTCAAAATTCATCTCTGTCTTCACGAGCTGCCACAGTAGCTTGAGGCAAATATAATTTGGGGCCTTTCCACCCCACTCTCCCATACAGCCTTTGGCTGAACTACATCTCAACTACCTAATGTGTAAATACTCCAGGCAGACATATCAGGCTGCTAAACACTGGCAAAATCCAATCAGGCAGCTCCTGGTTCATTAAGCTGAGCAGCAAATTGGTCAGCAAACCATAGGGGCCTACTTCAACATAGGCTGCTTGGCCTTCTCGGCCCGAGGAAAGAGAGCTACTCCATGTACAAATTATAAACTTTCCTGGTGCAAAGTCAAAAGGAAAAAGAAATTCTGCATCGTTGGATCAACAGGCTCGTTATGATGGGCGTGACTGAGTTTTCTTTGCTGGACTGCAGTGAAACGGTGCAGAATGAACGTGTCCTGCCACGTGTGGTTCACTGCTCGCCGCTGAACTGCATCTGGGTTTAAAACACATATATTTGATGTCTTATTAAAGGTGTAGAATGTAATACCTTGGTGTCTTACTAAGTAATTAGAGGGAATGCGTTTACATCCAAACCCAGCTACCTGAGCTCAAATTTTCGCTTGCAAACAATAATTTCCATAGGCTGATAATTGACATTTCTGGCACTTTACAGCACAGTATTCCTCAGAGCCTCTCTAGATACAAAAATCAGTGCAGATGGCAGGACCATTGCTCTGCTTTCAGAGTTGCTCTGCTCTGATACACCACTAAGACTGTACAGGCAATTTAGCTTGTATTAATCATGGATTATTACTTAACAGTTTTGGGGTTTTTTACTGGATGTTTTTTAACAACTCACATGATAACAACTCCTCTTAGAATAAGTAATTACCCCTTTTTCAGGACTGAAATAAATGACAGACCAAAACTAATGTCATGAGTTACTGAAAGGACACTTTGAAATCTTTCAGCCAAGCTCATTCCCCACCACGTTCACACGGTATCCAGTTCTAATATCCATACTGAGAAGATACTGATGCACTGTAAAGGGTTCAGAAATGAGCCAGGAAAATAATTACAAGGATTGAGAAGTATGACAGTTCACCCAAGAGTTTTGGGGGAAAGCCTCAATCAGCTCAGTGTTTTCCTTGATCACAGAAAATTTCAGTTTGTGCAGGTCAAGCGTGTCCCTACGGTCTGCCAGGCAGGAGTAGGAAGTTAAATCAGATGAAAAATCAAGTGTGTTCTTTAATTAATTCATTAATTTTGAGACATGACAGCAACTAACAACCAACAACCTTTAAGTCTGAAGTGGGCTCTCCATCACAGGAAATTATAAAATCAAGATTGGTTCTAAGACACACTTTAAAGTACTTAAACATTAATTTTAAGGAGTCCAACAGCCTCTGACTCGGAGGAAGTCAGCAAATTGTTTGAAATAGTCCTTCTGATTTTGTGAATCCTGACTCATAAAGCAGACAGCATTGTTTTAAAAGTTATCTCAGCATGAGGCTGAAGCCAAAAAAAAGAAGATGAATAACAAATCCAGACCAGGGAGAGGAAGAGTCAGGTAAAAAGAAGGAATGACCCAGAACTATTCCGAGAAACGTCTCTTTTTTCTGTTTTAGTACCGTATGAAAAAAAAGAAAGGAGGATAATATCTCAGAAGTTTAGATATTAAACAATTGCAACAGGCCCAAATCTACTCAAAGTTCCTATGAAATTTAAAACCAGAAATTCAATTAAAAAGCTCCTAGTTTTCATGCTAGAAAGTTCCCAAGTCCCCAGTGTTGCCAGAGCAGAAGCAAATACGGTTCCCCAGGCAGGCAGAGCCTGAGACCAGAACTCTACAAGTGGACAATGGAATATTTTTTTATTACTGTTCTTTAAAAGATCTAAACTTCCACAAGAGTTGTCCGAGCCATGAGGGATGGAAGGACAGCACACAGCACTCCTCACCTCTTGCAGCACAGAGGAGGAGAAGTGGAAAGGAACCAGCTGCCAGCAGGACTCAAGCTGATGATAAGCAGGGTGAGTGATGGTTCCTTTCCTTGCAGTGGAAGAGGAATGGAAAATGTCACCCAGGAAACATCCCGGAGAAACCTGAGCCACCCCAGTCCAGCCTATTAAAGAAGAGTTATTGGAAAGAGGAAGAATATCTCAGACTAGACAGCAAGGAGAGGGCTTGGGGGTGGTGGGAGCAGATTTCATCCATGTGTTTATCAACATCTGATGGGAGGGAATGAGCAAAGATGAGGGAGCAAGACCCTTCTCAGCGACCCCTGATAACACCACAAGTAGTGACAAGCACAAACTGAAATGTAGGAAATTGCATTTAAAACAAATAAAAAATGTTTTTTATTGAAGAAAAGTGGTCAGGACAGTGGAACAGGTTGCCCAGGTAGATTTTGGAATCTCCACCTTTGGAAATGCTTAAAACTCAACTGGACACAGCCCTGAACAGCCTTCTGTAGGTGACCCTGCTCGGATCATTTCAAGATGGCCCTTCTAATCCCAGTGATTCATGTGATTCAGTGATCTGAAGATGGAAAAAGTATAAAATAAAACAGAAATCACAGGAGTGTGTAGCTTTTCTGAGGAAAAGCCCAACTTCTTCCTGCTGAATCATATCTTACGAAATAATGCCTCGAGCTCTCAGGAGGGAGACACCCGAAAACCTCTTTGCACTGTGCCAGTTTCAGCTCCTTTGCAGTTGCTACAGCTCTTGGACAGACTGAAATGACAGGAAGCCAGAAAAATGTTAGCATATTTGGAACACTATTCACTTGTAAATTCCATGGATTTTGACAGCATGTAAGTGTAAATATCCTCTGATTCATCCTTTTAATTTTGTTTGAAATTGCCATGTGTTGTAATTTATTGGGGATAGCAACAGGCCAGGGAAAGACAGATAAAGGCATCCCATACTTAAGAGAATCCCTGTACTTATTATTCTCTACCATTTGCAAAGTACAGTGTTTAAAGCTTCTTGCTGCAATTCAGCTTTATGAAGAACTGGCAGCTACAAGCTGACCTGAAAAAAAAAAAAAAAAAATCATCATTCCTTTCTCTCTGCCTTCAAGAAAATCCCTCATGTGCTCCAGAGCATCTGGATCAAAGGCCTTGGAAGAGAAAGGGAAAACTGGCAGGACAAATGGATTGACCATTCCCTTCACAGCTGCATCAAGTTAATATTGACCATATCCTCCCACCCTGCACTGAATCGCCCATTTTCAGCCTAAATGTAAATAAATTAAGGGAACATCCAAGTATTGGAGCTAACTACTGACAAAATAGAGAACCTAAGCAGACTCTATTTATAAAGAGTAAAAAGGGAACTGTTCAATGCCATTATTAGCTTTGTATATGGAAAGATACAGTGGCATATGCAGGAATGTAACTATTCATAACATGTTTTCTGTGTTATCAATTTATTTATAAATATTTAAATGAACAAGCACTAGAAAAGAACATCCAGTCTTCCCATTATACAGATCCATCTTTTCAGGACATTCAAAAATGGCATATGCAAGTGCCCAGGTCCATGAAAACATCAAGCCTGCAGTCCCCAAAGTCCTGGAATTAAGGAGAGAATTAAAAATGGGACTGCAAAGTGCTGGGGCTTTACACTAAAGCACAGGCAGGGTGTTGGAACAGAGAGGGTGGCACTGGTGAACTGCTGGAGGGGAGTAAAGGCCACTAACCAGAAATGCACTTTACAGTCAAGTCAAACCCTTCATAATTGAAAACACAGAGCCAAAATTAAAAAGAAATTAAAAATAAGCAGAAGGGAAGATAGGGGCCCTGTGTGGAAAACGGGAAGCATTCTTCTACAAGGTGGTTAAGAAGAATGAGCGGGAAAAGACCCAGAATGAGATTTAAGAGATGTATAAGGAGCAGAGGCTGCTCTTCCTTTCCACCCTCACCCCAAACCCAAAATCACACATGAAAGAACTCTGCCAGTCGTGCACTAAAGCAAATTAAGCAAAACTACAGTTACTTCATTAACATCAATTTGCTGCTTCAGCAGAGATGAAAGAAGGTGACAAACTGCCCTTCACAAAAGCTACAAAACCTGTAAGATCAGTAGAACCTATTCTGCAGTACCCACAACGCTCTCTCACACAAAGCCACCATCTTCAACCCAAAAAAGACCTGGTATGAAATATTACCATTCAATACAAAAATCATTATTTGGTCCCTGAAGTAGGCCCTGAAGTAGAAGGCTGTGGTGAAAATTTATCAGGTATTTCCCTCCAAATGGAATAAACGCTCCAGTACCCTACGAGCTCTATAGTACATGAAATTTTAACGGAATTGTTAATGTCTTTCTAGGTTTTATAACACCACAAAGAGATACTCATCATGTGCTTTTACCACAGCAGATAAATGCTAATGCCTGTAGCACACAACACTTGCACAGTGCTTTGAACACAAGTCATCTTCCACTCTCCTGGTGAGCAAATTAATGGGATCAATAAATTTTTCAGTATCTCCAGATAAAGACTCTTTACCTTCACAAGCCTGATCAGTAAATTCACGACATACAGAAGGGACCACAAACAACTTGTTATATGGATTCCCTGAAAGGTTGGTCTGCTCTGAGAAACAGAAAATGTCAAAGGCCTGGGAGTTTTCAGATGTGAACCCACACCCAGATGTGGGAAAGGTTTGTGGAAGATCCTAAAGGTCAGATGTGAGGGTCTCCCTTATCAACAAGGTCATATGTTAAGTTAAACTGAAACCCAGAGGAGTGTACTCCTCTGGAACCACAGCACTCTGATTACAGTAAATGGATTTTTAAAGGGCAAGAAGTTTTAAAAGTGATGCTTAAAAGCATATTTACCAGAATAAAGAAATATGTATGTTACAGCAGCTGTTCTCAGGTAATTTCCATAAGTATTTCCAGTGGCATGAAAGTTAAAGTTACTTCCAAAAAAAAATCTGTTTGTAACTGTTCATCTGTGGTTCCCTCTG
Organism: Orthonyx spaldingii; assembly: GCA_013397795.1. Lineage (NCBI taxonomy): Eukaryota > Metazoa > Chordata > Aves > Passeriformes > Orthonychidae > Orthonyx > Orthonyx spaldingii. The sequence continues at coordinate 488,206 of VZTJ01000758.1, forward strand.
GTTGGAAACAATAATGATTTCACTAGAGATTTTTAAAAAAACAACAAAAAAACCATAGCTTTTCTACATATTTTAAACTGGCAAACTTTGTATTTAATTTTGTTACAGTAAGAAAATTTTGCTAATTTTATCTTGTGACATTTTGCTTTGGTTAAAAGAAATGATGATTCAGAGCCTGTTAATCTTTTAGGAGAGATACATGAGAAAAAGGCCATTATCTCTCTTTACAAGGGGAACGTGCAGGCACTAAAACACATCCTTGTCTTGGAGCTAAACAAACCCTGAGCAGACAGACACGGGCTTAGAGAAGCTTTGAGAACAGAAGAGGAAATTCCACCAGAATTACTTCAGCCCTGTCAGGTTTTCGGTTTTGTTTTCATTTTAGGAGGAGGCTTTGAGCATGCACAACCTCCCTTCAGCCTCCTCCTACCTGGGTTATCTGACAAGTTCGAGCTCCTTAATCTGCAGGGCAGCTCAGGGCCCTGCTTCCCATCCTTCCCTGTCAGCCGGGGCAGGCTCTGGTGGAGGCACACACTGTCCAGGGATGCACTTGCAGCAGCTCAGGCTGTTCCCCTGTGGGCAGCACCCTGAGGCAATATTGCAAATCCAGCTCGAGCTGAGCTGGTGCAAGGTGAGATGCTGTGGGATTTTTGGGCTCCTGGCAGGGACGGTGCCTCGGGATGCGCAGGAAGGAATCTCCCACCAACCAAGACCGTTCCAGCTGCAGTTTGCTCAGTGGCTGAGTATCCCCTTGGTAGGTGGATCTACCCTTCCTGATTAATTTGAGCAAAGCTGAGCTGATTCAGAGTGCTCCTCCCAAGCCCAACACCACCAAACACTCATTAAAAGAAGACAATTCCCCAACTCTCACTGGAACGATGTTCCCATTCCCATTCCCCCATGCTCAGGGACACTGATAAGGTTCAGGGTGGCAGAAAGCAAAGCACTTCCCCAGGACACAACAGCGTGGAGCAGCTCCTGGGCAGGGTGTGGAGCTTGTTTTGGTGTGTTTCTGTCTCCTCCTGAAGGTACAGCCTGCCAGGGGGTGCAGGGTGGGAGAGAAACTCAAAGGAATGGAGTGGTGGCTCTCTGGGTTCCACGCTGGTGCAGCGAGCTCCTCACTGCCTCTGCACAGACTCAGGAATGAAGGACACTCTGCTGCTTTTTTGGGATGTTATCACTTTGTGATGTTGTCACTTTTGCCATGTTATTATACTGCTAAATGTACCAAAAGAAACACCTTCCTTTTTTAAGAAGGCAAGGTTAGATGAATGGTCAGGGAAATAAGCTCACGTTCTCCCTGGGGCCAGCTTTCAGCATTATTATGCAAATAGAAGTCATCCTATGCTTTGGATTCACCTGAGGGAATCGGCCCCAGAAGCTGAAAACCAAAGGATTTCTCAAGGTGAGCACAAGTCACAAGTTCTGGCCCAAGGTTTGGTGCAGTTTTGGATGTCAGACCGTGCTTCTCCAATTCCAGCTAAAACCCAGCCAGGGATTAATTTCTTGAAAATGAACCACAGTTTTCCATGGAACCAGACACTTTCACCAGTAACTCACAGAAACACTTTTGCCTGGCAAGAAACACATCAACAGAAGATAACTTACTGATTTATTTTGTAAACGCTGTGTTTCAGCAAACATGGAAGCCTGATACTGGGAATTGATGATTTCTCTCTTACTGAACGTTGAGCCATATATAGAGCAGTGTTATGAGGCTCCCATCACAACAAAAGGCCCCTTTTATTAATGGCTACTTTATCATTTAAAACATGCACGTTGTTACTTAAAATGGCAAATTGCTTTGCACTGTCCTTGAAGTGCATTGCATAAATATTGTATTAAAGCCTTAGCTGGCACTTCATAAATAATTTATTTTTAAAATGCCCTTCCATGAGACCACCAGCTGGCAAGATGTTCAATTTTTCTGGTAAAAACATGTATTTATTGCAAGTCTTATTTTAACTTGTTGAAGATTTGCTAAAAGCCACATGTGACAGATGTTGCAAGAACTGTATTCAACCCCAAACCTCAGGAAGCTGAAAGCCTCATTCTCCTGGTAGGTTTTGTACCTCTGCATAAGCAGTTTCATTTGTAGGGGGAAAGCTGAAATCTATTCAAGGAACTATTTTCTGATAACCTGAAAATGATTGATAGCAGATTATGTGATGATCAGGAAAGTTTAGAGATTTCATTACATTTCTTTTCACTACAATCCTTCCTCTGCCATTTCCATTTCATGTTGCTGCATTTAAACTGCTGTACAAACTTGTTCAAAGTGCTTGACATTAAAAAAAAAAAAAAAAAATCAAAGGAAATTTCAGATAATTAACTTTGATGAATGAGTATATTTTAATTCATGTCTGGTAATATTCTTGTTAATGACATGTCTGCTTAGGACATCCATTAAAAGTCCATTAACTTAACAGGGAAAGTCTAATAAAGTTATCCTGGAAATTTTCTGGTATATTAACGTTATGGACTTTTAATGAATATCTGCTGTAGGAATTGCTATTAGCAAGGCTACTATTCTAATTAAACTTGGGCTCTGAGAGTGAAAAAAAAAGGTATAAAGATAACAACAAGCAGAAGTAGCACTTTTTATGAAGATGACTGTAAGGAACATGGGTACAGGTCACTAATCATGCTATCAGTACCAGCTATAAATTACTATATTTTAGCTTTTTTTGTAGCCTACCATCCAATATACCCATATCAAGTGTGTCCTTCATGTCATCAACTGCTGGGGCTCCTTTTTTACTCCTCTATTTTTGAGGCTGAGGCCTTTCTGAAGGGTAGGAGATAAAAAATTTAAACACAGTTTCTCACAACAATGCAAAGTAAAAATGCACTTAGGAAGTCTGTTCCCTATGGGCATCCAGCCATCCTAGCAACCCATTTGAAGCTGCTGACATTCACAATAATGCAGCAAAATACCTTTTTATATGTATATGTCTTTTATTCAAAGAATCAGAGAATGGGTTGGGTTGGATGGGACCTTAAAGCTCATCTCACTCCATGGGCACAGACACCTTTCACTGCACCAGGCTGCTCAAAGCCCCATTTCCCTCTCTCTAGATATTTATATATATACACATAAAGCTTTTTATTAATGTGAATATAGATGTATTTTCAACCCCAACCCTGACATACCTATTTTTTCATACTTATCCTTCACCAACTCTTCCAAGCCAATCATTTTCCAGAAACTGTCATCCCAACCTCCATCTGACGTGTACGTCCACTTGCACACTACTGTACAGAGGGACCTGGAAAAGAGACAATACAGGCACAGTCAGGCAAAGGAACCCATCTGGGTTTCAACTTGTGACCACAAACAAGTTCCTGCAAAAGGATCTCTTCTCCACTGGTCAAACACTCCAGCAGAATGCTCACATTTAAAAAAAGCTGGTTACTGTTTGGAGTGCACGTCTTGAGGACCTTAAAAGGACCTTGTGTTTAAGATTCTTCTCTGCTGAAACAACTCCTGGTCTGGCCACTTCACTGCATAAATCAGTCAAGTTACAGGCTGTGCATGTGCCTGGAGGAGAGCAGGGCAGGAGCACAACAGCTCTGGAGCAGGCAGCTCAGAGTGCTGCTTGTCCAGGCTAAATGGCTGCTTTGCCCAGTTTGTCCTTGGGAAAGCTTTGTATTGCTCCTGTCACAACTGAATTACAATTCCCAGGAGATCTGGATGACGGGGTCACGTGCACGAGTCTCATCCCTGAGAAGCTGGTGCTGAACTCTGCTGTGCCAGGACGGCACCACGGGACACAGGCAGGAGCAGAATGTACACAGAGGGCAAGAACATCTGCAAAAAGTCTGTCCTAGCTCACAGAATGGTTTCTATCAACATCCCCAATCTCATTCCTCCCCAAAATATGAACAATGTTGCTGAAGATTTAGTATTACATGGACTGTTGTCTGTCTGAACAATAATAATCATCTCAAAAGATCAGTATTAAACTGTGCTTGAAAAGTCAGTCAACTAAAAGGTATTAAAAATGCTAAATACCCCTGAAAACTGCAGCTCTGTGTAGCCCTGGGAATACCACAGCAGCAGCAAGTGCAAGACAGCTCAGATGCATCTCAGGGAAACACAACATCATAACTGTTCTCAAAGAGAAACTCTGCTCAGAGGTGGATTTTCTTTGATGTTTTACAAGACAGCTTATTTGTGACTCATGTTTAGCCAAGGTGAGCTTACACAGACATTTTCTCTTTATTAGGATGGTACAGTTTGAACGTGTATCTTCAAAGCAAACTCAGTTTTACTGAAGCACTTTGACTTTTTCTTGCAGTTTTGCATAAGTGAAAACCAAATAAAATTTCTCTCTACAAAATTATTTTTTGGAGTAAAAGGAAACGTTCCCTTTCATCCAAGTCAACTGCCCAGGGACTGAAATATGAATCCCAGAATGGTTTGGGTTGGAAGGGGCCTTAAAGTTCATCTCATTCCAAACCCCTGCCATGGGCAGGGACACCTTGCACTAGCCCAGGTTGCTCCAAGCCCCATCCAATCTGGCCTTGAGCAGAAAAAGAGAAGCTATTTTTACTTCCTAACTGAAAATCAAAGTCAGAGCTTATAGACACTGACACTGCAAACAGAGCAAAGTCAAGTAAGAACAGGAAGAGCCTTTCCACACAGCTGGAAAAGCTATCTGGGACTTATATTTTTTGTTTTGGGAGGGTTACAACAAGAAGCAACATCCTCCTATGTGACACTGAGCAGAAGATGGGATGATTGCATGGACTCTCTGAACTCCCACTTTCTCATCTAGGATAGAAATGTGTATTTTAAATGTTTTTTGCTTCCTTCCATCCTGTTCTACCAGAGTGATCACGTTTTTACAACCAGAGGACAGATGATGGTCATTCACATCCCACTGGTTGGAAAGGTGTGTTGGTTGCTCTTTGCTATGAGAGAATTAATTAACATTACACATTTTGGGGGGGAAAAAAAGACATTAGTTAACTATTTATATCCCTATAAATACTGTAGAGATTATTTCAGGACTACTCTTAAAACAGTTCTGACATCCCCAGCTCCTTCTTTTTTTACTTAACAATTTAAGAATAGATCACAAAATCACAACTCAGTGTCTGGTGTGAAAACAGAAAAAGCACATGACCTGTAACTACAGCAATGACAATGTTGATATAAGAAATTCCAATTTCCAAGGATTTAAATGCCAGACACAGAAATCTAATTAGGACCTTTGACAAAAACTGGGTGAGTAAATAAATTCTAGGCTGAAGAAAATACTGGGAAAAAATAAACATTTTCCCCAAATCAGTTCAAACCTCTCGTTAAAAGGAAAAATAAAGACAGGGTATTTGAAATAAAAAGCATTTCATCACTTTAGGAAAAATTTAGACATAAAGAGTGAAACAATAATGCATCAACTTTTCCCAAATATGGGAAATACCAAATCATAACAAATGATCATCAGAACCGAATGGGTCTTTTTCTAATTAGATTGAAGCTCTGAACTAATGCCACACCCTGAAAAACGCTCCAGTTTTAAACTGGGGCCCGTGGTCCCACACAGCTCCCTCTGGGGAACACCACACACACACAGGCCATGGAGTCACTGGGCATGGGGACACAGCAGCTCCTGCCAATCCACAGAATTCCAGCAGACCGGAGCTCCCTGGCAGGGTATGGCTGGACTGAACACACCCCGTAGATTTAGAAATGCAAAGTGCTTACAGAACAAGGGTGGACAGAGGAGCTTTGGTGGAATTTTTAATACGGTACGGAAAACGAACTGGGAAGGACAACTCTTCCCAAATGACTTGACTGGCAGATCTCTAAGTGGGAGGTTCTGGTTTGGAAACCAACCTCAGATCTGAGCTGACATTAACACATTATGCTGGCAGGTTTTGATTTTCATGGCCACAGCAAGAAACTCAAAATGCTTGTTTTAAACACAGCCTGAGCGTTTACACTTCCCTGGGATTCAATCTCCTTCTTCCACTCTTGCTGCCACTCAAGAAGTAGGTGTTTAATGGAACAATACGGCTTCATACAAATCCTTAATATCAAAAAGAAAATGATATACTGCAGAAAGGCATTCTGTTCTCCTAGATAAGAGTTCAAGAGGAAAGGATTTCTTTGGGATGCCCCTGATGGATTAACATCACCACATGCTGAAAAAGCACCTGGATGGGTTGAACTCAAACCCCTGCCCCTAACCTGCTGAGGTGCTCAGTTTGTATGTGCTAGAGAGCTCTAAGCACTCACAGAGAGAGCAGTTTGTACCTGGCTTGTCACCGCTGAAGCCAATGGTATAGATATATATATATAATATTTTATTTATATTTTATATATATTAGCTTTATAGGAAATCACTCGGAAATTCTCCTCAGAGTATCACCTTGAAAAGGGGATAGCACAACTCCTAACGTGGGAAAACTCTGTCCAGAAAGACTCTATGGGAAAGAACCACCAGAGGAACCAAATCATTACACCTACAAAGCAAGCCTCAACCACGAGAAAATTTTATATTTCGCAGAACTCCTGAGTTTGATGAGATGAAGGGCAGACATTGAACAGAAACAGTACTGATACCTGCTGTGGTATTTTCCATTTTTCCCCATTGAGCAGCGTTGCCTCAATTATTTGGTGATAAACACCAGGCTTGTGCTAGCTGAAGCTGGGTGAACCAGATGGGTTGAAGCAAATGTTCCTCTTTCCTTTACTCCCAGGATCAGCTGGGTTCAAAGGTGCAGAGAACAGGCAATCCCAGAGGCAACAGTCCTCTCCCAGCTGCCTAACCCAACACAGCATTTGAAGAGCAATAGCATGGAACCCCTCAGTAGCACGAGCCGTATTTAGCCAGTCTGAAACACCATGAGTTTGGAGACTCTTTTCCTCAAGCATATTCCCAGCACAATGAAATGAAAGATTTCCTTTCTCTGTTCAGAACAAAAAGTTTTGCTTGGAATCTTCCTACTGAAAAAAAACCCCCAACCGTCATGCATGGAAAATTTTTACTTTATTTGAACCAGATTTTCAACAGGAAAATGATTGTGTTTAGAGTTTCTTACAAGTTTCTTGCTGAGGACTGACTGGATGTACTGAAGTCCTGCATGACCAGAATCTCAGCAGTCTTAAAAATGCAAAAAGTCTGTGAACACACACTGGTAATTCCCAAAATGCTGTCTGAAAGCGACTAACCTGCGAAAGGATGCAGGGCAACTGGACTTTTGATCACTCAGGTGATCAAAGTTTGTTTTTATGTGGCTCTTCCCACATTATCTGCCCATTTTGAGTATTTTTTCTCACTCTGTTGTACTTCTTGGAGAGAAGGAAATCAGATACATTCATTAAAAATAGAAATTACTGCATGCTCTAAGTTATCTGCAGAAAAACGTATCTAAAAGACAGAAGGCACAAAAAACTTCTCCACAACTACTTAGGAGTCACCAAAGCTTCACACTTTGGTCCATTCTTTGTTGACACCATCTCCCTCTCTCCAGAAAGGATAAAGCAAGAATCATGGACATGATTCCCAACTCTGCACAAATCTTGTCCTGCCTGGGACAACACCTGCTATGAAAATAACTCCTGGGGGCTACTCCTTAACTGCAATTGTCTCGTGGAAGTTGTCCCTATTTTGAGTATGGGTTGATGGGTAAGTCCTATCAACTAGAAGTTACTGAAAGAAACAGGTTTTTTTCCTGAAAAGTGACCCCATAAGGCATTTCTACGTGACCTTCCATTCCAGAGGGCTGGTAGAAGATTAGTTAGCCTGGAAAATGAGCCAGTCACCAGCCTGAAGGCAGAGAACCCCTGGCTGGGGCATCCTGAGGTGAATGGCAGCTTTGTTCTCAGTTCCAAAGCAAAAGGATCTGCTTCATTCATCCCAACTGCTCAGAAATGAACCTAAACACGTGAACTTAATTAATTTTGTAGGCATCATTAACAGTGTAGCAGTTCAATCACTGGATCACTGAACTGAAGCCAGCTGCACCTGCTGAGGGCTGTGCCAAAGCTAAATCCTGCAGAAGGAAGGACAGGGTACAGTTAGATCCCAAAAGGAATTGCGTGCAGTAGGATAAAGTAACTCTCCGTGGTCTGTTGGGCGGATTTTTCAAGTTACAAAGAATCAAAAGCTAAGGAAGCTTTATGACCTTGTGAATGCACGGAGACCTGAAACAATGGAGTGTGACTGCCACAACATCAAATGCTTTTTCTTTTGTTCTGCAAAGTTTAAATTTAAAACAGATTTTGAGTTCAAATTGTAAACCAGGGCGTAGATTCTGCTCAAGCGAATGTCTCCACATACTGACATCTGGGCCAGGCTGCCAATGTCCTCCCAAATTATGCACCCCACAGTCTCAAGGCTTTTCACAAAAGCGAGCAATTTACAGCTCCAACACAGTCCCAGATCTGACTGTGGTTTGTGCAGAAATGTTCCAGGCAAAAAAATTTAATACCCAGCACACATACTCCCAGCACCCAAGAACTGGGCATTGGTGCTGCAAGAGCCTAAAATACAGTGGAGGTTATCACAGAGGAACAGAAAACATGCAATTATTCTTTGCTCTGTTATGGTAATGCCATATCCATTAATCCACAGCCTTTGAAACAGGGCCAGACTGTTGGATCCACACCCACCACCGGCACTGGGAAAAACATCTTTGCCTGCTTGGTGTATTTGGCTGCTCGGGGGAAACAGGGAAAATTTGTCCTAAGGGAATACTTCTCAAGAAAGAGGAGGAAAAAAGTGACATCTGATCATTCAGCCTTGAAATGTATGAGGTGTGTGAGATGCTGCCCTGTTGGGCAGTTGCTGAAGGGAGCCAGGGCAGTGGGTTGAGCTGGGGTGATGTGGAAGAGCTGCCCGTGCTGTCCCTGGGTCCCTCAGCCCATCTCTGGGGCAGGCTGGCTGGAGAGCTCCGAGGGTCCGGGTGTGCCCTGGTTCCCAGCCTGCACTCCCCTCCTTTCACCTCTCCAGCAGCTCTTTAATTGCAGGGACACACAGCAAAACCTGTCAGGGGCTGCTCCAGCCACCCAGCCATGCAAATCCCGAGTTCCTAACATTTAGAACACATTATTTTTTATGATTATTGCCTTTGACCCAAAGCCTATGAAATTCCTGCCTGGCCAAAGCCATTGTCTTAGCGAGCCGTGATATTTGACTCTTGCCTCAAAAGGGTTTTCTTCTTCCAACAAAACATTAAACAGGCCAAACAAAGAAGACAGGTGGGGAAGCCTGTTTGGGACAAGTAGCAGACACATTCCAGTTGTGCTCATGGGCCTCGACTTTCAGCCTTTGCATGTCTGAGGACTTAAACCTATTCAATAAAGGTAGCAGGGAAATTACTGTAATCAGCGTTAGCAATTCTACCAGCTTCAGTCTTCCTAAGCTCTGGATAACATTTCTATTTATCATAAAGTAAAAGTAGGCTGGCTGCCATTTAGATTTTTTGAAGGAAGTTAAATATCACAGCAAAAGAAAAGCTTTCTCCCTACTTTGAAACCTTCACTAAAGCTGTGGAGAAAAAATATTATCATACAAATGAGAATGATGGAATGAAAGGTCAATATTTGTTCACACTCAGGTTAGTGGCAATTTTGCCATATTTCTCAGGTGAAATAGGATTAAACTCCACACCTCAAACTTTAAAAGTTAATGTTCAAAAAATTACTTGGATTTTTTTCTTTTTTCCTCACCATAAGGAAAAAAGAACGTCAGAAAATAGCTCTTCAGTTTCAAACAAAAAGGATTTAGTAGAAAAGATTTCTCTTTACAATAAGTCTGCAAGTTCGGTAGAAGACACCAATCCACAAAGTCACCAACCCAAAGGACAGTGACCAGCTCATGACCTACAAGCTGCCTACTTGAAGCTAATGCAGACACTGATATTTGGCTCTATAATACCTTTCCAAGTCCTCTCAAGCCTTTCTTTTTGCTGCTGCTGCAAAAAAATTATATTGAAGTACTACATATGGTGTGAAGATTTCACAGCTTTTCTTTCAAAGCTGTGGTTAAAGCACTGGTTTAATGATACACTGTTCCCCCCGTTTTTTCCTGAACACTGCTGACTCAGGGAACTTGCAGGGCCCTACCAGACTCCTTCCCAACCAAGACTGAATTTGGGGTTAAGAGTCTGTGAACTTGCATTCAGCAGCTCTGTTGGCCTCACATCTGGAAAGTCAGAATTCTCACTGGACTGGTGGCACAGCTTTTATTTAAAAATATAAACCAGGTCTCCCTTCCCCTGCCATAAATCTCCCTGCAGAAGCAGAGCCCATGAAAGAGCAACGCTCACTTTTAGGTGAGAGAGAGGCCCTTAGGGAATGGCAGCTACATCAGAGCCCTTGGGGGACTGGGATCCGTCAAACTCTCACCAAGAGGCACAGGCATTACACCAGGATTTCCAGACTCATCCAGACAGGGCTTTTGGGTCTTTTGTTGGGATACAGGGGGCAGGAGTTGCGATTCTCCTGAGGTCACACCTCCCTGTGGAGTGTGGAAGTCACTCAGCCCTCAGCCACAAGCAGTGAGCAGGAAACAAAGTCCTTCAATCAGCAAATCAAAAAGTTAAAACTATTTTTGTAAAGGAGGAAAAGTACTAATTAACTCAAACCTCGCTCTAATATTTGGTGTTCATGCTGTAACACTTAGAGGGTTTTGGCTGGCTTTCTAACTCACAGGATTTTCTAAGCAAGTCTGTTGCTTACTTAAAGGGACAGATTTTATTGTATGAAAAATACAATTCACATTTGCAATTTTCTACACCCACATCTATAATTAATCTCCTCTGAATACAGCCACTCCCTGACGAGATTCCATGTTATATTTAAACTCTGGGTGCCACTTTGAAAGGAAAAAAAGAAGAACAATAGGATCATTTTCAAAGCCCACATAGCAGCACAAGGTTTCAAAGCAATGAAATGCTTTAAACTCTGGCATCAACCTTCTGACCACCCAACCAGAGTGAAGAGTGACCTCCAATTACCACCACAATAAGCACAGAAGTCCCTTGAGAAATGTGGAGTGTAGATGTTTCCTGTATTCCAGAGGAGGTATGAGACTGATGTTATATTACAGAGATAAACCTCAAACTTACTGAGAGGTTGTTGGGAAAACCCCTTTTGTGACACTCAGGCTCTAAGGATCAATCCACTTACAGAAAACACTGTGTTGGATGAGGTACCTTAACATTTAAATTTGGACATCTTGTTGGAGATGTGGGCGTGTGCATTTGATACATAAATACTGTAAGAAGACTGGCTTGTTTTATGTTTTCATAAATACACACACATGTGTTTGCATGTGTGCACACATGCAGATATTTACTTTGGATCGGGAGAATGTGCCTGTTTGTGTTTGTTGTCATCTATTTAACCCTGTCCTTTAACAACACAAATAAATGCATCCAACACTGCAAATGTCAAAGAAGTCATCCAACAGAAGGTGAATCACACTGACCACAGTGAGATGACGTTTCTTCTACTATTTGTAACAGAGTCCAATTCTTTTTAAAAGTGTGTTTCTCTTTAGAAACACGCTATCAAAAGATGGGAAGACTTAAGAGTCTCGAATTCAGTTTTCCTAGAAATTATGTCACCAAACCTGTAGGGAACCACCCATCTGAAGTGCAACTTAGCTTAATCCCTTGTGTGCATCTAATAATTTCAGTGGATTCACTGAGTTAAAGACATTGAGTTGGACCAGAAAGTACAAAATACGACCATTTTATCCACCCACATACATCTCACCATGTCATGAGGCAAGGGGAAGGCAGCAGTCAGCAGATTGCTGAGTTTTGTTATTAATTTCATTCTGTATTATGTTACAGACACCCAACCAAGATTCAAGCCCATTGTCTTCGGCGTTGTTGAAAAAGTCATAATGAGACACAGCCCTAGACAAAAAAATGTATTGTCTAGACAAATCAGACATAGCATGTGGGGTTGGAAAGCTTAATCCATTCCCTTGAAAGATGGCAAACAGAGGCAATGAAAATTGAGGGATTTGGCCAAGGGTCAAAGAGTAAACCTCATTCAGACCCCTGAACTCCAGAGGCTCAGCCTAGGGACTGAGACCCAGGCAGAAAGACACCACTCAGACACTGATGCTGAATGTGTTAAAAAAAAAAATCTTTCCATGGACAACTATAGTTTAAATCTTTAAATATGAGAGGAACAAAAAGCGTGCACATATATAAAACTGAATCACTGTTTTCAGTAACCACTGTTCTAAATTTTATAAGCTTAATAAGCAGAGGAGAGGTTGTAAAAAAAACATCATCCAGAAATGGCAAGGGAGATGAAAAGTAAAACTGGAAGTAGAGCCCACGTCTCCAGCCACTGCAGCCCAGCAGCCTTGGGACACTCCTCCTGCCTTCTGCAACATCAGCAGTGTTTCAGTTCAATTTAATCACAAAAAATATATTCTTTCAAGCTCAGTATTTCAAGCAAACCACTCTGCAATAGGAAGTCAAATATTTATTTCAATTAAGAGCTTGTATTTAAAAAACACATTTTCTCCTGTTACCTTCTGGCAGTTAAAAATATGACACAATTAAAACTGGAAGTATTGGTACACAGAGCCAGTGAACAGCTTCCTCTGGAAGTCTGAGCTTGAGTAAATTTACCACAGCTCAAGGCTTCACCACACACTCGAGGAAGCTGGCAAAGAGATTAAGCAAAGGCTACAAGTCACTGAGAAAAAGGAAGTTGGGTCTCAGCTCCCTCCCCACCGTGTGGCTTTGGATGGAGTGAGATTATTCCTGTCAGCAGCATCAGCTTCTCCCAGCACAAGAAGGGCAGCATATCCACAGGAGCATCACCCAGCACATCTGCCAGCACCAGCCACTGCCCAGCCATGGCCACTGCAGTGTTCCAGGCTTCCTTGTTCCACAGGGAGTGACATGGGCAGGCTGCAGGAAGACCACAGTTATTGCTCCATGACCCCGTATCGTTCCTCTGGGCGAAAAGCAAACACGGGATGTGCACATCCACCACCCATCTTTAGGGAGCACAAGGATTTGGGGAGTCCTTGACTCTTCCAGTGGTTTGGGAAGTGTGGCAGACGCTGAGGGCGCTGCCTGGCCAGCACCGTGTGCACCCTGACACTCCAGACACCCACCAGGAACACGGATCTCCACTGGATCAGGGCTACACTTCATTTTGTGGTTTCTGCTGTCTTCATCTAATTGAGGAGAATTAGAGTGGTGTGAAAAACCCCACCCTTGCAGCCCTACCAGTGGTGTTTGGAGAGAGAGAGAGAGAGAGAACTGTTAGCCCGGAAATCTCTTCACACGTTCGCTATAAAGACACATTTTACTAATTCATGAGTAAATAATGTATATTCCCCTAACATCAAAGTGTTGATAGCCTAATTGAGCACAGTACTTGAACACTTGTGTGAGTATAAAGTCCTGAAGAGCTGTCAGTGGGGTTAATGGGAGTTTTTACCAGCTTAGTCAGACTGTGCTGCACTGGAAGCTCGGCTGTCATGCGCTTGTGGCCAGACAAAGCCTAAGTGAAACCAGAACAGAAGCAGGGGAATTGCCAAGGGTACTGCAATAAAAGAAAGTCTTAATAACTGCATTTTGATGGAGGCTGATCCCATCTCACATGCTAAACTCGAATATTGAGCCCTCCTTTATTCAGGGAAACCACCTTCAAGTCCTACTCAGGTCTGGATGACAGGACAGAGCTGCCACAGGCACCTGACTCAAAGATGCACATTCGAGATTCCTACTCAGGCAATGAGCTGTGTTGTTACCTCCCACCACAAAAACCAGTTCAGTCAGTGTACTCTTAAAACCATGAAGTCATTCCTAAATACAAGATATATTCAGTCAAAATTTAGTCATTAGTATCAATTTTTGAAAACATGCTTTGTTAGATTTTAAGGTTATTTAAATCCAAGGAAAAGCAAGATGGCTCATTTCACATACATCACACATGTACTGTATGCTTGTATTTTAAATGACTGCAGCAGTGCCTCTATTTCTAGAGTATCTTTAATTAATAATAATAATGGTTTGCATTTACAGCCCTTTGTAATTGTATTTATGTAAAAAAGAGGGTAAATTTTTGAGCAAATCTCAAAAAAGCAAAGACATCAACAGTATTGTTTGGACAGCTGTGGGACTGCATAAACCAAACAAAGAAAACCCCACCAAGGAGTTCTGAAGCAGGTAACAGAAGTGAGTGAAAGAACACATAAATTTCCACAAAGTAAGAATGAAAAAACATTTCAGCTTCTTTACACCAGAAGGGAGAGGAACGGAGATCAATGCAGAAAATAATGGGGGTTACAGAGCAGATAAATCAGGTGTCATTATTCCTCAGAATGCAGCAATAAAGACATTCAAAGAAAAGCAATCATTCTGCAGTTGGAAAAAGGTATTGCTGGGACCAAGAGAAAATAAAAGAAAAACAAAAAGGAGGCTACATTACACGGGTATCTAGACTGCTTCCAGTCACAATAACAGAGAGAAATAACACAAGGGAATATAAATGCTCATTAACTGAGCATGGTTTCAAAGCACAGTCCTCAGAAGGATGCTAACGTGTTGTCAGTTCCAGGATTCCTCTCTGTTTTCCTCTGAGAGCATCTCTGCTGTCTCTGCCAAAGAGAAGGGACTGCACTAAAGGAACTCCACTCTGACTTGTTCTAACAACCAACCGGATCAACCCATGGGCTCTCGGGAGAGTGGCTACAGGAGAGATGTTGCTCCTCTAATTTCAGATGCTTTAGGCTGCCACACAAGGAAGATGGACATGATTGGTTTTTACATCCATTTAAATCTTAAAAACAACTTCACCTGGGAATGCACATCCCCGGCTCTCTCAGAGCCAGAGCTCAGCCTCCCAGGTACTGCCTGAGCTTGTCTCACACCCAGCACTGGGAAAGGTGAGGCTGAACCAGCAGGGTGGAGTTTACCAATGCTCTAAACTCTAATGAACCCTTTCATGCAGCCCTAACAACACTGAAATATTTGTCTTTCCCTTTCTTGGAACTGGAATTACATGGCAATACTTGCAGAAAATACACTCAACAAATGCTGCAAGCACAGAGAAGAATGGATTAAAAGTCAATTCAAAACCCCTGTGTTAGATGCCTTAAAAAAGGAATGCTTTATTCCCTTTGTAATGGTTTATATGTTTCTAACTAAAAAAAAAAAAAAAATAAATCCACATTTGTGTGTTTTACCAAATTAAATGATGGAATTAAAAAGATCACTGTTCATAGAGAGCCTGTACATTTTTATTTGAGAGGAATTAAGAACGAAATTTCTAAGGGCAATTTTGTCAACTATTTATTTATGAGCTTGGTCCTAAAGAGACGTGGGTGTGAGTAACTTGACCTGAACAAAAAGTGTCTCTGACGTCAGCTGGGGCATTTCTGTAAGTCACGTGTCTGCAGGAGCAACTGCAGGATTGTGCTTGGCTTATCCCATATGGATTTTCCTTGCTACCTCCAGGGCTAGGTCAGCAATATCAGGCTGCACATTCTGCCATTTGCATTGCTGCAAAGGGGTTTGCACCCTCACAAAAAAAACCCACAAGGAAATCAACTCCCTGGTGTCCTAGAATGGCTCTAGAGGTGAAAGGCCAACGTTCACTGCTGCAAGACCCAGAGGGAAACCCCAAGGTCTGAACTGAACCGAGTTCTCCTGTCCTGACTTGCCATGGATGGTATGGGAATGATGAGAAGGGACAGCACAAGACTTGCTGGCCTGCAGGAATCACAGACAGGCAACTCTGGACTGCAGCAGTGAAAACCAGAAAGGAAGGAAAGAAGGAAAGAAGGAAAGAAGGAAAGAAGGAAAGAAGGAAAGAAAGAAATAGGCAAATCTGCATACAGATCAAAAAATAACAAGCGTCATCTAAAAGACAGCAGTTACTTAAGGAGAATTCTCTGGATACCAAACCCATAGTTTTTGAACTGTCTGAAGATGCTTTTGTCATATGACAAATGCTACCAGCAAGACATCAGATGAAAACTTCTCTGGCTGGACCTTGATTAATCCAAATATACCATTCCTTCATAATCAGTGCCAATTAATCAATAACCTGCTGCAGGTTTTCAAATCATTTTCAAATCAAACAGTTTTCAAACACCGCTTTCAAACAGTTTTCGGTGTCATACTGAAAGGACAAATTAAATCTTCTGGGCCATAGGTGGCCAAAAGGTTCAGAGAAGGAAAACGAGCAGTGTGAGAAGAACAGTTCCCCAAACATTCCTACAGCCAACAGCCTGTTCATACCAACATGCCTGGACAGCAAATAAAGGACCCAGACCAGCAGAGCACTTAAGCACAGGCTTTAACTTTAAGCACGTGCCTAAGTGCTTTGCTGGAAAAGGGCCCAAAGAAAAGAGTGAGCCCAGTTAACTGAAAAGCCCTTCAGAACTGGCCTGACTGCTTTGTTTGTCCGTTCCAGTTGCTAGTAAACACACACACACACTTGGATTTACCCCATCTCACAAGAACAGTGACCTGGTACAACCAATCCCTGCACTCTGCAAAGTTCAGGAATTGGAAAAGCAATGCAAGACACACTTGGGATTGAAGCTCCTTAAAAGGCACAAGTAGAAGCAGCATCTCCACATCGTGCAGGAAAATCCACATGAGGGCCCAAACCACGAAATACTCTTTTACCACACAAGCCTGGCTTGTCCTGCCTCTTCCACCAGCTTCACAGAATATATTTTGGAGACCTCATAAAGAGGACACAAAACGCTGCCACAGGACCGGTGGCTCTTCTTCCTGTCTCCCACTCGTGAAGGAAACCAAAACTTGAGAAGATAATTTCTGACTCTGGGCCTTGGGAATGTGGCAGTATTTTATATTGCCTCCACCTTGGTCCATTAATAACATTTTTATATGTATCAAATTTACCCCCAAAACCAAAATGCAAACAAAGTTCCCTCAAATATCTTAAGCAATGTGCTTCAGTTAAAAAAAGAACTGGAGTCCAAAAATGGAAAGATGATTAGGGAGGTAGGTGAAGTTTGAATGAAACAATAATAAAAAGCCCTAAGAACACATCATATATTCATAGTTCTTGAATCATTAAGGCTCTGCATGACAGCTCTCACAAGCACCAGAATGGCAAATTCACTGACTTTTAAGCAGGAGTGAAAGTGGTTAAGCCCTAGGACAAATAATTTGAAAATCTCAGCACAAGTCTGATCTCAGAGAGTTTAAAGGAATGCAGACTGCCCAAAAACACAGCAGCTGTTTGTTTTTTCTGCCACCTTTCCAAGGTTCATGTCTGGAGTGAGGATAAACAGTTCTGAAAAAAAGTTATGTGGAGTTCAGACTTTAAGAAAATAAAACATCAGACTAGTATTTCTTACAGAAAGAATAAAAAAAACCCCAAACCTTAAATTATTCAGCCCTGAAAGTTTTCAGGTAGAGCTCTCAGGAGCAGAGTTAGATGGCTTGAGGCTTCAATATATTAAAATGCATTCTCTAAACCAGTCTGCATTTTCAAAACCTTGGCCTGATGTGGTTTTCTTGAGCAATATTCCTCCAAGCAGAGTCTCACGTTTAATGAGGCAAACCTGCAGTCCCTATTTTATGCACATACACACAAATAGAGCCCCTTTCGGATAAACCAACAAGCAAATGAGATAGTGGATGAAGCCTTAACCAGCCTGGAGTGATTTCCACCAGCACAGCAAGGATCACAGTCACAAGGTTAATTTGTGCTCTTTTGGACACCATTCTTTATATTCTACCTCCTCCTCTCTCTGTGCCAAAGCAAATGAGCACCTACTTTAATTAATTAATTAATACGTCTCTTGATAGGTTGGGCAATCAGAAATCTGAGGAAATAAGTTTCCTTTGATCCACATTTAAAGAGACATAACCTGAAAAAGAAAGAGTTAGCAGGAAATGTACTTGGGCAGATTACCAGTGGAGCTAACTGGTGTGAATAAGCATTGTCTGTGTGGTTCCAGGCAGGTCAGAAATAGCAGGAAATAGCAGGCACCACGTTGAGATTCAACATCTGTTTATGAACTGTCCCTATACACAAAATGAAGAGCTGCTACAGGACAAAATATACAAACCCAGGAAGTTTGAAACAAACTGGAACCCCTCTGGAGAGCCCCCCTGGTGGAGTCACACCTGGTGCTGCTGGGGCGACAGCGTGAGGAATGGTGAGCACTGCTGAGCACTGCAGAACTTGAACTTTCCTTTGTGATGCACATTCAAATTTTATATATTTATATCCATCTATCTCATGGGCAGCACGCCCCAAGATGGCACATGAAAGATGCCATTCGTGAAGGAGACTAAATCCAGACTGCACATGTGCCCACAGAGCTTGGGGGTGGAATGGAGGGCAAGAATGGCATGGGATGGGATGGGATGGATATGAAGAACAGGTGCCAACTGTGTAGCATGCTCTTACACATTCCCTGTTTTCCCTTCTTTACAGGGAGATGAAACACTGAGCATTAACATCATGCACAGATGCTGTGTACAAGGAATTAAGGACAACACCAACTCCTACTTTTTCCATGAAGACAGGAAGAACACTCAATTTCTTTCCTGAAAGTAAAATTACATCACGGTATTTCTTTTTCTCCAAAGAGTCTGTTTGAGGTATTTTATATACAATGACAAACCAGCATCAAAAACTCCCAAACAGTTTCATGGAGGGAAGATCAGAAGATGGAAACCACAGGAAAACAGTTTTATTTGTATTTTGTGGCACGTTCTCCCCCTTTCATCAGTTTTAATTAAATATGAGAACACCTTATTGTGCAGATCCAGCTTCATTCCTCAGAAGAACCAGCTCACCTTGGAAAATGAGGTTGGAAGGAGAAGAGAGTATCTAAAAAGTTTCAAAACTGGTTCAAGCTGCAGTGAGTGAAAGTTGAAGTGATTTCCCTCGTCCTGACAATGTGTACTATGTATAGATAAATGCAAGTGGGCTTTGGGGGTGGGGAGAGTTTTGGATATAACAGACATATCTCTCTGCACATCCTCAAACTCTTCCCCATCACCTACAGCATGAAGGGCTTTCCTGCTTTCTCTCCCACTTTGACAAAAATCCCTGGTGCATGGGTACTAGAGGCACTTGCTGGGTCACCTTCTGTGAATTCTCTTCTACTCCAACACTGGCATATGGGTGCTGGGAGTGACTCCAGGACAGCCCCAGCCTGCCAGGGAACACAGGGACAGGCTCTCTGAGGAATGCCTGTGGTTTCCAATCCCAGGATACATCCCCACTGCAGAACACCAGCAAGCTCAGAGCTCAGGCTGACAAGTCTGAGACAGAGCACTTGAAATGAAATAAAGTGGACAAACACGGGTTTTAACTGAGATTGCCAGCTCCAGTTTAAAGCTGAGTGTCAGCAAGCTGAACTAAACAGATATATAACCCAAATATTATCTGAGGTTACGTAATAGTAAAATATAAACGATAGAACTTCCAAAACTTTACAATGAAACTAACAGCCGTGGTAAAATCTGAAATTCCAACTCTCCTGTCCACAGGAGAATTAAGTTTCCTATTCATGCAGTGTCCAACAACCAAGAAGCATAACTCCAGTCATCCCTGCTGGATCCCACTGCAAGCATTATTGCTTCATCTGTTTCTCTGAAGTCAGACAGTCAGAATCCTACCATGGACATTTAATTAAAGAAGGTAGTAAGAAAATAAACAACCTTTCTTGGAATGTCTTTGATTCCATAAGTACATATACATTTCATCCACTGAAGACTGAATTACAACCTTTCATCTAATGAACAGCTTAATGGAATGGCACTGGAATAAAGAACGGGGCAAGGCAAAAACAAACCCTTGGTGATTTCATATAACACATTATATATTTATATAATATCGGGCTGGCTATCTGGCAGCATCAATTTGCAAGCTGCAGTAAAAGAGTTCATCACCTCAGTGCAAGCAAAAGGCAGAGCCAGGCACTTACACCGAATCAATAACCAGATCCTACCGAGAGTTAAAGCAGCAGATGGTCCATCACAATGAAGAAATGACAGAACACATACATAGAAGTGTCTGCTTTCTTCAGACACATTCTTGAAAGCACTGTATCATTGATCTGAGATTATTTTTATAGGCAGATGACAGGTCAAGCATAAAAGTGCTCTGTTTTAAAGGTTACGGAGTTGGCAAGCTTGGTATCACTGCCACGGACAAAAACTCGTTTTCTTTTGAAGTCTTCCTTGTCAAGTTATTTACATTTCACAGTTACAAGGCTCCTGTCTGGAGAATATGAATTCTAAAACAAATAAGAGAAAAAGTCCTAGGCAAGCTAATGCTACTTTAAAGAGATAATGTAAATCAACCCTGACACCATCAGTGTCATCCTAAAGCACGCCGAGAATTTCCAGTGAAAGTTACTAACACTAAGCAGATTTAGAGAGGCAGCCAAAAAAAATAAAGCAAACCTGTAGGTAAACTGCCCTCCACGCCAAGACTGTTGTTACAGCCATGTATTACAGCGAGAGGGAGAGGAGGAACACTCCAGTGGTGAAAAGCATTTGTTTGGGAAGTCTGGAGGAAGAATTGGTCCAGAATAAATAATTTATAGTGTGATCTGTGAAAATGCCTATGGAATACGACACCTAATTCTCACTGCAAGTTAGACAGAAAGCTGGATGCCCAGCTAAACACTTGAAGAATGTTACCCTTCAAATTATACAGCTCTTTTCCCAGCCATAAAATAACAATGCCACTTTCTTGCTTAAGAGCACAATTAAGGGCTGAATTTATTAAGGTTCTTTCATATGCAAGGTATTACAGAGGAGTAAAGGTTTGGGGGTCTTTCAAAAAAAAAAAAAAAAAAAAAAAAAAAAAAAAAAAAAACAAAAAAAAAAAAAAAAAAAAGAAAACCAGAAAAGAAAAGAAGAAAAGGAAAAAGAGCCCCTTATGGGATAATAAATTTCTGTGAGTTTTAATACTTCTAAGCACTGTATGTACATATACAATGCACAGACTTCATGCTACACAGCTTGCTTTCCTTTCCCTGGATGAGAACGCTCCTGGAATGTTATTGTTTTCAGGGGGGTGGTTTTTAAGAATTCACTGTGAATACATGCATTATATAAGTGCACACCAAAACACTGCTGGGGCTGTAAATGACCCAGGAGTTCATAAACATGGCTATTTTCTTATCTGGTTCAAATTTATGCAAGGAAGCAATTGTTGCACAGCTCTGGCTGAACAGAGACCCAATCTCATAAGGGACAAGGGGGCTTTCCATGGGGTTTCACATAAGGAAGAGCTCAAAGCAGATGACAGATTGTTTATTACATCCCTTGTACCGCGAGGGTCCGATCCCTGATGGTGTTCACAGGAGCTGATGCAAAAGAAACACCCTGAACACCCAGCCTGGATCTGAAGGGAACTGAAATGACTGGAAAAAAAAAAAGAGGTTAGGAGAACTGAAAGACAACAAACTCCTCTGTGGTTTGTGTCTCATTTTTCCTCAGAATTTAAGGCTCTAACACCATAACCTCCTTCAGTACTCCCCTCCGGCCCCAGTGAAGCACAGTTATCCAGTCCCACCATTAGTGAGGATGCCAGCAGGAGCAATCTCAGACTCCCAGCCACGTCTTTACGAACTTTATGAAGGGGAGATTGTCATCTCAACCTCACAGAAGTTAATAATTACAGTGTTCATGTATCTACATGGCTTCTGCAGAGGACCAACAATGAAATGGTTGTTTAAACACAGCTTCTTTGCTTCGATGGAAAACTGTGTGTGCACCACTCACCAGCTCAAGTAAATGTTAATGACTACTATGGAAAAATAAAAGACATTTTCTGATACACACAGCACAGCTTTTTAAGAGTCTTCTTAGGATGTCAGATGTTGTATTTTGAGACTGAAGAAATAAGACCTTAAACAACGATGAATATATGGACTCTGATCTGTTTTGGTTTATTATTATGATTTTTCAGTGCTGGAGAACGTTTTAACCATCACACACACACACTCACATACACACACACACTGACACTACCACACTAGGCAAGATCAGAGCTTAACAGCCAACAAAACACACATTCAATCCCTGAGATCATTTTCCTGAAATAGAAAACTACATATGTTTCTCAAATTTCACATCAAGCCACTGCACAGCCCGAGCTGCAGGGGAGAAGGGAGCCAAGCCTGCCTTTGGGCTTGGGGGAGGAAGGACCTGAAACCAAGATGATTCCTTTCATATCACCACATTTCTCGTGCACAACCTCCACTTAACAAACACCCCCGTTTCACAGCGTTTCTAGCTGGGCTTGCTTATCAAGCAGCCTTTGCTTTGTCAAATTAAGACACATTGCCTTGGATTAGTGAGACTCCCTGAGTTCACGATGACTTCATGGTTGGCTCAGTTCAGCGTCTCCGTGGCAAACTGCCAGGAATACATCCACTGCCCCCAATCCTTTCTATACTGACCTAGCTGGCTTTTTTCTTTTTTCTTTTTTTCTCTTTTTTTTTTTTTGTTTTTTAGCAGCAAATGAATGCAATAGAAAAGGAAGGGTTAGATACTGTCACAGCCAATTAACAATTCTAACAACTTCAAAAAATAAAGCAGTAAATATTTGAAGATCTGAATGCAAGCCTCTGCAGTGCAACCTCTCAATGTATGTCCAAAGCTCTTGTAAGGGGACAGTGCAGTTTTTCTTCACTGGGCAGATACAGTGAGATGCTCTGAAGGGCTCCTGTTCTTGTGGAAAACACATTAAGCTTCTTTTGCTAATATTTTGTAAAGGGCACTTGTACAATAACAATAGCTAAAGCTTCCTGTTTGCCTGTGTGCTTCCTGGCTAACATTAACGAGACCTGCTGACAATTTTCTTCTTTAGCACACAGAAGTCTTTCAGATCGCTTGGCAGACTCAAGGACATAGCGTTTTTAAATTAAAAAGAAAAAATATCTGACAGTAATGGCCCACATTGCACCTGCCCTTCACAGTCCTGATAACTTTTCCAGCTACACATTTCCTATTTTCTGGACCAGTCTGTGTGTCACCAGTCTCCAAAGAACATGTTTTGAATTTATTAAAAGCCTGATAGCGGTACAATTCTCTCATTTGGCAAACACACCATCACAGGGACACTTGCCTTTGGCTCCATGACAGGAAATTCGTGGCACTTTGTCCAATCCACAAAAACACCATCCCTCCCCTCCCAACCAGCCTTTCAAGATAATTCTCCCTTCTCCAGAGACTTCTCTCAACAAGTCTGCAAGTCTGAAGTCTTGGGTTTCATTTCATAAACAGGACACAACACCCGAGTGCAATTCAGGATACTGTCACTGCCCCATGGGCTCAGCACTAATCACAACAGCTTTCTGCAATATTCCCTAGGCCCCTTCTTTCCAGAGAGAGGCCTGATTTTTAGACCGGGCGTCTTTTGAAGTAGGCACAAAATATCAACAAGAATCCAAACTTCAGATCCCAGCCAAAGGGTATCCATTAGTCATGGCAGGGCTAGGACGGAAGGGAAGGGCAGCTGGCCCCAAAAAGTGGGTGTCTGTGCTGCTGCAGTTACCACATCTCTCTGAAAGGATTGCCCAATCCTTGAAAAAGACACAGACACCCTTCAGATAATCGTTCAGCTCGCACCAGTTCGTTTTTTTCAGCAGCGCCTCTAAACATGAGCTCCTCTTCCAAACTCCCTCTGCCTTCTCAGATTCCAGTCTGTTCTGGATAAAATATTTGGTGAGGGCTCCACTGACACAGCCAGGAGAGACCTCCCAGCGGTAAAAGTAAGCAACCTCCTAAGAGTGTGTGGATGCATCAGTTTAACAGATGAAGAACAAACACAGGGATGAACAAACATCAAATCCTCCAACGTGTTCAGCTGCCTGAACACCTCCAAAGACAGATTTAATTCACTTCTCCAAACCACACAGGGGACATCACAGAGCAGAGACCTGAATGCAGATTCCTGGATTCCAGAGCACCTCCTTGGCATTGTTGTTTTATTATAAGCTTCCCTCACTACAATTCAACAAGGGACCAGACTCTACTCCTGCTCATCCCAGTGGACTCAGCATCAACCCCGAAAATGTCCAGGGAGTTCTCTGGAAGTCAATCAGTGCAATGGAGCCATCTCAAGCCCTAATTATAAGCAACTCAAAGCAGGTTACAAATAAACTTTAAGGACTCAATCACTGCTTAACATAAAGAGTCAGCTACTTAAACGTGCACAGGCCAAGGAACTCGTAAGTGAAAGAAAACAATTTGTCAAGTATCTTCCTGTTGAAAATATACTGTACACTAAAAAGAGATCCCCCTCTCTCACAGAGATACAGACAAATATTATTTCCCAGAAATGTTTTTTACCAACTACAAGCACTTGCTTTTCACTTTGCAGTCCGTCACTACCATAAACAGTATGAATTTCTTTCTTGTAAAACTGAGAAACTCATGATCCTGAGATCTTTTGGAAGGAGATAATTTAGAAAAGTGAAGTATATGAAACATCTGTTCCACCCTTTCCCATGTCATGATGGCAAGCAGCTGAAGACTCAGTGGACAAGTATTTTCACAGGAAAATTATTTGGGTCAAATTCATAGATGAGATGAAGTCTCTCCTAGAGAGAACGTTATTTTCCCCAGGTATTAACATGTCTAGAGTATAATAATATGAAAAAAATATTCTGCACAAATATTCAGTTTGTTCCAACTATTTCTGGTCATTTTGGGAGGTGGCTTGTAGCACAATGTTGGACACCCTCTATCTCAATAATGTCAGCCTGACATTATTCCCTATGTTTCCAAATCCTCCTTCACAGGTCTAATGTCTCTTTTGTTAGAATTCATCTTAAATTCCAGTAGAGACTAGCTCATTTTGCAGTGAGTGAGTTGCCTATGATTGGAAATGGCCCTGAAGCACAATTCTGGGTCTAAATACACATGACCTTTGAGAAATTTGTGTGTGGATTCCACCCAGTTTAACAGCTCAGCCCTATTCTTATCTGCAATGTAATCCTTCACAAGACTCCAGGAACACACTGGGATTGCAGATGTGCATCTCTGGTATGAATTCTCCATCCACAACACAGTAGCCTGTAACTAAACCAGAGAGGAGTTTAGATTTTATTAAGATAGCTGTGCCCAAAGCACCATATAAAGGAAGGGTTACCGGAGGTTAAGGATGGGGGAGGGAGGGCAGTGAGTCACTCACCACCAGCACAAGAGCTGAGCCTCTCAAAAGTGTTGCTGAGTGTCTGTCACAGCTCTTCCTCCCCACCACAGCTTTTCTGAGAGAAGACAACTGACTATTCAATGGCAAAACCAACATTCATTGCTGCAGCCTTGGGGGGCAGAAGCTGAGAAGTTCCAGGTTTAAATTCTTTAACTAAAGAGCTGTCAGTAACATTTTTATAATGCAGAATAGTCAGCTGCCTGGATCGTTCAGGACAAGTCAATGGTCATTCAGCAGCCCAAAGGAGAAATAATCAAACATAACCATATAAAATATGGAGTATTACAGGCAGCAGCTTTCCAAGGACAATGGGAATCAACAATTTGGAACTCATCCTTTGCAACTGATGAGTGGATGTTGTTCAGTGAGATACAGGGCAATTTCAAAGCCAGGAGGTAAAATATCCTAGAACGTGTTTGAGCCTCCACCTTGGGGGTAAGAAACATTTATTGGTTATTATAGGTCCACTGGACACAAAACTTGGCAACAAGGTAGCTCAAGCCAGCAGAATAAAAGGTGAAAGACAAAGGGTTTCATACTTAGAAACACACATCAAGAACTGCTTTTCAAATACGTCAAACTCTGCTCTCACACACTACTTAACTTTGTGCACAGCGACCTCACTGAAGGCAAAAAGACTTTACATAATTTCTCAATGTCAAATACATACAAAATATTTTCGAGAACCCCTTAAAAACTTAAAGAAGCAAGGCCTTTGCTATAAAAGTGCCTTCGGAATTGCATTTATTTTGGTAAAATCTCCATGACCAAAACAAATTTTTAAAAAAATAAATCCTTCTTTTATCAGGGCCAAGCTCTGTATGATTCACAGTGACTAACACTGTGTCTTGCCCTGTGAATAGACTCCTTTGTGCTCAAAGGGAGGAAGGGTGGTAAGAGGTAACAATCTCATATGTGATAAATTCACACTTCCCTTGTGTTATGAGCACATGCAGGACAAATTACTTGACTTCACCGACCTACAAGAAAATTCTCAGAAAACAGGTGT
This sequence comes from Orthonyx spaldingii, assembly GCA_013397795.1. NCBI lineage: Eukaryota > Metazoa > Chordata > Aves > Passeriformes > Orthonychidae > Orthonyx > Orthonyx spaldingii. Next base: position 514,392 of record VZTJ01000758.1, read on the forward strand.
GCATGGGGTAAAGCAGAGAAAGGGAAAAAAAAAAAAAAAAAAAGAGGTTTGAGTCCAGCAAAATGCTTCTTGTCCTTATTTTCCTGTCTTTTTCTTCCTCCTTTGTTACCCTACAACACATTCCACTAGAGCCAAAATAATGGGCTTAATTTGGGGGAGCACATTAAAGGCAGGAATGAAGGATGTACAAAGAGTTATTTTATCCAAAATAGAAGGCTCTCAACCAAAGTGTGAGGGGAAACTTTATCCAGAAAGTCTTTTCCCAACATTCCTTTCTCCCTCACAACCTTCATGAACACAATTAAAGGATTTTGAATAATCACACTGTCATTGCTAAGGAAATGAACTTGCCAGTCTGAATTCAGTAATGTCAACTTTTGGGTAGAATCCTCTGCAACTGTTTGGTTTTTTTGGTTTTTTGTTGTTTTTTTTTTTTACAAGGTGAGGGTTGCTTCACCTCCAGGAAGTTTCAGCCAAGAGCACAAAGCCAAAGCCAGGCAGGACCACGGAGCTGTCAGGATCGCTGTGCCCTCCCTTTCCAGTGCCTCCTCCATCTCGTGCCCTGACCAAAGGGTGCTAATGCTGAATCAAAGTCTTGAGTACTTTCACAAGATGCAGACCCTGGAATATCATCTGGGATTTATCCTCTGGAAGGTAGAGTTGGGCCAGGTGACAGCACTGCTTACATTGCAAGATCTGTGGGGTGGGAGTTGTTCTTCTGTTGCATAATTCAGAGTTAGACAGCAAAATCTGACTGAAAGTCCAAAGGAAGAAGAGTTAAGATGCCATCTATCAATTATCATCTGTCAAGTTCCTTGCACAACTCCTCTTTTTGCCCTTTTTTTTAAGTCAAACATAGCCCTTCCTTGCTCCATAATGCAAGGAATATATAATATATAATATATAATGCTGTAACAACAGCTGTCAATCAGGAAGACAAACTAGGGAGAAACAGAGCACTCAAATAAAAAGAACTGTGTCTGACAGGAAAGTATCTTCATTTCCAGAGAGACTAAAACTATCCTGTGGGCACTTTTCATCCGAGACTACATCTTGCACAGATTCCACTCCACAAATTGCAATGGAATTAACTGTGAGCTGCACTGAACTGGGCACGATTTTAAATAAATAATATTGTCCCTCACTTGTCACAAGGATCTGCAAATTCCCTTCACTGTGTTGGTCTCTTTAATCCAGATTTTTAAGGGGTTCTCTCAGAGGGTTTTGGAATCCTGCTCAGCAAGGATTCCAGGGTGCTTTTGGGGAGACAGCACAGCTGCCCTGTTTTACAGTGAAGTGACCCTTTTAAATTAGATTTTACCAGCTCCCTCCCACATGGCAAAGAAGTGCATACCTCCAATTCTCAAAAAAGTCAATAAATTTGTCAACAAAAATCGATTTCAAAGAACTATTGGAAGTGTACATCACAGGAACTCCAGCAATCATATTTCTGCTCCAAAATGCCATTTTGCAGCACCACGCTGTATCTGTGAATTCCACTGCTCCCAGGAACAACTGTGTTCAGGAATGCACGATGGAGGCAGGAGATAGGTTCAAGATGTTTTGGGGCTGGCTGAATTACAGACAGATGTACATAACAGCAGGTCCAGTCAGAATGAATTAAAGCAGAAATGTACAAAATCATATTGTTAGAATTAACATACCTTGCAGTGACACCTGTGGCTTTCCAAGATAAGAAATCCGGAAGATCAAAGAAGTAGCCAACCTTCTTCCATGATTCTGGCAAGTTCTAAAAAAAATATGTTTAGAAAGGCAGATATTACAGGTCAGGTATGGTCGTGTCCTTATTTTAATGCAATTAAAACCCTGATATTTAGGTAAAAAAGACAATTTTTTTAAACTCAGTGTTCTGATCACCCAGTCAGCTGTACTCTCTGATTTACTGCCTGGAGAACTGAGCCTTTCCCCCACCACAGACTGATCATAAGCAAAGTTTCCCATGAAAAGTTCATGAAGGCACAAGTTTCAGATGAGTAACCTGGGGTGTCTCTGTTCCCCATCAGCTGCTTGATGTCAGAGCAGTTTCAAAGTCAACAATTTTATAAAAAAAAAATATTAGCGTGAAAAATAATCTTTCTTCTAAAATAAACCATGTAAGAATTAAAAACATTTAACGTTTAAAATTTAATATTTGTTGATTATAAGCATAAGAAGAAAACAAAGAGCACACAAACAAAGCTTCCAGATCACGTGGCTTTCCTAAAAGCTACGTGACATTCCCAAACTCCTAAAAAACTCTTCTACCAAGATAGATCATTTACAAGGAATTTCCACTGCTGTTCTCTGCAGAGAGATGATGGTCCAGAAAGCAAGAAAAAACAGTTAAAAAGGGTGGTCATATCTCCTGGGCCAGACTCTGCTCCTTGTTTCCTCCAAAGCTCAGCCTGATAAATATTCTCAAAATTACTTTTCCACAAAAACAGTCTCCAGAGGTATCAGACCATGCTGAATGGGAAGGTTTCCCCCAGAGTAATGTTTTATTCCAGTGTGACATGGACAGTGAGCATCACTGTCCTGCTAAGCAATCCCAGTGGTCACCTCTGACCTCAGTACATCAAAATAAGTAAAGAATATCAAAACCAAACATCAGCCCACAAGGGTCACAAATCAGACTTCCATGGGAAGGTAAGATTGCTTGAAAAACCTCCACCAGCTTCCTAAATAATTGAAAAGTGCAGTTTTCTCACTTGAGATCAGCTCCTGCACTAGAAGCACAAGTCCTTGCTGGAGTCTTTCTGCAGCAGAAATTAATTCCATGCAGTGTCAAGAATGTACAGGCTGAACTAAAAGAGAGCACGATGCCATTTTAAGAAATAATATTTGGCTCTTGACATTCTTCCCTGTGAGGGTGGGGAGGCCCTGGCACAGCCTGCCCAGGGAAGCTGTGGCTGCCCCATCCCTGGAAGTGCCCAAGGCCAGGATGGACAGGGCTTGGAGCAACCTGGGATAGTGGGAGAGGATTGGAAAGAGATGAGATTTCAGGTCCCTCCCAATCCAAACCATTCTGTGATTCTATGATTCTGTAACTTAATTCAGATACTCTGTGATATCAAACCAAAATCTTACAAGTCCAGAAAGTTGCTGAAATGGAATTTATGAGTTTGAGAAATTAAAGTGCAAGTGAGTAAGTACAAAAAGAGCAACATTTTGTTTTGTTTTTGGTCATGCAAAGAATCTGTCTTAAAACTTTGAGTTTAGAGCTTGAAAAGGTTCTAAAACTCACTGGGTTTCTACTGAATTCAAAAAAAGAAATGCTCTGATTACAGTTTTTTAATGTAAAGCACACAACTTTTGGATGTCTGTTCCTGACCACTCAGGTTTAGCTCACCTCCCAGACACTTGTGGCTGCTACTCACATCAAATTTAACTTCCTATGTGAATGCCAAGGTGCTCCATAGCTTAGCCCAAAGGTCATCCAGCCTGATTGTTTTGGTAATAAAAGCCATTACGTGTTGTTAACACACCTGACAGCCTTCAAGAAGCAACAGGAGTAGTGTGGCTGTTACTTTAATCAGAACAGAAACTGGATTAAGAATAACTGTCCTCTTCAAACAAATCTGTTTCACCAAAGATACTCCATGGATCCTTATTCTATTACTTCAAGAATTCCCAAAAGCCACATGTTAGTGACACTCAAAATACTTTGTTTCAAGAACATCCAAATGATTCATTTTTTGCCATCTTGATGCTGTGTCATCACTAATTAGTACAGACCAAAAAAAAAAATCATAGCACACCCTGATGCTTTTTCCAAACAAATTTAAGTCTCCATGTTTTCGACACTCACTGAAGTTAATTCAAATTTATTTTCACCCAGTCAGGAGTCTGTGACCACATTAAAAGGATTGTGGAAGAGATCCAGGAACGTTCCCAATGCTGTATTCACATCCTGCAACTCACCCTCCAAACTCACTTGCAAAGGAACTCACACAATCTTTGTATTTTCCAGAGGTACTTATGGAGTGCCCTTTCTTCACCTCTCTCTCTCTGCTTGCTTTGGGTTTTTTTAACAGCTACACCTCCACAGAAGAATTTTTTGAGATTGTTACAGATAATCCCAAATACTTGGGGACGAAGAGTTTCAGAATTGTGTAGTGCCATGTGTTTTAATCTTCCTAGGCAAGAAGGGAAAATGAGGGATTTCTTAATTGGACTGAAAACACACACATAGGGTGTCTTCTTCTAAATTACAGAAAACAAATGCACATTGTGTGCAAGGAAGAAAGGGAACAATGGAATACTTAATGCATACACACACATGGATCTAACAGCTCACGTGCCATGCCCTGCTCCAACTCAAAGCAAGGATTTACAACTTGGATCTCCCACTGGATGCCAAGTCACGTGATAGAGCTATTCCCAGACACCCAAGACAGGCCCTGAGCAGAAATTCCATCCTTGCCAGAGCCATGGCTGCAAACTGATCAATTCTGACACAACGTGCACTCTAACTGGTAAAAGATTAACTGACTGAATTATCAGAGTCAGGAACTGGGGCAGGGGGGAGAGAAGGGGCTTGAGAAGTAAACTCTTGGAGCAAAGCTGCTGCTGGAGGGGGAGAAAACTGCCTGCACACTCTGTGCAGGTATCCTTAAATCCCAGGGGAGTCCCAGGCATGGCACCACAGGCAGGCAAACAGCAGAGCCCAGGCCAGAACGGGCTGAGAGGGACAGAGCAGGCACTGGAACCAGAGCTGGAACAAGGCAGGGAGGGCAGTGTGTGCCTGCTGGGAGCCTCGTCCCCCCGCAGAGGAGAGACCCAGAGGGGAGACACCAAGCAGGACATGCTCAGAGGTGCAGGTGCTTCAAACCTCCCAGCTGTGAGTGCTGCTTCCCAAAGGCACTTCTGCCTGATTAGCAACTGCAGCTAAAGGCCAAACTCAGTCTGAAGCACAGCTCATGCATATGTGTCTGCACTGTGTATGGACTGTGATAACACAGAGTGTTGAAACATTTATAAACAATTCTCAACAAGAGCTCAGTTCCAAACTCAACAGCCTGGAGTCATTCTCATTTAACACAGAATTTATTATTCATTTTAATGGAAAAATGTTCAGTCACATTCAACAAGACAAAAAGCCAGCTGCAAGGGCAGCAAGCAGTGAAGAAGACATGCATCAGCAAAGGAGCTGCTGCCAAGCCAATGCCACTACATCCACTATCCTTCCCTGACTGCCAGGGAAAGAGAGGTTTTAATTGTTCCTGCAAATGATCTCACTGGTAGCTGCAAGTCACAGGTGTAGAGAGGGAAGAAGGGTGATGCATCAAAGAGCAGCTCTAACTGATGATGTGAACTGTAACATACAGGAAGATCACTGACTGCCAGAAAAAAAGCTACTCACAGGTTATTGATTTTAGTTATTAATGGCAGAGGAATGATATGCTAAACAGTCACCCCATGGTTTGGGGTTTTTTTCCTAAAGAGAGGCTCTTCTTCGCTCTCAAACATGACATTAAGAGCAGAGTTGTGAAAACAGACTGCAGAACTGCACTTCATGTGGAGGCAGTTACCAAGCAAATACCTACCCCCAGTCCAACACCCCCCACCCACTTCGAGTAAACAATAAACTTCAGCATCTCTGATTTAATGGGACTAGTATTTTTTAGAAATAGCTGGTTTGTAATGTCATCAGTATGAGGAAAACATAACTTGCATCCTTTCGTTTTGGCACGAGCTACAATAACATTTTCAGCCAGAAATTAGTAAACAAGGTTTTTTTTCTTCTGCTATCTCTAGGAAAAAAAAATATTACCAGGGAAATTCTGGAGCTGGACAACCCTTCCCTGCAGTTTTTGCAATGTTCTCACTGCTCTAACACTGGTTTTCCACAGCACAAATATCTGTACAGTTGTGTTGCACTGACAAACACCTGCAGCAAAATGATTCCCAAGTGAAGGGGTTATGTACTCACATTTTCAGGTCACTTGCAGGCATCTACCTCCTGAACTACCTACACACTCAGTCAGGCAGTGAGCATCCAATTTTCTTAGCCCAAGTCACCAAAATTACAGAACTGCCTATTAAACTGCACAAAAATGTACCTGCAACTACAGAAGTGAAGAACTATTGCAATAATGTTTCGTAAGATAACTGTAAATAAAGAAATCTAAGGAAATAACAGCAAGAGGAGTGCACTTAATTCACTATTTTAAAAGAATCAGTAGCCAGGAATTACTTTCCTTTTTAGTGGAGGTTATATTCAAACTCACCTTACTGAGTTCAGGAAGACTTTGTCAGAACCACCTCTCAGCTAATTTCTAAATATTGGTCAAAGGATTCCTTCTTTCACTTTCATTTACAGTTGATGTTCTTAATTCAGCTGACTACATTCAAAAGTCACAAGTGGCTGCATCCACAGAAATCAGCATTAAAAAAAATCATGTATTTGTTTTGTTTTGCATTTAACACTGGACTCTATCACCACACATGATCCACAGATGTACACATTTAACCAGACTGCCCCACAGGCTGCATTTAGGTGATCATTTACTGCCAACAGCTGTCCCCACCACACAAACTCCACTTGCAGGGATGGCTTTGCCAGAGGAACACCTATCTGCAATCACAGGCGTCAAGACCAACCAATTAATTTCAGGGATGCTAATTGCAAGGTGCCAGAGGGCAAAATGATTCAGCCCCAATCAAACCGAACTCAATGTAAGCAAATACAAATCAAACAGACGATCTCAAAAAGCCTATTACAGCCTTAAAAGTTCAATATTTTAATTCAAACTTGAAATGGAATAGAGATGAAGAGCTGGAAGAAGAGAATGCACCTGAAGCCTCCAATGTCCAGTGACATTTCTTTGCTGTGTAGAGAGATGAAATATTAAAGAGAAAGCATTATATGGAAAAGAAAGTCAAGAAGAAGGAGGTGAGAATAACTCGTGACTTGGAAGAAAATCTGCAGCATCCCTCCACAAATAAATACAAGGGCAGGGTAAGAAGAAAGCCACAAAAGATAAGGACCAGTGTCTATTTCTTGTACGGTGGTGTCAGCTCATTCCTCACACGGAGTGAGGTCATCTGCAGCTTCAGTTCTAGGAACGAGGTGATGGAAATGGAAAAGCACAGTTAGGTCATTATTGAATCACAGAATGGTTTGGGTTGGAAGGGATCTTAAAGCCCATCCAGTCCCAGCCCCTGCCATGGGCAGGGACACCTTCCACTGTCCCAGGGTGCTCCAAGCTCCTCCTGGTCTTGGACGCTTCCAGGGATGGGGCAGCCACAGCTTCTCTGGGCACCCTGTGCCAGGGCATCTCCGCCCTCACAGGGAAGAATTTCTTCCCAATATCCCATCTAACCCTGCCCTCTGTTAGTGTGAAACCATTTCCCCTTGTTTTGTCACTCCAGACTCTTGTCCAAAGTCCCTCTCCAACTTTCTTGTAGGTCACTCACCTTAGTCCTTTCCCCCTTCTGCTTCCTCTTCATTACTTCCAACCAGGTCAGGGTAAATTTGCAAAGTCATACTTTAAAACTACTTTTAATTGCTTAGATGAAAATTCTTCAAGTCACAAAAATTCAACTTCTTTCTTTGAGAGACATCTTAACCACTCCTAACTTACCAGCACTGCTGATTTGAGCCATGTCAGACCCTTCCTCACAGAGGTCAGGTTTGCAAACACTGCTGTTAGGAGAACACTGGGCAAAACATGAGACAAGAGGATCTCCTACTGTGGCCTTCCAGACCCAGGTCAGCACCATGGAAAGGGAGAGGGAGGCTTTGGTGACAACATACACGCAATTAACCTCTCGGTGTAACAACAGACCTCAGTACTTCAAATAACTTCCTTCCAAAAGTGCACCTAGTTAATCTCCTAAATTTATCTTTTATTTATTTTACCTATTATTTAACTTCTATTTTATTATTTCACTTCAGACATAAAGCAGTTCTTTTCCCCGCTGCAAAACCCAGATGAATGCAAGCAGCTGTGGAATGTGCACAGCACCAAATCCAGGCAAAGATGTACAGAGGGAAAACAGCAAAAGCATTTAATAGCAGAAACATTATATTCCTGGGGAGTTCATAATAAGGTCCAGGGAATTCAAAGCAAAAGTCAACAGCGATTCTTCGTACATGAGGGTGCACATGCTGACCTGGAGCATGACTGTGCAAAGTGTCTGGCTGTGGGTTTTGTTCTGCTTTGTTTTCATGACAAACGTCCCCGTGTTGAACGTGTTGCAGCCATGTCAAGCTTTCTGACCAAAAACTTTCCAGAAACATGGTGCCAGCCAAAGGGACAAAGGCTCAAAGTGGCTTCTGGATACACTTTGGTTTAGCCAGTTTTGATTATGGTCAGACACAGGATAATGTGCCCAATCCACTGTTTGTCTTAACTTCCTGGGGCACTGTCAGGTACATGACAACATAAGGGAGGAATATTGAGAAAGGAATAGGGAAGGGAAAAAAAACCCATCTCACTACACTCAGTAGTCAGGAAAGCTGGAGAGACCACAGCCATGATCACCAAAGCCAGGCACAGTGTGGGCAGACACTGTGTAAAACTTCCCCAGGCAGTAACCCAGGTCAAACCAAGTACAGTGCAGTCATTTTCTGGACACCAGTTATCATAATTAAGTAGAAGCATAACGGAAATTTCAATTTCAACTTTGCAAAGCCCTCAGTCTCAGTTGAAAAGGACAGAATAAAACTAAAATGTATCTTTCTACCTGCTAATCGTGCAGCTCTCCCATGGGATTTGAGAACTAAGCTTCCTTTCTGCCAGCTTGTGCATGATCACTAACTTAAGAAATAATCCTGCAGTCAGAATAAAGTATTTTTTTCCCTGTGGTATGTGAGCTAGATCAAAATCTCACTCTGCCATGGGAAATACAGTAAACACAGAAAATAAAGATGATACAACTCAAAAAACAGGAAGGACACCATTAAATACCATTCTATAAGAAGTTTTCTTGACCATACCTGTGTCACAGTTTATTGATCTATAAAATATTGATAACAAAGCATCTGAAGAGACTTAAGTAATTTATATTTGTAGCCCACTCCAAGACAGGCCACTGAGGAACAACAGATGTGCAAACTGCTGTCGTAGGTCTCACTTGAACAATCTGACATTCAAAGTTATTGTAAGATTTGCCTTCCTTGGCAAAAAGTGAGGACACTTGCATTACGTGAGGCTGAGTTTGAGCTGTCAGAGGCCACCATGACCCTCTGCTGACAGCCCTGATGTCAGGTGAGCCATGGATGCATCACTGAGCCTGGCACTGAAAATAAACCACCCCTCTTCATTTAACTCCTTTCCCCCTCCTCCCTTGCAAGGAGTACAGAAGCTGTAAAACCACTCAACCCTGCACCTCTCCAGAGCTAAAAGGTTTAACCAAATCTCAGCAGATTACAGCCCACTCCAGGAGAGCTGTTACTGCTCCTCTCAGCAGCTGAGGTGTTGCTGCAGGTGCTGAGGTGCCCGAGCTAAGCAGGGCACGCTAAAGCAGTTTAATGGTGAGTCATTCCCAGAGCACTTAGGGCAGCTCAGCAGGCAGACACTGAGGTAAAACACCTCTCTTTAGGACAATAATCTCCTTAGCTGGTGTGTCAGGAGCTGAAAAGGGACATATGAGCAAGCCCTGTGCTGTACCACCCTCCTGCCAGGAAATCCCTGCTGCTGGGTCAGGAGGATCCTGTGTCCCACCCCTGGCTCGTGGAGGGAACAAGCCCTGCAGTGCTCTGCCCCCTACACCACAGCAGTTATGTCACAGGGCTTTGAGGTCACGGCAGACTCACACCTCCAGCTGATCACACGTGGACACCCCATAATCTGGATTTCCTGAGCAGCCAGGCACTGATATCCCAGACCTTGCAATATAAAAATGATTCAAATGCAAAGGATTCATTTAATGTTTTTACAGCTTACATTTTATTATTTATAAAACGACTGATGTATGATAGTCATAGCTCAAGAAGGGAAGAACTAGTAGATGGATATCCATATTTCATTATCAACATTCATTACCCTCCATTATCATTAATCTGTCAGTACCTGCTTCTACCAGTTAATTCCTTTGACATTCCCCAATCTGCACCTTGTTACAATATAATGCCTCGTGTCTGTAAGGACAGGAGAATTTGGCTGCTTGAAACTGGCAGCAAGTGATTTACATTTGGGCTGTGTTAAAATGACAGCGAGCATCACTGAGGCCAAATGTAAAAGCCAGGCTGGAGGAGGTTATATATAAAAATTTCAAGTGGCAAGTGTCTCTCCTTTTATCTGACAGTTGTTATTAAGAGGCCACGTCATTGTAACACACAAAATTTAAACACAGGAGGCAGAGGAAGAGCTCCACACTACACACAGGGCACCTTCCCCCTACCCATGGTTCACTTCCTACTGATGGGACAGAACTAAGCTGAAGCTGGAAGTGCAGAGTTCCTCTAGCAGCAGCCAAAGCCATCTCACCCTGCCCTGCTGGGTGGCTCAAAGGCAGCTCCTCTGGCACTCCAGGCTCCAGCTGGAGCAGGAAATACACCTCCATAACTAAACCCCAGGATGCTTCAAGGACTCATTTATCACCTGCACCTCAATTTGTCTAATCTTAAATAAGGAAGGCATATGGAATATTTCTATCAGGGAACACTCCATTTCAATAAAATCAAACATATTTATACGAAATTGAGAGGAAAAAAGAACCTCAAAACGTTTAAATCACAACTTTGGCCTGACCTTCCTCTGCACACCTTAGGGTTCAACACTAAGGTTGAAGACTTTTGTTTTAGAAATCTCACTCTCAGGAATTAACAAGGGCACTAATCACTAGTAAAAACTCCCCACGGTGTTAAATGTACTCACTTCCTTTACCCAGAGCAGCTTAGGTGGCTGCATTTCCACAGACATGGCTCCCCCTACGTAGTTCAGGACCCTGTGTTGGGTTGCGTTGATGCGCTCGACTTGGCTCGCTGCACGATGGTCCATCCACATGATCACATTCCTATGGTTCTGTCCTTGAGGGGGAAAACAGAAAAAAAAAAGAGTATTTTAGCTCTGGTTTAGCCCCAGGTCAGTAATGTAAGCTACTAGGCTCTAAACTGCTTCTGCATTGAAAAGTCAAATTCTATTTGTGTTAATAATTCACAGTGAATATCTAAAAATAAAATTTTAGCCCTCTGAGCCAAGTTCAGGACATGCCGAGCACTGAGAATGCTGACTGAAACCAATCAGGCCTGTGAGAATCCAAGAGCTGTGAAACACCATGTTCTCTTCTATTTAATTCAGAAAAACTCAAACTTCTTGACAAAGTTCACATATTTAGTTAAAAATACAAAGGAATTTGGTGTTCATTTCAGTTTGGTGACCAAAAATTTAAAATGTGACAAAATCTGAACAACTATGTTGTAAATTGAAATTAACTCAATGAGCTACAGGGATTCTCTTTCCTCTTCTATGGTTATGAGAAGAACCACCCTAATTCCTTTCAGAAATACAGTTTCAGGGGGGATAATTTGCTGAAATGCTTTCATTTTAGCTGTGCAAGGAAAAAGCATTTGGCAAGTCTGCATCACACACGAATGAGAACAAGAAGCAAAGAACACTTTATCAAAATTAACCTCCAGAGGACCTGCCAGACAGAGGGAACAGTAATCCAGGTGACACTGCAGATTCCTCTGTGGCTGAGTACACTGCACACTCCAGGGCACAGCCACTCAAGCATCATCTTGAAAACATTGTCCAAAACAAGGCAGAAGTGTGAGGCACATCAATAGTTCTAAAATGGGTTGAAATACAACTTAGAACTGTGAAACTGCCTGAAACCCCACCACTGCAAGGCTCTTCACAGCATTACAGCATCGAGTGAATTCTTGTCTTGTTGTTTAGCACCACCACTGTGTAAACTGAAAGTTCTTGGGGATATCACAGCACAAAACATGAGAACTGAATTTAACTCACTGGACCCAAAATAGCCCCAGACATCATTAGGCATTGAACAGATTGTAAGAGACTCTCAAACTGAAAAGTAAATAATCAGATCTAAATTTAGAGAAGGACGTTTTGGGGGCAAAGCTGGGTTTTTGAGAAGGATAAGAGGAGATGACAAACACATCTGAGAATAGAAAGGAAACATACACAGAATTATGATTGTGTCTCTGTAACACACCTGATCTTAAATGAGATTCACTGGGGGGGGAAAAAGTGCAGCACAGACTTTTTGTGAGTCTTCTGAATCATCTACTCAAAAACTAATAAAAACCCCCGAGATTTTTAGAAAAAGGTCACAGACTGTTGCTGAAGTTCAGCAGTGTCCTAGACAAAGACAGAACACCAGTGTAATAAAATACACAAACTGAACCTCTGGCCTGCAGCTCCATGACAGAGCACACAGTTAGACTACACTAGCACTCACATTTTTAACATTCCTTTAGCCAGCGTGGATGGGCATTTATACACACTATAAAAGCCATGATCAGTACAGTCTGCAGAAGAAAACATGCAGAAAAGAAAAATGAGCATGGATTTCCCTAAGAAGCAATTTTTCAGAGCCAAGATGCATGCATGAGGTCTTAGGATGCCAAATATTTAACCAAACAGTAAGTAATTATCTTCTCTAATTTGTTTTTGCAGTAAAATTGAAACAGTAAAACCAGGGGAAAAAAATCCTCTTGTAAAGAAGAGTGTGTCATCTCCACATCCAAGAGTCATCTCCACCGATTGGCTTTGGGATGCCAGGGAAGGTCCACTCCTCTCAGTGGTAAAACACACACAGTAACACCACATTCTGTGCTGGGCTCTACCTTCACAGTTGACTGCCAAAGGCTGGAACTGTTTATCCACCACAACAAGGGAACAGGTAGCATCAAACCCCAGCCCTCGGATCTGCCTGGCATCCACTCCACGGACAACTTCCTGAAAATACACAAAACACACAGGAATACAAATACATCCATGTATGTGCAAGTACCATGTGAACTAGTGAGTACAGAAGATGGGTTACGAGTTAGTTCAAACTCTGAAATTCCCGAAATTCAGTATTTTTTTAAAACTTTGAATCATAAACACATCAAATCACCAGAAATTCTTTGGGTTTCAACTCTGAAGTCAGAGGTCTTTATCCACAGTCCTGGATAAAAGCAGGAAGCACAAAGATATCAGTAAATAAAGGTGGCAGAAAACCTGCAATGTTAATTTTCTCTCTTTCCTAAAGCTTGGAGCTGAGCTGCATGTGAAACACGGACACAGGATTAGGATGAAATGTTTCCATCAGTTACTTTGCTGACTTCCCACCTGTGGAAGCAACAATCTTCCAGAATTGCTTTGGTTATACTGTGTTTGCCTTGCAATACTGAGGGGTCCCAAAAATAAAGTTAGTCAGAACTTGTAGCCATGATAACACCTCTGCAATGCACACCTTTGCTCAGCTACCAAGAGTGTGAATAGCACACTTTTTGGAAGGTTTTCAAAAAAAAAAAAAAAAAAAACCACAACAAACCATTGCCCCAAAATGCCTGAACTTCATGGCTTCCAGCAGCACTGGAAAAAAAAACACAACACCCACAAGGATTAAGTGCCAGATGAGGTTGCAAGACACCTAAAATGTAGCACGGTAATAAATTGCCACTTCTCGGCAACAATAAAAATATCATTATTTTAATTAGGAAAGACTTTCACTTGCACAGTGCCAGTCTCTTACTGGCTCTGTAAAACTGCAGTTTCTGAGACGATTTTCTTGCTTAAATATAGGAGATTGCATTTAAAGAGGTCCAGAGCAAGAACAAAGCCACTCAGACAGAGAAAAATCAAATAAGCAGAGAAAGGCTTGCTCTGCTTTAACATCAAGCTGTTCTTCCCTATCACTCCTGTCACTCCCTTCTTTTCCTTCCATCCCACTCACCTCCTCCATCTCAGGGCATTTTTGCAGAGCCAAGCTCATTAAAGTTTGAAAAGGCTGATCAATAACAAGACAACGAGTGAACAGTCCATCTGCAAATTACCAAGCCTATCATGAATATTTAAAGAGCCAACCTTAGAACATGGAGCAGGCCAGGGATTTAGTAAGGAAGATGAAATGGCCTCTGTGTGCACTGCAAGCAAGGTCTCTAATTCACCTTTATCTCCAGCATGTACAGGCAGAGCCCTGGATCAGAGGGTACAGATTTTCCCCTATAGTAAAGTCTATTTCAGTCTGGTTTTATGCTTGATGCTATCCACAGACATTTATTATTTATTTTGGTCTTATCATACTGGATCCTCTTATAATGAGGATCACAAGTGTTGTGTTAGGGGCCATCCACAAACCAAATTACAATTTCTGTACAATAAACCCTCCTTTGTGACTCCAGAGCAGCCTAAGGCACATCTTTAGATACACACACTGCCAGGTTCTGAGCAACCTTGACTCCTCCAAGTGTCTCGTGGGTAGAGCATACAGCAGCTAAACAAACCTCACAGGTGTGAGACCTCGAGGCAGTGGGTAAATCCTCCCCCTGCAAAGACTGCACAATGAAAGTCCTTTCATTTTATTTGCAGTTGTAGCATGAGTTTTTTTCACTCTGGCCTTCAGCTCCTCACCAATAACACAGACATTGTGAGGCTGCATCAGCCTCAATGTGCCTTTAATGCACAAGGGTGGTTACAAGTTACACAGCACAAACAGACCTGAATGGAAGTGATGCCTTAGGATTTTTAGCTTCTGTTTTTCTTGTAACTTTAGAACTACTGTTCTCACATCTCAGACAAAACAATTTCTCTCTAGACCTGAAACTCAAGGACACCTTACCATCTTAGGCCCAAAAAAAATGTAAACAGCAGAGAAATTGGGGGGGCCAAGCTCGGGATAGATGACTTCATTACCTGAGGCTATAATTGGAGGTCTGACCCCGATATGCAAATGGACCAAAAACTATAAAGCATGAAAAACCCATGACCTGTTGTCTATTTTGGGTGTAGCCCTAGGTGGACTCTGACTGCCCGAATGCACCGAGAAGGCCTTTGAATAAATATCTGCTTTTTATCATCTTAATTTTGTCTGGCCTGTTCTAGGTCAGCCCAGGAAAAGACACCAGAAGTGACAGGCACGGGGACTGCAGGGCCGTGAACATCCAGAACGTGAAGAGCCACCTGCAACACCAATCCCTCCTTTTGTCCTCGCCCACCTTTGTGACAGAGCAGCAGGCAGCCCAGATGTCTGCAGAGGACTGCTCGTAGTGGTCTGGCTGGGGCTCCCACACCCGGATGGGTCGCTCTGCGTGTGCCACCACCGTCCCAACCCCGTCCACCAGCGCCGCGCGGACGCTGGCTGAGCCCACGTCAACCCCAACGTAGTACTTCACTGCAGCCTGCTTCCCACTGGGCATTTTGTATTAAACCTGTTGAGGGAAAAGAAAAAAAAAAAAGAGGTTAAAAGCAGATAAAATGACTGATGGAAAAAGTGCCAAGAGGTGCTGCCTCCCATCAAGCCAAACATCCCACCTGTGGTGTGATGCTGGTAATTATAAAGTAACTGTGTGACAGTCAGGTACATGTTACCCAGAGGGAAAAGAAGAATAAATAAAGTTAAGTTTTCAAGAGCTCCCCACCATCAATTCACACCACTTGAAAGACTCAGAAAATAATTTTCTGAAAATGTGTTGAGCCATGAGAGCATGGTGTGAAATCTCTGCCTACTCTTTGACATCCTACAAGAACAAAGTGAGGTTAAGTTAATTGATTTAATTATTCACAATGAGTTGCTTATTTCACTGTATTAAGTTTAACTATTTGACATTTAATCCAGTGACAAATTCACTGTTCTTAATTTCTCACAGTTTGTTCTTAATTAATAGTTAACATTTACATTTTAATCAAGCTGTGAGAATGCTAAGAGCTGATAGAAGTATTTGAAACGTCAGACAAATACCAAGTTTAGTGCTTGTATGAACCTATTACATCTCTGAAACACATGAAACTCAGCTGACACACAGCTTCTGATGTTCAGAGAATTAATGGATCAATTGGCATTTAATGAACACATGGTATTCACAGAGCATCAGAATGGCTCTTCTTGAAAACAGCCCACTGCTCCCAAAGAAGTGGCCTGGATAATTTCTGGATATGGCAGATGGGGTGGATAGAGGGAGGAGTATAAGCAAAAGGGGGAAGATTTGGAAAGTCCTGATTAACAGAATATGATTATTCACATTTCAAATTATTTATTTTTTTATAATAACATTGAGTACAGGTCAGGATCCACTGGCACAATATAGGTGGCTGTTCACATCCACGGCTGCTGGTGGATACCACAAATCTGCAATCACTGAGGGTTAGAGGTAGCAGGTGAAATAGAGAAGGGAAAAAAAGAGCCTCTTATTTCAGAAAACAACAAGTATGATTCTGGATAATAATTAATTAGGACAAAGTTTCATTTGCACTGAAAATGGCATAAAACACCACCTTGGCTGAAGAAACCAACCGAGGCTTCCCCTCCTCCCACCCCTTAAACAGCTCATGGAAATGTGGTCAGTCTGTGGAGATCTGTTACCACACAATCATTTTTTCCTGCTTCAATCTGCCACTTCACGCCCAGACCCCACTGCTGTGTCCAGGGCCCATGTTTTTGTTCTTTGCTTGGCCAGCACGAGGGAGTTCAGTCCCTCACCGAGCTCCTAAGCAGCCTGGTACAGACCAAAGCAGTTACGTGCAGGGTCACCAGAGTAGTGGCACAGATCACCAGCTTCTAAAAATGTCAGAAAGTAGAAAAAACTCCAAGCTATGGAGCATATTGTGGTCCTGCTGGAGATGCTGGCTCCTGCCTCCCAGCACGCTGGTTCTGCCCAGCAGATTAGGTGCAACACACACTAATCTCGTTAAGCAAGGTCATGTGTCCAAGCGATGAGCAATCAGCTAAAAATAATGGTGTGCCATGAGTCTAACACCTAGGAATACTGGCAAGAAAGCCTGCTTTATTTTCTTGGCCCTGGCTCTGTGACCTGGTCAGAGGAACAAAAGCCAATTCCTCTGCCAGAGAGGACAACTCTGCTGCTATGGGTGATTAATACTGCATCTGTCACCTGGGGGTGACAGCACTCAGCTTCTCCCTCTCAGCCCTCGGCTAGAAAAACACTTTTAAGACATTCTTTTCAACGTAATTCAAAATTACTTCTTCATTTTGCACTCCATCTTTCCAAAGCTCCAAAGGCTGGCTGCAGGTGCTGCTAGTTCCTTGTGGGAAATTTTACTACAAAGACATTGCATAATGCTGTTCCTGATACTATCTCACGAATTTCCCTGTTTTTCCCCTATTTCGGCTCTGCCTTTAGCTGCTGACTCATAAAAAGTTGAGAATAAACCACAAGCTGCAAACCAGATTCTTTTTTTTTTAAACATAGGCAAATCCTTCTTACTTGCTTTTCACAAAATACAAATAGCAAAAGGAGTATTTTATATCCTGCCTCCTGCTCACACACACAATATTACTCCAAATTTCTCTTCCTTGTATGGCAGCCTTGATTTTAGCTCATTAATGTGTTTTTGCTGCTTAGAGAACAAGCTTAACAGATGTTAGAGAATTAAGCTCACAGTACCTCCTACTCAGCACTTAAAATTATGGCCTTGCATTGGATTCTTCCCACAAACATTTGAAACCTGGAACCCAAGCTGCCCATGTAATGTTTACTTTCCTTTTTTTTCCTTACTAAGCAACCAGGATGTGCCTGTGTGAGTGACTGGGAGGAAGCAGAGTTTGTTTAGTGCTCGATCAGTGCATATCAGCCTTTGCACATCCACCAGTTTATTGCTGTCAATCACAGGGAACAGGGAAGAGTTAAGTCACAGTTCAAAACCAAGAACCCCAAACTTATTTTAACTCTTTCCGAATAAAGCTAACCTAGATTCACAAAGCAGCACTCAGTATCTCGTGGGAAAAAAAGGCTAAAAGTAAATATAAATCCTTTTTCAAGCACCAAGTTACAGAGGCTGTTCAAAGTAAAGTGTCTCTGCTTGCAAAAACATAATTTGATGCCAAGGGTTTTTTTGGAATACCAATCACTTGGTATGCCACCTACTTATCAACCCCATCCACAAAAAGCACTGTCATCTCTAGGTCATAAATGTCAGCAATCATGGACTCTGCCCAAGGGTATTTCTTGAGAACCTAAGAATTCAGCAGAGAAGTTGGTGGAAAATATTCAGCCAAAGTACAGTGATAAGAATTTTAAAGAGGAATGCTGTCGTTCTGTTTTGTTTCCAGAAGATTCCTTTGGTACAAGAGGAAGCTCCAGATCAGAGATGAAGGAGCTCTTTAATGGAGTTCAGAGGTAGCAGAAGGTCCCACCACAAGCTTCTTGCTTTGGAATTTGGACACCAACGTTCATTGCCATGTGAAAAGAAAACTGTTGTGCAAATAAAACACTGGTTTGGATTTTTTATCTGCTGGATTCTTAGCTTCTGCAGGCAATACAAACACGAGGAAAACTGTGAACCAGAAAAATGACTGATCTAAAATGTCCTAAAAGTCCAGTCAGGTCAGTTCATCAAGCACAATATTCCTAACATGACACCAAAATATTTTATGTGTGGATGATACATGTTTGTGGACTTCCAAGGAGTGGAGGGCAGCGGAGATGGTACCTGCTAAATCCCTGAAGTATCTAACTCAGGAAGCCTGGTTCCTTGCAGCCAAGAAAAAAAGGCCTCCAGAGCTTCAAGACAGCCTTGTCTGTCCACTGCAGAATCAGGGCCTCATATTTTCAACTTGTTATTTGAATTTGCAAACAGAAAGAGAGGGGCAGAGAAAGAAAAAAAAAAAACAAAATTAAAAGACATGTCCAGCTTGACCGTGTTAATCCATGACTGTAACTGCTAAGTCAGGACAAGAAGCCAAAATTCCCTCCAAGCACTAAACCAGCAATGGTCTCTTTCTCTGCAAATCACAGCAGGGACAGAATGGCTTTTCAAACAAGCATTTATGATCAAAAGGCTACAGCATATTATAAATATTTATATGGCCCATTAAATAATAGTCTGTATAAATATTATTCAAAATGTGCATGCTGGAAACCACAGACTTCCCAGTTTATCCTTATACAAATGTGTTAGTTTTCCCACACAGGCAATGAAGAAAAAGGAGGGGTGAAACTGAGTTGCAAAAATGTTTCTTTTTTAACAATAAAAAAAAAAAAAAAAAGAAGAAGAAAACCCTTAACATTATTTACTTTAATTTAGAAGGAATGAGTAAGTAACCAGATGACTGTTTCATGACCACTGTCAGCCTCGTCTGTCCTACTTTACCTCGCGGTTATCGAGTTGCCAGGACGTACCTTTCTGCTAAAGCAGGAGGGCTGCACTCTCACATCAACACAGGCCCAAGCTCAGCACAAGCTTTCAGCAGCAGCAGGTTTAGACTTTGTGGTGCTGTGTGCTTAAACACAAGGAGTTAGGAAGGACTGGCATGTCTGTTTTAAACTTTGATCTTTGGAACGCCGCGGGCTGCCCAGACCCGGCGATCGTGGATAAACACTGTGCTTTTAGTAGTGCAGCTGTGCTTTCCTATGGGTTACCAAGAAAAAGATTAACAGGCTCACATTAGGCTTCATAAGCTTCGTGTGAAAAGATCCAAATATGCTAAAGAAAAGCTGCTTTTTGATTGTAGAAAGGAGACAAACCAAAACAAGCACTTTTGACATTATACTGGAAATTCAGCACCTTGTTGGCTTTCTAGAGTTAAATAACCAATACAAGTGGTGGTGGTAGAGAGGCAGTATCTCCTTGAAGACAGTGAACTCTCTTTCCTCTTCCAGCTTCTGTAATTCCTATTTGGACGTGAAAAGAGAAAGAAGGCACATGTCTGTGTGGGAGAGCGGGAGCAGATGGGGAATTCTAACGCTGTGTTGAAGGGCAGTACTAATATAGAAAATATCCTTAAATGCCCAAGGGCCTGTACTGTAACTATCAACAAGCATTTATTTTTCTGCTACCCCACAGCAAACAAAACAAACACAAGGAACAAAAGCACACCTCAGCTCCCCTTTTCCTTTCCCCAAACAGAAACACGTACATGCAGGATCTGTGTCTCAGGAATGTGAGGACTGTGTTAACAATAACAACACTGGAATAAATAAAAATGGAGCTGGGGAAAACATGCTTCTTCACTGACAACCAAACACCTCTAGATTCTTTCATCCATACTCTGGTACATTCTGGGAAGCTTTCTTACAGCTTACAAGGAAAAAAAGGTTCAAATAATGGAAGATTTCAGTAATAGGATCCAACCCCGACTCCAGTCCCATAAATATCCAGATTGTTCCATCAAAACCTTCTTAACTGTCCCCTTACCGTTGTAATATCACATCACTAAATCCCAGCATAGGCAGGACTGAAAATATTCTACTATTTTCTAGTATCTCCTTTTCTCTCTATAAATAATTCACTATGTACTAATTTGCTGTAATGTCTCTCCAGATCTTTTTTCTTCCCCTTGCTTTCAGTGTCCAAGACAAAGTCATTACTTCATTGCTGCCCTCTGCCCTCTAATTCTATCTTTTGTATTTTAAATACTTTCAGGCCAAACTACTTCCACCCGCTCTGATATAAAGCAAGGCATACCCGGGTTTATCCTGGTGTAACCAAAAACTGGAGAAATGAAAATGACTAAGTTATTCTAAGAAATTAGATCCAAAATTTATTTCTTTTCAGCTTCTACTGCCTACATAGATATCTCACTCAGGAACAGCTGAAAGAGGTCAGCATGACCAGTGTCAGTAAATACCAAGCTCTTGAATGTACAACAGGGTTGGTTTTCTCTATATTCTGCTCAAGAAGAGATTTGTACCAAACAGAATATCTGCTCTCCTTCCAGTTCCTGTCCTGGTAGACTCAGCCTGTGGTACTGATGATCAAATAGGAGCAATGGCATTCTGGCCCCTGATTAAAGAGCAGAGCATGGCTGTGCTGGGTCAGATGAAAGGTCCAATTAGCCCAGGATCCTCCACAAACAGCAGAAGCCGTAAGAAAAGCATATGCCTGCCCTTTTCATCCAGCAGTACTTCCCCAGGACACCTTTCCTCCTGCTATCTATAGCAGAGGCACTTCCTGAGCCAGAAATTTTATCTTTAGGATTAGCAGACCTTGAAGGCTTTTTCGACTCTAAATTTGTTTGTGCTCTTTCTGAATCCAGGGAAACTTTCCCAACTGCAAACTACTGTGGTAATGAGTTATAAAGTTCTGTGTAAACAATGCAAGAAAAAGCCCTTTGGTTTGCTCTGAGCGTGCCACCTGCTAGTTTTGTTTGATGTGTCTGAGTTCCTGAGCTAGAGGAGACATTAAGCAATTGCTCTGTATTTACTTTCTCCGTGCAGTCACAATTCCATCACATTCTGAATCACCCCCAAAGGCCTCACTGCAGCTATCCATAGACCACGGGTGTTGAGCCGAACTCGCAATCTCTGCATGGTCAGGTAAGTCAAAAAGCATTTTCCTGCTCTCTGACTGCTCATGGATGTGGCAGTAACACACTGCAGTAGTGTGCTGGTTTAGGGCAAATTTTGAGAGGGGACCCCTCCAAAAGTGTCTCCTTTAGAATGCAGATTTCAGTGGCCCCCCTCCCCCAACCGGTTCAGGAAAAATTTCCTCGGAGAAAAGTGGAAAAAACTGTTTATTTAACAAGCAAAGTATTCACAAGCATAAAAATATGAATAATATTATACAAGGAAACCTCTCGTTGCTCCAAAGAGAGCCGGCAGAAGTCAGAGAGTCCTTCCTTGGGTGTGGCTCAGTCAGTTTCAGCCCCTCCAGGACTCAGGCTTGGCATGCAGCCTGGGGGGGGTCTCACTAACAGCTCCCTGCTGACCATCCCCCAAAGAGATGGTGGATTTGGAAGGAAAAAAAGGCAAAAACACTCCAAAATGAACAAACTGCTGAGGATTCTGTGCTGTCCTGAAGAGAGAGAAAAAACCTCTCCACTGCCACTACCACCGGAGTAAAAGAATGTGAACAACAGACAAAAACCTGCACCACTTTCTCTGGCTGAGTTAGAGGGACAGGACTCGTTTCTGAGCACAGCAGATGATATGGAATATATAGCATCAAATACATAACATAAAATCACTCTAGGACATTCCCCCCCTTGTTCCATATCGTCGGTTTAAGACCTAAACTAATACATTTTAACTCTAAACACACATACATTTATACATACATATATATATATATACACACATATATACAATATACAGCTATATACATACAATGGCAGTGACACTCAGCAGTGATATTTACACATGGTTCTCACCCAACAATCAGATTTCCCTGAGGTACACATCGTGTCTCTCCATCTCTCTGCATTACCCACCATGTGCAACCTGGACCCTGAGCAAAAACAACCCCACGGATGGGTTTGTCTTTACTTGAGGCAGAATTGATCCAAACAGTCTTCCCTAACAAACCTCTGACACGTACTTCCAAAATCTGGAGAAGGTCTCTTCAATTTTCTTCTCCAGTTTCTCGTAATTCTCCTCCATTTTATCTTCCAGTTTCTGCAGACGTGTTTCCACAGCTGCAATTCTTGCATGTGTTGGGCCATGCACGGCACCTGCATATGCTCGGAGCTTCCTCGCCGTATCAAGCACGGTTTCATCCCCTCCCTCCCGCTTCATCATGGCTAAAGCAGAGCCGTATTCTTGTTGCCCAAGCCGTACAAGTCTTCGCCCCGTCACGGGTGTACATATTACCAAGTCTGGATTCCTTTGTGGCATTGCTGGGTCCTCTGAGAAAACAATCTCTGCCACTGCCATTTCTCTCAAGCGTTGAACCCCTTGTTCTGCGGTCTTCCACGGGGTTTGCTGCATATAAAGATGGTCTGCACACAGGTATCTTTGCGCCACACTGCCCAAGATCCGTACCCAGGGACTGACAGGGCCAGCCCCCGCTACCATCCCGTGGTCAATAACTGGATCCCGTGACAGGGATCCCAAATGTCTCGCTTCAGTCCCATCCAGAACTGTAGCCTCGCCTGCAGCATCCCAAAGATGGACTAACCAACTAATTATAGATTCATCAGGTCGTCGAGTGTAATCCTTTCTTAGGCCACGAAGGTCCTTCAGGGAAAAGACTTCAATAGTGGCTTCTGGTTCTGATTTTGAGTCAGTTCCGGGCTTTGAGGGTCCTTCCCCCCCATCATCATCATCCTCGACTGGCTGATCAGTTTTGGTTTTAGCCTTCTTTCCCGCGGTAGTGACTGCCAGTGGCTTAGGCTCACTGTTGGGTTTAGCTGCTGGCTTAGACTCACTGTCTAGTTTAGCTGCAGCCTGAATGACTGGGGTGTCTGCTGATTTACCTCCCTGCTCCCTTGCCTCTTCCTGCTGCCCTACAGTGTCTAGCAGCGGGCAATAAGCATATGCCAGAGCCCAGCTTATTGCAATGAGCTTCTTCTCTTTGGAATCATCATGGTACCTCTCCTTCCAGATATTTCCCCACCTCATCTGGGTTCTGAATTTGTTCACTGGGAAATTGCCAGGCTAGGGGATCAGAAAATTCCTTCAGGGTTCGGCCCATTCTCTCCCATTTCTCACACTACTCAGAATTTTCCACAACTGGGTCCACTCCTGGGTCAGGTGTCTCCTCAGCCCCTCTGGACATTTCAGCTCTGATTCTAGAAAAGCTGCAAACCAAAGAGAGGAAGCTTACTAGATAAAATACCAGGAAAGTGGTCTCTTTGGCATCCCAGGGAAACTGAAGATTCTCAAAAGGTGATGTAACTGACTTAAAGGAGAAGAGGGAAAGGAAAGGCTGGGAAGCCTCTACCCCTCCCCCTCCTCTAACAAACTGGGTGCAATTACCAATAAACCCCCAAAACACGCCACTGAAATTAGGACAGAGGGTAGGACGAAGACAGAGCTTGGGGATCTCACCAGCAGCTCCCTGCTGACCATCCCCTGAAGAGATGGTGGATTTGGAAGGAAAAACAAGCCGAAAACAATCTAAAAAGAACAACCTGCTGAGGATTCTCTGCTGTCCCAAAGAGAGAGAAAAAAAACTCACTGCCACCGCTGCCGCTGGAATGAAAGAATGTAAACAATAAACAAAAACCTGCGCCATCTTCTCTGGCTGAGTTAAAGCGACAGAACTCATTTCTATGAGTAGCAGATGATATGGAATATATAGCATAAAATACATAACATAAAATCACCCTAGAAAAAGTAGTTAGTACTAATAAACAGCAAGAAATGATGCCAAGACCACTCTGGTCAAGTGAAGATACTGCTCAGAGATGCTACAGTAGGAAAACAACACGCTGGTGTCAGCTGAGAGGTGCTGCTCGGAAGCACAGAGGCGCCAGGGATTCCCACCTTCAGGCAGGTCCCAAAACACTGGCCTCACAACAGAGGGATCCAGGAGCTGCTTCCAACTACATCTTGGAGAAGACTTGGGGCACTGCTCACCCTGGTTGTCCTTGGCCCTGCTGAGGTTGCTGCACACCCCGATGGGCTCTGCATGGCAGCACCACGAGGCCCACACCCGGCTGCCCGAGTGCTCTCTGGGCTGCAACTCTGCCACACAAAGGAAACCAGTGCAGCTCTCCCTGCTCCAGTGCTCACCTAACCCCGGGAATAGCAGGAAACAGCTGTGGAGAGCAGTTCTCAGGAAAAAGGAAGGCTGAGAAAAGGGCCAGGAGAATACAGATGGGAAGACACAGCCTGCTGGGGAAATCCAACAGCTCCAATTCCCTCCGGAGCTCTCTGGGCCCTGCTGGGACTGGGCCATCCCTTCAAAAGTGGGGTCTGATCCTGCATCCATTAGTGGCAACCTCCGAGCCATATCAGGAGTTCAGGATTAAACCCCTGGCGCTCGTGAACATCACAGGTGCACTCACTCACACGGCCGCAGGATTTTGAACACTTGCCATAACCTCCAACTTGTCAAGCAGAGGAAATGCTGCTCAGTTAATGCCAGGACACAATTCCCAGGCAGGAAAACCTAAGGAATAAGGGGGATATAAAGCAGCACCCTTTCTTCTCCACAGCCTGGCAATGGCAGTGGATACACCCCGTGCACACCACGCTCCTGAGGTGCACTCCCTGCTCTGACGCTGCAGCTGCACACATCCCTGAAGGCTGTGCTAATGACCTGGCACACAGACGTGTCCCAAATGACACTGCAGAATGCCTGAAGCCCTGAAAGAAGACACTATCTTGTTTACATTGACTGAGGGGGAAAAAAATGCCATCTAGTTATTACATAAATTCTGGCTGTAGCAGCTTCATGACTAGTTGAAAAGAGGTAACAGGCTCCAAAATGACTGATGGACCCAAGTGTTTGGATCCACCAGCTTATCAATCTAACGCTAAGGAAGGTCTTTCACATCCCTCTGTCTCTATCACTTTAACCCACCCATGATGGACAGAGAGAATAATCTCTGCTCCTCGCCTGTAAAACTGATTCATGTACTCTGACTTTTTATTTTTTTCATTCTATGCTATGATGAAAATGGAGAAACAAATAAAAAACCCCAACCAGCCAACAAAACACATGACAGAAAAAGGCAGCATACAGTAAACACAGCTTAGCACAATAACGTGAATTTGCAAAATATCTGTTTAAGTTATAAAATGTAATTTGGAGGAGAATGCAATTCAAAAGGCACAATTATAGCTCACACAACAGCTTTAAACTGCATTCCTGCAGCAAACCAGCCTTGGCACCAGGAGCTTCCGTGCAGGGTACATGGGTAAATACAGCCATTCTGCCACTGTGGATACCAAATCAGCCAGCCTAGGGTAATGCTGATATTCTAACTTTAATCCCATCTTTAGATTCCAGTGCTACATCACAGTTGAATCTGGCACTAGCCCTGTGATTACGTATCAGCAGATCAGTATAAAAATAATTTGTTCTGAGTTCACAGTTTTATGAAATGATAAAACATCAAAATTAGCATTCTGGCTGAAGTCCACTGCATTTCCCATCAAAGCTTACACATTTAAGCAACATCTGAACCAACTGCCTATAATTACTCCTGGCAGATACTGGAGCACTTAGGCCAGCAGTAGATGCAACAGTGAAATAAATTTTTAAAGACTTGCTGCAAACCACTTCTTTCAAGATGCTCAGCCCAGAAGCAAACATGTGTCCATAAGCCGAATCCATGGTTTATTATACAGGATTTGTTCACTCTTGCATAGTAAAAGCCTGAGAAGAATGACAGCCCCAAGTAATCTGTCAGTTTAAAATTAAACATTTATTTGGGCTGCAATTCCAAAAAACACTGGCCCTGAAGTTCCTGTCACAACTACTTAAGAGAAAGTAGGATTGCATATTAGCTTAGGGTAAAAGAAACACTAATTCTGCACAAAACCAGTTATTTATTTATTCAAAAGAACCAACATTTTAAAATGATAATTTAACTGAGAAACGCAGAATGGAGTAACAGAAATGACTAAGAATACACATAAAAACTTCCTAGCATAGAACTAGTTTATTTAGTCTCTCCTGACACCATAAGTTTACTTCTGCCATGATTCTTATAGCTGGGAACAGCTGTCCCCACAAGCAACCAATTCTCCCTGCATTCATCCTCCTATCCCAGACACCATTCCCAGGGAAAAAAAAGTGCCTTTTTTTTTCCCCATATGCTCATACACATTCCTGGAGGAAAGGGGCCATTAACATTACGGAACCTTTAAAACTTCATTGTTTTTGCACTATATTTAAGTAGATTTAGAAAAAAGTTAACCTCAACTACTTAAGCAAATGGTTTTCCTGGATAAGAAAATACATGAGAATGAAAAACAAGACCACCTTCCCAACAACACATCTGCTTATTACTTTCTAAAAACCTCAGAGATGACCGAGCCCTCTCCTCTACTTCCCTGGAATTTGTTTCGTAAGTGTTCTCCAAAGAAGAGCACTGGTGCTAAGTTTATTAAACTTCCTAACAAATCCCAGGCACCTCAGCAGAGAAGGAATCTGCCAAGTCACCAGTTCCTCACCGGTGCAGAGCCCGGCACTGGTGAGGAACACGGCCGTGTTGGAAGGTCTGGAGCCAAGCATAAGTAAATTCCAGCAGGGTCCCGGGGTGTGCTCTGTGCCAGCCCAGGAGCCCTTTGGGATCACAGGGGCATGACAAGGAGACAGGGCTGGAAGGTGCCAGAAAGCAGAGCTGAGCTGCCCGAGGACGAGGGAGGCAGCAGTGGAAGCAGGACACCAGTGCCAGCAGCACCTACACCAGAGAGACGAGACTGGAGACTACATTTATGGAAAACTCCCGGGGATCTGGAGGATTAGGCAAGAGTGTGAGTGAGGTGTGTGTCCCACCTGCCCAGGTCAGGTCACCTGAGCGCTGCCATTTCACAGAATCACAGAACAGGTTCAGTTTGGAAAGGATCCTCAAGGGTCATTAAGTCCAACTCCTGGACCTGCAGAGAACCCCAAGAGCCACACCATGTGCCCGAGAACACTGTCCAAATGCTCCTTTGAGCTCTGGCAGGTTTGGTTCTGTGACCCTTCCCGGGGAGCCTGTTCCAGCACCCAACCACCCTCTGGGGGAAAATCTTTTTCTAATACTCAACCTCAACCTCCCCGGACACAAGTTCAGACCATTCCCTCGGGTCCTGTCACTGAGCACCAGGAAGAAATCGGTGTCTGCCCCTCCTCTTCCCCTCGCCAGGAAGTTGTATTTGAAACACACAGGAAGTCGGCTGGGATAAGGGTGATCCAACACCACAGGAGGCACCGGGAGGATCCGTGTGCCCACCCCAGCCCTGGGCACCCTCAAATGCCTGCCCTGGCCCTGGGCACCCCCGGGCTGCCTGGGGCTGTGAAGAGCAGCCCCGCACCCACTGAATGTAAGAGTTACAAATGGCCGTGCTGTAGAGAAACGTCAGGAGGAGACAGCTAGGGACGGCCAGAAGGACGTAAATCCCATCGGCTGCACGAAACTGATGTGGAGCGATGTGACCGCTCAGCCCACGCACGGCCGGGGCGCCTGCGGCGGGGGGCTGCCGGGGCAAGGAGGCGGCGCTGGTGTTTAAACAACAACACGAACGCGAGACCTCCTTTCAGTAGCAGGACCCGAGCCCTAACGGAGGAGGACGGATTCCTCCGGGCGTCACGGCGGACAAGGGGCAGGGGCAGGGACAGGGACAAGGACAGGGACGGGCGCGGGAGCCGCCGCCGCGCTGAGGCAGCGCGCGCTCCCCTCAGGAGGGGCCGGGGCCGCCGTGCCCTGGCGAGCGCCACCGCCGCTCGGGCGCCCATCACTTACTTGTGCACCCCGGCACCGCCCGGGCCGAGCACAGCCCGGCGGGGACGTCCCCCGAACCCGCCGCTGCCGGGAAACCCGCCGGGCTCCCCCTTGCCGGGCTCCCCTTGCCTTGCCGGGCCGGCCGCGCCTGCGCCGGGAAGGGGCGGGCGGCGGAGGCGGCGGCGGGGGGCTGAGGGCCGGGGCTGAGGGCCCGGGGGTCGGGCAGGGAATCGCCGTTCGCCCGGGTTTGAAGAGGGAAGAAGGGGGAGGCTTGCCGCAATTTGGCCAACGGCTGATAAATGCTGTTTCCCAGCACCGCTGCCGCGTACAGCAGTGTAAAATACCGGGCGTCGCAGAAGCGTTGGAGCGGTGCAAGAAGCCGCATGGAGAGCTCTGAGAAGAATGTATACGATATAGAAGAATAAATATATAAAAACATATAGGCAAATAAAGATCTAGAAACATGTAGAGGAACAGATAAGCAGGAGTGAATGTCAGGGCTAAGGACATCCCCCACCCTGACCCATAAATACGTAATTGTTCCTTAAATAAGTAAAACAGGGCTGCAAGCCATAAGCTTGGTTTTCTGCATGGGGTTGTTCTGAGAGTTTTACCTGAAAAGCTGGAAAATTGCTGATGTGAGGAATAAAGCCCTGAGTTTAGTTAAGGCTTGCTTAACGTGGAGGGGGGACGTGACAGCGGGATGCCCTCAAATGCATCCCTGGAAAACAGAAATCACGGAATCACAGCATCAGTTAGATTGGCAAAGACCTCTCAGATCATCGAGTTCAACCCATGGGATACCCATGGCCGAGCACTCCATGGTTTGGGACTGGATCCCACCACATCCCTCCGTGACCCTCCTCAACCCACGCAGGGAGGAGCAGCCCTCACATTTCCGTCATGTCCAAACACTTCTGGCCCCGGGGAGCCACCAGGGATTTTTCCCGTTACCCCCCAAATATCCTACAACAGGAAATCTTGCAGCAAAAAAAGTTCTCTTGCGACATTTCCAGAGTATTCCCACTTCGGCCCAGGCAGAAATGCTGCAGGAATAACCTTGCTCAGGGAAAGATGAGTGTTGTCTCGTGGTTAGAGCACAGGGCTCATGGTCAGGAGCTGTGGGTTCTCATTCCAGCCTTGCCACTGAATCATTTTGAGAGCTTTGCTAGTCACTTTGTACTTGAACCAGTTGGTAATTTTCCATTGGGATGATTTTCTGATGGAAAACACTGTTTGTACCAAACTGAAATCTGGGTGAAAATCAGTTTTTCTGTTGGGAATACCTTGTGTCCAGGCAGGGTCAGAAAGAACATTAGACCCAAACTGAAATGTTGGCAGGTTTCATGCATTAGTCCAAATGTTTGGCTTTGAATAGATTAAAAAGTAAAATACCTCCTCCTGACTGTATATCCAAGTCAGCTCGTGGCACGGTGGGACTGTGTGCTCTCTTGCTCTTCTTTGCTCCCCAGGAGGTCTGCAGTGGGGTGGGGTTCAAATTTCTCTTTTCTGAGACGTGCACATCCCGATCTGAGTCAGACCTGGCCCGTGGGGACAAATCCTAGCGTAGGGCCACCACTCTGACCAGGGAAGTGTTCCATGGAGAGAAAGTGGAGAGTTCAGAGACACAAACAAGCTGTTTCACATTAGCTCAGTGGCCTAAAACACAGCACCATGACGGGGGAGATACCCAAATGTTTTGTTCGACTGAAAAGCAGTAAAATGAAGCCCAGAGAAATGGACCTGATTCTGTTCCAGAATTCCTCTGTTCATTAAAAACAAATTTATTTCTGTCCTTTATATAGGCATACACTGACACTTAGTATAATACTTGTTCTCCTCCCACAATGTATTTGTAGACACCATTGAAGTCCTTTATTTGTTTTGCCAAGTTAAATATTAATCATTTATTTTCTTTCGTAACAGCAAGTTGTGGATTATCTAATAGTTTTTTCTGCACTTCTGTCAGTCAGAATTCATCTTTTCTGAGCATGAGTGATCAGAGCCCGACATGCTGTGTAATGTTTAAAATGATGGCTTGCTAGAGACTTGTACCGTGGCAATAATAATTCCCCCTGCACTCTTTTAGTTACAGACAGGGATCAAATTTGCCTTTTTTACATCTATATCACATTAGCACCTTGATTTATCCAGGCCTTGCTGCTCCAATAAATAACAAAAATAAGTACAGACCAATGCATTAACTTTTGCTTAACACATTTTTCCATTTCATCTCACTTCTCTAGTACTCACATGGTTTCTTTCCAAGTGGGTGACATAGGAAGATATTTTCAAGAACGATTATAACTCTCCAACTTCCAAAATCAAAGTCCTGAAAATGCCTTTTTGTTTAATTAAAGAACCCAAGTTTAGATTATCACATAGTCCCAAGCCCACAGGAGGCTTAATTCATTGCTCCTTTGAAATATTCTGAAAGCTGAGGGTTAAGAGGTGTTATATTAGTGCAGAATAATGATGATTAATTTGTGCTTTGTATCAAATGCAGGAAGAGCAGATTCGTGTGCAGTGAGTCCTGTATAATTCCAAAATCTTTCTATAAACTTGAAAATATTCTGTGGATGTATGTGCTTTAAATGGAACTCAAGACCAATTTTTCCTGTTTAGCGTGTGGCTGTTGTAGTTTTCCTTCAGATACCTCCCCACTTTTTCCAAGATTCTGGACGGATTCATTTAAAATACACCCTTTTGCCTTTTCATTAAAGAGTAACTAACGAAAATTCCATTTTAAATGTGCTTTCTGGAGACAGGGACGTTCTTTTTTTTGTGATTAACCAGAGCTCATATTTCAAGCAGCAGGGATACAGCTCCAGGTAGTGTAAATCAGCATTGCCCGAGATGGCCCTCAGTCCTCTCAACCCCACGGAACAATTTAGTGGGTTTAGATGACAGTTGGCATCTTTGAAATATTCTCTTTTGCAGAACTAGACTAGATGTGACACTTGCTGGAGAAGAAATCCTGCATAAATCTGTCGAAAAAGACTCAATCATATTACTTCACTAGCTGTGGTAACCTTTGGAGGCCAGAGTCCAGACAGGTTGAGAAATGGAGCATGAGTCCATAAAGGTGACAATTCCATTAACTGCAATCAGAGAGAGAGGTGAATGGTGAGATAAAGACAAATGACTTCTTCTGTAAAAAAAAGAAAATATGTGTGTGAAGGGGAAAGAGGCAGAATGAACATTTTCCAGCCTTGTCGAGGAAATAAAGACCCAGCCCCACTCTGTTGAGAGGAGCACAAAAACGTCTCTTGAGCTCCATGGATGCAAGTTTTGTCCCAACATCCCGACTTCCTGGTGAATGTCAAGCAGCAATGGACCTCTGAACACCCAAAAATTCCACTTAGATGTTTATGAGCATAACAATAGAAGGGAAAAAATATTTATAGAAGTTCCTGCTCACGTGTGCACTTAGGCAGTTCATACAAGCACCTGAAGGTGGGTTGTAATCCCATTTGAAAGGGTACAGCACTTCTTTAAGTGTTGTAGGAAGTAGAAGTTGGGGAATACTCTGGATGAAATGCTTACTGGGCCATTAGACCAGGACTATTCATTCAAACAGGGAAATGGGGAAGTAAAAACCAACTGAATTCTCTACAGCAAGAAGGGATTTTTGAGTGCACAATAGGAAAAAAAGGGAAATTTCGTTTCAGGGACTTTTTCTGGTTTTAACAGAAATATTAAGTTACTCTTGGATACAAGACCAGCCAAAAAGGGAAATCCCTGTTTTAAGCGCCTCTAAATATAGCTAGAAAAATATTTCAGATTTTATCAATTTGTGACCCATTTCCTCACGTTTTGGGCAGTCACCTTTTAGTACCAAAGTCAGAATCTGACACAAACAAGCATACAATATTTCAGGCTCCACCAAAATTCCAGTGTCTTGCCCAGGGCCTGTTCCTGCCTGCTCACTTGGCTGGACACCAATATCCTTTATTCTCAGGGGAGTCAGCCTTCCAAAAAACCACTTGGCACTCGAGTCAGGGCTGCTCTGTTTTCCTAACGTTCGCGGCAGGCAGGATGTTTTCCGACTCTGGTACCCAACAGTTGAGCATTCCAGACAGCACGGGGATTTTTCTTTTGAAACCACACTGCCGGTGCCATAAGAATAAGTGAGGTTCTGTGACACCGTGTGATCCTGGTGGGAAAATAGGATGACTTTGCTGTCACACAGCGATGCACAAAGGGAAAATGCGCATGGCTCTTGCCACCTTTGTAAACTCTTCTCCTGTAGTGTGAATGCTGAAAAAATCCTGGCTTAAAGTCCTGTTTTCATCAACTGCTTCCCCTCTGGGAAGATTGCCAGAAGGAGAAGACCCCCCTCCCAAAATGCCTGGCCAGGAAAGCAGCCCACTGGTGCAGTGTGGCACAGGGGGTGCTCAGCAGTCTGTGCACGCAGTGTTTCCAGCAAGTGAAAATGTTGTTTGCTCCCCGGAACACGCAGTACAGATACCCTTGCACCTTTTTTGCCTAACCCTTTACACTCCTTAAATTTTAGAAACATGACTTTATCATTAACATTTTTCTTCAAGTGATTCCTGAGCTCACTGATGTCAGGGGCAGCTCCAGCAGTGCAGCGTTTCCCTTGTGGAACAGACACTGCACAGGGCAGGGCAGGCAGGTGAGAGCTCCCAGCCAGGACTTCTCACTGACCAGGGGCAGACAGACTGTCCTGGGAGGCAGATTGCCAGAGACATCTCCCACCACAGCCCTGTGCCAAAATCCAGATGTGCAAAATCGTGAAATCACAATCTGTCGAGCTGGAAATGAATTTCATAAGCTGAGCTGTGAAAATCTCCTTAAATTTCACAATACCTTACATCTCCAGAAAAACACTCGAACAGAGGTTAAATATTTTTTCTGCAACATCCTTCCAAGACTTTTTCCATAGGATATGACCATCTTGCATGAAGTACTTTGTTACAGTGGGGATATATCACACAGTGGTGCCAGATCCAGTCAGTGTGGGGAGGATTGAAAAGGCTCAGCCACCCTCCAGGCAGCCTGTCCTGGTGCCATTCCTGGCACCTTCTACAAAAGGCAGATCCTATTTTGCCCTTTGAATTCCAGAACTGGTGAGCATAGTCATGGGAGGCAATCAGTCAGGATCTGTTAATTTGTAAAAAATATAACTGTCTGTTCTCTGAGGGTGAGATTAACTGGGATCTGTACTTCCAAGATCATAAACAACACGCAGCCTTTCTCCTTAACTCATTGCAAAATGTACAAATGTTCCAACACCAGCTCTGTAATCTTTTAAAATCTTAAACGGAACAGGGGCTCATTCCATTACATAAAAAGAAGTTTGTAGGATCATGTAGCTACCTGCAAATCACACACAGATAAACCAAACAGCACGAGAAACAGGGATAAAGTCACCTTTTATGTAGCTGGTTCCTATAGCAGTGAGATTGTCATGCTCTGTATACAACCCAAAACAAATTGTCTGTTTAGAATTAAAATATGATACTGTTTCCAAAAGTCTTGCCTCCAGGGAGATAATTTTATACCACAGGGCAGATTCAGCCTTGGTGTAGGATTTCTGATTTTCATGGAATTGCACCATTAAGGAATTTGGCCCAACATCTTGCCCACATTGATGCAATTCAACTTTTAAGGGACAGCTATGGGGTTTCCTCCTAAGTCAGGCCAAGTTTCTGGAACAAGGGAAGTCTGTAAAAGAAACCGTTGGAGGGATGTTTTAGTCTGGCATTTAGGAACATTCCCATATTAGAAAACGTCACAGGATTTATTTTGTACGTCTTGCACGTTAGAATTCCGTGCTTTTTCTTCTTTCCTTGCAGAGACATTGTCGGTAGGTGGTCACATCAAAACTGGATAAATCCCAAAGAAATGTAATGAAATGATTATAGACAGAGTGAGTAGAAAGACATTTGTGGATCCAGTTTATTCTGCCTCATCTTTGTTATATAAACCTGTTTTCCATACTTAATGTATCGCCTGAGCTTGCAGTATGTGATTAACAGAACGTCTGCACCACTCAGGACTCTGGAGAAAAATGTAAGATGTTAATTCTTCAACATTTTAGGTAACTTTGAATATTTTAGGCATGACTGATCTCACACAGTGCTTTGGATTTATGCTTTACATGACAGATGGAAATCTGCATGCACACACTTATGCTCTCACTGATGTTGAAAACTTCTGTGCAGGAACAAAGAGCTGTAACACTTCCCTGCTCCTGGAGCTAACCTGGTATTTCCTAACATCAGGCAGCTCCACAGGTCATGGCCCAGCAAACAGGAGTTTCCCCAGCTCTTCCTGGCCAGCGCTGCACGTACCGGGCACCGTGACGGGGTGGAAATGTGATGCTGTCAAGGGTCTGGGGGAGATTATTCCCTTCCCTTTGCAGTTGTTTGAGCTGCCCAGACAGCATGAAGCAGATGCTCCGCTTCTTAAGGCTTCCTGGGAAAATCAACACTGTTTCAAAACCGTACCAGAACCAAAACTTTGGAAAGATTAATCAAGCTTGGGTCAAGAGGGAAGTAGGATGCAATTGAAAGCCATGAGCTGGTAAATGATGCGCCCAATGCTGAGCTCTCTTACAAGTCAGAATATTCAGTGGATCACATCAAAAACTCCTTTGGACTATTGACATAGTGTTTGAAAGAACATGGAAAAATGATAGAGCAATCGAAGGTACATTTTAACTTTCCTGCTTGCATTGTTACACTAATCTGACAGTCATAACGTAGAAATCAAATGGAGCAAATGTTCTCAGTAAATTAAAATATAGAGAGAAATATATGTAGAATATGTTTTCATGTGTGTACAAATGTTACAAAAAAACTTGGACACAGCTGCAGTTCACACAAACAGCAGAATAAACCTGTTTTGGGCATTCTTTAAAATCCCATTCTCATTTGGTAACCTTTGGATTTTGCAGCTTGTCTTTCCAAAGCCATGATAAAACCATCATGGCTTTAATCAACTTTTTGAATCATTGGCCAGTCAGAAAAGCTGAAAGTGAAATAAAAATCAAGACACGACAAAAATCAGAAATACTGGACATATTTGCCATTTCTGTCAGTCACAGCTAGGAATGTTGTGATAAAGCAAGATAAGAAATTGAGGAAGGAAATAAGTGGTAACTGCATTCTTATTTGAGAGTATTTAATGTCTGATTGTTTCAAAATGAGGAGGAGGAATATGTGACTGTAACTCCACCCTCTCCAAGAATTGCTGGGATCATTGTTTGTGAGTGTATCCAAACACCAGAACAGTTTCCTTACCTACAGTCTGCTGCAGTCATGGAAATGCCATGGGATGTTCTGGTGGACACCTCGTCCCCGTGGTCACAGCCTGCACTGGGAAATCGTCATCTTGGGTCTCATGGGACTGGAAAATTAGAATGGCAGATAATTATCCCATATTTCCATTCATGGAGTCCTGGTCACTGAGGGTCAGCAGCCAAGAAGCAAATCCATGTGCAGGGCTCAGCTCTACCTTGGTGGGCACAGGACCTGACGTGTGGTTGCTGAGAGCACAACCTCATCCTTCTTGACCACCTATCACAGTCACCTTGAATGGCAAGGGCCCTGCTTCAAGTTAACTCTGGGGTTTTTTTCCTCCTTATTTTATTGGTTTTTAATGAACTGGCAGCTCAAAGTTTCATCTAAAGCTGTTTCATATGCTTTTCTGCTTGAAAAAAAAGCCCATCTGAGGATTATCTACTCAACATGCAGCTTTAGGAAATCGCATTGATCTGGAATAAAAAAAAAATCTGAGTTGCTTTGTTTTAATGTTAGTGAAGGAGAGAAAACCCAGATAGAGCCATGGGTGTGACTGTTTGCCATCCTTTGAGAAAATAAATGTTCTAAGTCTGCTCAGTGGTATTTGTGCAACATTTCCAATGTTAATTTTCCAATGCTGAAAATTGACACCAGTACCATGACCTGAATAACTTTAAATTTTGACCCAAGAGTAATATCCCCCTGTAAAAGAAAGACCTCCCAAATTAAAACTCCACCTGCTGCATCTTGCCCTATAAAACTATTTTTCCAAGCTGCTGCCTATACTGGGCTTCAAAAACCAAAACTGAGTGAATGCAGAGGAGGAAGCTTGATGTACAGCAGTTAAAATACGTGGAAGATTTGGGGAGGGGGTTGGTACATCAAACCCTTCAAAGTACAGCATATTGGCAGTTTGGTATTGCAGGCTGGCATTTCCATTCCCACTGGAAGGTTAATCCATCATGGAGGAATCAGTTCTCTCAGACGATTATCACGGGCTGGTCCTGTCCTTGCTACATTAACTTCTTCTCAAGCAGAAGAAAATTAGTGTCTCCTGTAGCGGAGGGTGCCTTGGTTAGCTTGTTCCCTTTCATTTTACATGCTCCTGTTAAAGGGAACCAATTCAGAGGCTGAGAGTAGTATTTTTGGCCTTTTAGTCATGGCCTGTTCAAGGTAATCCATATTTTGGCAATGGCCCACAATGTTCTCTTCATGTTTCCTATTGCCAGATTTATTCTGTAGAATTTTGCACAGATCCCAGGACCAGGGAGGCTTCTGCCTGCAATTCCTCCCAGCCCAGCTCCCAGCAGTCCATCCCAGCCCTTTGCAGTGTGTTTAGCTTGCAAAACCCCGTGTTGGCACTCTGGATTTGAGTAGCAATGTTTGGGATACCCCCTCGATGTCCCTAATATTGGGTGACAGGAAAGCAGGGGATGGAACAAGCCACTGCTTTTGGTTTGCAAAGTCCTGAAGCCCTGAGCTCTGGTTCTAGGGGATCTCTGCTCTTCGACAACACTTCCCACCATGTGTTCCAGCCAGGAAGATGGATGTACCTTAGTTAAAGTGAGTCATTCACTGAACCTGGGCCAAACTTTGAAGCAAATCTGGGCCAGTTGACTGCCTCAGGAGGAAACCTGGCTTTTGCATGAATTAGATGTGAAAATAAGCAGAGCCTGACTGACATCTCCTCCGAATTCCAACTGTAAGGGTAAAACCCAGAGGGCATGAGCTTCAGGCATGACAAAAATGAGGAGAGGAAAATGAGGCTTCCTGTCTCCCCTGCAAGAGCCAGAGAGACATGTTATTCAGGACTTAGGGTAAATTGTTAATGATTTATACACTAATTAAGTAATGTTTGTAGAATGGCTTACATATGTAAATGGCTGTAAAGATGCTTACGTTTTTCCTGCACTCTCCAATTAAACGAACTTTCATTATAGAGCAAAACAATTCCATCCCAACTTGTTACACCAGTTCTTTAGCCAGGCAGCTTTGCAGCCACTGCTCCCAGCTCAAACTGGGCTATTGTGTTTCTCTGAGGAAACTTCTGTGCTGGTTTGTAGTTGTTTTAATTCCATCACAGATCACATTCTGTTTAATGATAATTTGATTTTGCATTGCAAGACCCAGATGTACATTAGGAGGTCACAACCTTTCCATTTATCTCTTAAAGTAACTATTTTTTCCCCGAGTTCCATCAGGTTAAAACAGTTAGCAATTTTTCTCCTTGAAGTGTCCCTTCAGCTTGGCCAAGATATATAATAGATCAGTGTAGCTACAAATGCATTACAACATTAGTCATCAATTAGTTTTAAACCATCGCTGTAATATATCATTTATCCAGCTTGCTGTAGCACTATTGTGAACATTTAATTTTTTAAAGGCAGCTTGATTTTTTAACCTGACGGCTGCATCCCCCTTTTGTCTCCTGTACAGACATCTCCTTAAGGAACAATAAAAATTAGATTTGTTTGACCTGCACTCAGGGTTCGTTTAAGCGAGATGGATTTTAATTGCTCTGCCCAGTCTACCAGACAGCTTTTATGTAATATTCCAGACATTTACGCACTGTCTTTTGCCTTGCTGTAAGCAGGTGTGTGTGCCCACAAATGCCTGTAAAGCAGCTCTTACAATTCATTTCACATCTCTGACAATCCTCTGGGAAATCGCTTTCTCTCAGATACCGTTGGCATCAAGTTAAGGGCTCCGGTCATTGCCACGTCTTCCCTCCTTATACCATTTTCTTTTGTCTTTAGGATTCACCTTCTTGTGTGGCTAATTCTAAAAGGACCTTGCTGAGGATTGTGCTCCTTGGGCTCGTGTTGTCATTACGGGGCACAGGTGACTCGCCCCTGCATCTCCCAGGAGTGAGAATGGGTACAGGGCCTTACCTGTCTCTCCCAAAATCCGCGTTGTCCTTGCAATGAGATCCACAGTTTGAAGAGGTTTGGAGTGTCAGACAGCTCAGCCTGGGAGCAGCAGGTCTGTGCCACAGACGCTCGGGATCTCTGACTTCAATTAGGAGGTCACGCGAGGGAGTTATCGCAGCCCTGACTCAGAGCCCGGAACACCCCGCCTGCTCTGCCAGCTTGGAGTGGAGGCACAATGAGCTCACGTTTGCCCACGATGAACCTTATTTGCTCCAGCTGCTCCATCAGGGAGAGGAGAACCTCATGTGGAGAGTTCTCTCCCTGCTATCTCTCCGCTTCCATGGGTGACACAATCTGAAGATGAGGTCCCCTGTTCTTCCTGTTCTCCCCATTCCTAAAAAGGAAGATTTGGCTGTCCCGTGAGTTACCATATCAGCACAACAAAAATGGGCCTCCTAAGCAGTTCTTTGTGCCTACAGCTGGTTCTGGTCTCCTCTCTGTTGGACACACACATGTGCTTAATTCCCAGTTGTGCTGAATGCCTATTAAAAGAACAAATCTGCAAATGAGGAGGGTCTCTTCTGCCATGTCAATGGAAGTGAAATATGTAAATCTCCTGCACGCTGAGGCGAGTGAATGCTCAGAGTGCTTGGGAGAACAGCTGGGAAAGAGAATAAGCAGATTTTATTTTGCTGCAAAGTGTCACTGATCCAGCTTGCTAAGCTGATCCTCATGTGGCATGTTGTGCCTGCTCCATGGTTCTGCCTGCTGCTTCCAGAGGGGGGTAATTCAAAGTGCTCAGCACTTCAGTCAGCACAGAAAAGGGGACAGACGTGCTTCTCCCACTGTGGTACAACCAGCATGGTACACAGCAGCAAGGGAGCACTGCAGGGGAAAGGACACCTCCAGTCAGGGGCCCTGTGAGGGAGTGGAGATCACGGTGAGCCACGGAGGAAGCAGTGGAGGAGCAGGGGGATCTGTCTGTCTTGCCAGCCTGGGAAGCCAGAGGAGGGTTTGGAATGATCTTCCGCCATGCCACTGCGTTCTTCCCTTTTTATCTGCCAGTGGTAAAAGCCAGTCACTCAGGAGACATCCTGGAGTGAGACTGGTACGTGATGATGGGTGAGTGACAAAACATTTGAAGAAAATGAAGGGTTCTGTAGGAGGCTGTGGAAGGAAATCCCGTTTCCTTTCCTTGAAACTGAGCAGAATTGCCCACTTGACAAAACAACTGCACGGCTCAAGGAATTCACCTTCCACCTGCCCTGCCTGGGCCAGCACCCCAGTCCCGCCATAAACACATGGATGGCTTCCCTCTGGACAAGACAGAGGAGCAGCAGAACATGTTCAGTATTAATTGTAGCATCAGTGGAAGAAATCCAAATGAGACACTCACTGAGAAAAGCCTTAGAAGACACTTACTTGATGCAGAATTTGTAAACACAGCAGTGACTTTAGGAAAGGGATGGGACGCCCAGCACACTTGTTTTGCATTTGGACATGTAGTTCTTAATTTCCTATTCAATGGTTTTTTTTCCCTGGGGCTTTTATATCCATCAGTAAGACACAACAATATTTTTTACTTCCCTGACAGAAGCACTGAAAATCAGAACCCATTTATTTGGTACCAAACAAATGCAGAAATAAGAGCAGGCTCTAGCACTAAAACACACATTTGTAACCCTCTGAGGACCAGATGCAGCAGAGCTGGAACACTCAGCAGCTGTAATGTGCACCGAGAAGTCACATTTGTTCAAGAAAAGCCACATTACTTATATTAATTGGATGTGTCCAGCTCATCCTGAGTCCACTTAAGCCTTGGCAAACCTCTAGCTCTGAGCATAACAAAGGTATTAATACTGATATTCCTTTATATGATCCCATTTACATAACGACTCCCACCTTTGCAGCCTAATACTTATTCTTTGGAACACAGAGAACTATTGACTCATATCTGGACTGGGTTGCCAAAACCTCCTAAATTTAGAGATGTTTGGAACAAGAAAGGGAGTTTGGTTCAGGCCCATCCACAACAGCAAATCAAACACAAGTCATCATCTGCGCGAGCGACATTTTCGGCATGTCCAGAGCCCGGCAGGAGCTGACATTCCTTCTCCCAGGAAGATTTACAGAATTTGTGCATTGAAAAGCATTGAGGTAAACCCTGTTGTGAGGGCCAAGTGCATAAATTAGACCTGTCCCCTCCCTTCAGTAAATTACAGACGTACACGCCGTAGGTTGGCTCGCTGTGCTCTTGGCAACTCCAACAGCTCTGAGCGTGTGCTCACAGAAAGGGTTTGTGTCATACTCACACATTTACTGAGATTTTGGTGCAAGGAATATGCTGTACATCATTTCTTCCCTCCATTCACATCAGATACTGGGTTAAACAGACTGAGAAAAAAGAGTGATATTAAAATGTTGGCACGTATTGCACTTTCTCAGCAGAAACTGTGTCGCTTGCACATCACTTTGGTTTAAATGATGTAGGTCAATGTAAGGCCAGCGAGAAGTGCTGGATTAGCATCTGCAGAGACTGAGATCCTCTCCTCATTCACAGAACAAGTCCAGATCAAGAAATGTTATTAAAGCTTCATGCACAAAGCTGCCTTAGAAGACAGTGATATCCTCAGGCCAACCGAGGGCTCACCTGTTCCATTGGTTTATATGGAAACAACTTGGCCATTTGGCAGAGTGACGAGGGGACTGACACTACCAAACTGCTTCTTCAAACACTGTCAAGGTTTTCGTGAGCTGCAGATTTGCAGAAGTCCATGTACCTGTGAAATAACTGAATCACTGTCTTCCATGTGTCAAAATGATGCCATTTCTGGGCTGTTCCATCTTCCTCCCACAGACCTACCACGTTTTAGGTGGAATGCATGGCCTGAAAACCCAAATACGTGTGGCAGCTCAGACTGGCTCCAGAGAAGTGGCACAGCGAATGGCACTGGAAACCCCACGCAGCATCCCAAAGGGATGCATTTCACTGCAGGCTTTCAACCTCCCAAACTGCATTATCTGTCTGAAGGTTTCCTCTATGACCTGAAGAACCAGTAGAATTTCATTGAAGGCTGAAAGCCTCATGTAATCAGACAACATGAGAATTTGGGTTTCTAAAAAAAAAAACCCAGTATTTTGAGCATACTGCAGGAACTGCTGCTACAAAGTTATGCAAATTCCAGATCTTATGTTTCTGTAAATAAAAAATTTCCAGGGGAGAACATACAGAGGAGACAGTCATGTGCTCTAGCCTGAACAGGGATCGGAAAATGCAGGCTCTAGTCCAGCCCCACTCAGACACTTCGGCTCACTGGCTTCCACTTTCCATGGGAAGACCAAAACAATGGTAATAAAAATCACAATGAAAGCAATTGAAAAATATTTTCATAATTATTTAGCATGTGTTTGCATGCTTTGCATGTTAAACAAGGGATTGTTCCTCATCCCACACTCTCAGGACAGGTAGGGAAGTTGAAAGGGTGGAGCAGAGTGGGAACAAAACCTAATTCATGTAGAAGTAAATTCAGTTCTGTAGGAAAACAAGCTGAAATATGTGCTTAAGAGACCCTAAATCTTAAAAGATTCAGAGCCTGGTGGAAAAAATCAGGGAGTTCACATACGGAACGAAGGCTGTGACACAGAAGGAAGGAAGGAAATAATTGTGGAAGAAACTGATGAATGGGTGGGCCAGGCTGGAAATACTGGTAGAGCTGAAGGTGGTATGTGAGAGGTGAACAAAGGATGGTGATGATGATGGTGATGATGGTGATGATGATGATGATGATGATGATGATGAAGCATCCCTTTTCAGTTTGCACAGTGATGGAACACAGTCCTGCTGACTCAGGGTGAAGCCCAGACGGTGACTGGCAGATTCTGCTGCTGCAGGGCAGGGCCACCTCGGAAACCTCTGGGTTATCCCGGATCTCAGCTGCTTCCAAAGCACTGCTGGAGCCCAGCACCTGCCTGGGGAAGATATTGCTCCACAGCCCTTTGATATGGCCCATTTACCAGCAGGTTCAGCCAGTAATTCACTGAACAAAGCCTTCAAGGCAATGGGACAAACCCATGTGGGAATAAGCCTGAGTCACACAGTGCAGGAGTGGCATTCCTGCCCTGAGCCGAGCCCATCCCGGAGCTGTTCCCTCTTCATCCACTCAGGGCCTGCCACAGGTCGAGTTCTCCATCTGAAATACCAAGATCTCCCTCATCTGGGACAAATTTATGGCCTTGATCTTCAGACCCCACTTTGTGTGGACATGCCAGATGAGGTTTCCTGAACACTCACCCAGGGAGGCGGAAATATCAACAGGAATTAACTCAGAGAGATGTCACCTTGGCAAATTTAACTTACTGTGTCCCCTCGGTGCTTTGCCAGCTTTCAGCTGAGGCTGGTTGGGTGATTTGTTGAACTAAATTAGGGAAAGGCTGATTTGAGAACAAAAGAAAATGGAGCTGAAGAGGAGCTGGGGGTTCCATACTCAAGGAAGTAAAATGATAATCCCCTATCAAAAGACAAATACATGATACTCTGGCAGTAAAAATCATAAGAGCATCATGAGCTATAAATTAAAAGAAAACGGACAAAGACATAAAGAAGAACAGAGTAATCCAACCATGGGAGAACAGCCAGAAAAGCAGCTGGTTCAGATATTCATATTGACAAAACTCTGGCTGGATATCAAATATACCCTTCCCACCCCGAAATCCTGTGGGCTTCAAGGGAGCACAAACATCCCTTATCATTCTCCATCATTAATTGCCAGTTCTCCTCTGTCCAGCTGCCAGAACATTGACCTCTGAATGCAGATATGAAGTGGCCCTTATCACCCTTCACCCCACAGCA
Source organism: Orthonyx spaldingii (assembly GCA_013397795.1). NCBI lineage: Eukaryota > Metazoa > Chordata > Aves > Passeriformes > Orthonychidae > Orthonyx > Orthonyx spaldingii. The sequence continues at coordinate 557,561 of VZTJ01000758.1, forward strand.
TGGTCCTGTGGGTTCATGTGGGGAGAAGCAAGACTTCCCATATGGAACACATCAGTCAAAATTAATTATTTTTGTCTCACATAGAGGGCCATTCACAGTCTCCCACTGGTGTTTGCCATAAAACCAAGACAAAATTAGGTTATTTCAGCACTGTCTGGTCCCAGGGAATGTGGATGGATGTCCATCCAGTTTTACTCCAGTCTGGAATAGAATTTCTTCATGCAAGGAGCACATTTAGCTGTCTGCAGATTCCAGAGATGTTTTCAGTGGAAGTGGAAGGTTGTGCTACCAAAGGAGAACATGAGCCGAAGATGTTCTATTATCCATCTCCTATTAAAGGTCGGCCAGAGCTCTTACCTCAGTGCTATAATGTGACCAGAAACTTAATTGAAAATATACAAAAAGGTTATTAACTAAGAGATGAAACCGTAGTAAATTTAATACAGCCCACAGAAGGACTCTTGCTAGAAAGAGAAGGTTACATAGATAGGTAGATAGGCCTTTAATTAAGGTGTATTGCTGGGTTAAGCGTAAATTTTCCAAGCAAAAATGAAGATAGAAAACTGGTAATTGCTTCCAATTTATATTATAAAAATCAGTCATATTCATTTTACTTCCTATGACAGCCTTACTTAATTCTAAGCTTCATTCACTTAATTGGAAGGGAGAATTCTTTGAGTAAAAACATAAGGAATTGCGGAAAGAGACAGGCAGATTGCAAGAATTGAATGAACAGCACTTTAAATGAAATCATTAAAACCCCTCGTCCAAGATTCTCAGTAGATTCATGTTTGCTGTCCTCCAGGGATATTTATTATCAAAGCTGAGTAGGAAAAGATTGGGAATTATATCAGAAAAAAAAGTCTCTAATGGTTTCTTGAAAATTGAATCTGAAGAACTGCCTGTTTCTATTACTGTCATAATTTCTCCATGTCTCAAAGTTAGTGTAGAGTAGAAACTCAAATATTTCTCTCATTGACACCTCTTGCAGCTCTGGTGTCACACAGAGGTTCACGTGCACAGGAACTGCATTTACCTCAACCAAATTCTCACTTTGTTCACAGCAGAGTTACAGGGGGGAGTACGTTCAAGGAGGGCTCTGTTGTGAGTATTCACACAACTCTCTTTGCATAAATCAGTCTCAGAAAAAAAAAAAAAAAGCCTTTCTGACGCGGTGAGTCTTTGTGGGTTTGGGAGTTAACTGATAGTGATAAGGAAACTACGTGGTGGCTGAGGTGGCAGATAAGCAGCAGAGATGTGAAGAGCTGACATTTAAAAGTGATAGTCCTGGAGAATACCAGCGATTCGCAAGAGCCAATATCAGAATCACTTGATGACTACTGTTGAATAATAAATCTACATCTCTTTTGCAGATAAAAAAGTCGTTGCCTTCACGAAGATTGAGTTCTGAGGGGGGTTTGGTTCTTCAGGGTGAATAGTCACAGAGCTTCATGGGCTGTAACTGCCCGCTCTCCTTCCCCCAACAAAGCCCCGCACAGGACGGCTTTTCCACATTTACTGTTCCTGGACAGGAGATAGAGTTCTGGGATTAGAACCAACCAAGGTTCATGGAATTTTAGTCCCTCACATAAATGAAAACCAGTGCATCACGAATGCATTCCTGGCACGGACAGTGGGTTGTGCCACAGACAAATGCATCAGCAGCACCATTCCCAAGTCTTTCTGGGATCCATTTAAGCAACCACTTGAAAAGGATCCATAGCAGAAAGTGGGGAAAGTTGAGGCAAAGAAGGTACTAAATCTCTCCCTGTCAGAAGTCAAATGATGTTGGAGAAATTACTCAGTGGATGGTTTTGGTCTGCATCTCTGGTGTCTGCAGGGAAGTGACAAGGGACACTGCTCCATCGATGGATATAAGAAAAAGTTAAAACATCCAGATGCCAATCGCTCAGAAATATGAAATAATCATGTTGCAGAAGTAATTAACACTTTCAGTTTTCAAAGGGCTGAGGAAGCTTTAACTAATTAAACAGCAAGGTTAGAGTAATTAAAAGCTCAGATGTTAGGTTGCTACGGGGAACAGAATAATAGACTGAATTAATTACCTTAAAGAATTCAAGACTAAAACACCATAACATTCCTATGTTTACATGAAAGGAATGAGATCTCAGTATGTCAAGAACATTGAAGGTAGCAACAATAAATTTTCATCTGTCAGCGGGAAGGGAAGATAGAGCTGCAGAAAGCCCAGGGAGGATTAGGGGGAACAGTAGACAATTGACAGTGAAACACAGACAAAGCTGGGAACATAACTATAAAGTGCTTGAGGAAATCCCTAAATCTGCTGGTATTAAAGCATTTACAGTGACTTTTCAATTTCATGGCAGCCTCACTATCAGAGAGTTCTGTCATTTCTGACAGTGGAAGCAGGCTCAGGTCTTCAAGTCAAAAAAGCTTTAGTGAGGTTTGAAGTTATTTCATGAAACAATTTCAGGTGATTTCCCGAGATACAGCCAATAGCTGCCAGTGAGTCCTAGCTGGGAATACACAAACAAGTTTAAAAAAGGTAAGGTAGAGGATGAAACTGAAGCATTTCAGCTGCTGGGTAGGGAGCACACACTCTCAGAGTTCAGTGATAACTTATCACAACAGCAAGGCTTTCCTCATCCTTTCCTTCTGCCTCTGAGCTACTTTTGCCAAAATGTATAATTTCACCTAGAACTGGATCATTGAAATAACCCAAGTAAAAAAATAAAAACTAAAAACCAGGGGGTTGTCTGTTTAGTTTAGCCCAGATTATGTCCATGATCTAATTTAAAGCACAGCTCCACGCACAGCTGGACTGGCACCAAGAGGAGCCAGGAACCTGCAGCACAAGGGCAGAGAGGAACTTCCAGGAGTAGAAGAATTTTGTTATACTGGCTTTAATGCTTTGCTCTTGTTTTCAGTAGACATAAAATAATCTGCCTTCAGGAAAAGAGAAGTGAGCTGACTTCCATTCTCCAAGGGAAAAATGAGCATCCAGGCAGTCACCACAAACCTGCTGAAATGTGTGTTCACAGCCCACCTTCCCTTCTCGCCGAGAGGCACAGAGCAAGCACATTGCTTTGGCACTAGAAGTCAGTTCTGATAAACATTTGTTAAGAAATAAGCCCTAAAAAGAACTCTCTGATATCAGAAATAGAGTAAGATGTGAAAACTCAGCAAAACCTGAAGAAATATAATGGAAACTCCCTTTGTTGTCAGTAAGAACAGGGTCTAGATAAGCATAAGAAGAAGGGAAAGGCGTTATTTCAGGGAAAAAATATCCATGGTTCTTGCCCAGAGGGGCAGACCCAGCCATTCTTAACTGGAAGTGCCCCCTGTCCCACTCTGTTCCAGTTCCTCCAACAAACCCAGAGCTGTTACAGCCCCGCTCTGTCGTGCAGGGGTTGTGACAGGACACAGCACATGCAGGGAAATGCAGCTGTTAAGATGAACTTCCTCACTGCCTTTCCTGCACATGAGACCTCTCCTACTTGATCCTTTTGCCTGTTTGTCTGCTCTGACACAACCATGGAGCTCTGGATCCCAAAGCTCAGCCAGGCCCAGGGGGAACTGCCCACCCAGCTGGCTCAGCCACCCTTTCTCAGCATCCCTTGCTCATCCACCTCTGCAGCTTTGTGCCTTTTCATTTGGACCTTTCTCTTTCATTTTTAAACCTCTACTTCTTCCCATGAGCAGAGTCTTTACCAGCATGGCGTGGCACCTTCCCTGTCAGTGTTATAACAGGCTGGAAGGCAGGAGTGATTTATACAATCCCCCCTGTGCTAAGAGATAACACCATGTGAGTGGTCTGAGCTCCCATGGACACTGCACAGAGCAGGAGAGCAGAATCCTGAGCTCATCCTGCCCCTGGCACCCAGCTCAACCCCGGGCCAGTTCCACAGCCTGATCCCAGCCCTGCTGAAGTCATCACAAAGGGCTGTTGGATGTAACAGCACAGCAAGAGCTCCTGCGTCTCTGCCCTGCTGTTGTCTCAAGGTGTCTCTAGGGTGAGAGCGTGTGAAGTGTTTTCAAAGATTTAAAGTACTACAGTTGTCATCCCACCATTCTTATTCATCCCTGATAATTTCTGCCTGTGGGAGTAGGCCCGTTGGCTCCATAGTCGTCATTATTTGTAACATTTCTTGTGTTATTCACAACACATCTCCTTCGCTGACATACTTTTATTAATTTTAGAAGTGGAGCATTTTTAGCAGCAAGCTTTACATATTCAACAGATGCATGATATAATTAACTGAGAAATGTCGTAAGAAACACAAAGAAAATATTCTTCTCATTATATTCAATATTTAATTGCTCACAGTTATTCTCGAGTCAAACCTCCTGCTCAGAGAGAGTTGACACAGATCACTTACATTGTTTCGTGGGGTTTTTTTTAGTGAGCCTGAGAGCTCATTTTCTTAGTTTTAGACTTTTAATCTATCAAAATGAAAAAGCAAAATCACACCCTAGGTAAGGCTGTGGCATTAGTACTTCACCCTCAATTTTGCAAACACCCTGCAGGGATTTTTTTTTTACTCCATCAAACAAATGTTTGCAAGTCTTTTGTCATATTGAATCTACCTGATGGAAATTTCAACAGCCCCATAATGATGCCAGGGTTTGTAGATTCTTCTCTCCATCCTCAAAGAGCAGTAAAGGGGATGTAAAACACCAGTACGGGTTTAGCCAGGTTTGCCAAAGTTTAATTTTATGGCTGAGTGGCCCAACTCTTTTCCCTTCATTATCCTAATAGGTGGAATTGTTCATTCTCTCCTCTGCCATCCATTCTGCACTGTTGTTGCTACAGAAGGAAGCAAATATTTCTTTCCTCTAGGAAGGAGATTTATTTGACAGAGATTGACAAGGTGGTCTGTAGAGTAGTTGTCTCCCCTTTTTCTACCCCAAAAGGAGTGGAAATGAACCAAAAATCTGCTACAAGTGCCACCTATAAAGGAAAAAAGTCGCTAAAACTCCGAGTACATGGGCAGACTGGAACAAGGTTAAGTGACCCATTGCCAGCATCCATGGAATCACGGAATCCATGATCCTGTGGACCTGTGCTCCTTGGCACATGGCAGTGTATCAGTGTTAGCTTGATCTTACCTAATTTTAGCTGTCCAACATCAATAAACTGCCCTCTCCAGATTCTCTACATATTTTGCTGAGTATTAGGAAGTGGTATTAGGAAACAACTTCAAAGGACAACTCATTTCAGCCGAGCAGAACAAAGTGAGGGGGATGAGTCACCTCTCGGGGCTTGTCCCCTCTGCCAACAGCTCAGGACTCCGGTGGCTTGTTTAGGCTGAATGCTTAACTTCAGATGGCTCGAGCTGCGTGAAGTGAACCACGCTCAGATTTGTATTCAACATCAAATCCTGCTGCTTCCCACAACCTAAATTATTTTAGTCATCAGGTGCCTTACTCACTGCCTTTTGTTGTTTTGTTCAAGGAGCATTCAAGGAGTAAAAAAACCTTTCCTAGAAATGAAAAGGATAACGCTCCTTGCATTTTTAGCTCTGCTTCTGGTAGCCCAGTGCTGCCTGCAGGATGGGGAGGTGTGGGTGTGGTGGGCTCTGTGTGTGTAAGAGATGCCAGTGATGCTCCAGCCAGGGAGGAGGAGGTATTTGCAAGAGCTTCCTGGCAAGCAGTTGGTCCTCCGGGCATCAGGAGAACCGAGACATGGGATGCCTTGGCAGCCAGAGCTGTGCTGGTTGGTGCACCAGAAATCAGCACTTTCTACAAATGGAAGCAGAGATCCCAATCCTAGGGAATCTCAGCAGCTGCTGGGGGTGGCTGATTCCCTCGCAGGCCACTGCAAATCTGCATGTTGGGTTTTAAAGATGCAGCTAATGGATATCCTGGTGAGTCAACATGAGTCAGTCCAATTAAGAACTGAATCAGGTTCTCCAAATATTCCCATGAAGCTCTTCCTCTGAAGACTTCAAAGTGCATTACAGAGATTCAAAGTGCTAACAAGGAGGATAATCCAATGATGATATCAATTCTGGCATGACACAGTGCCCATGTGACCAGGGACAAGTCCATTTAGAGACACACTTATTGCACATATTTAGAAGCCACACAGAGATTTGGACTGGAATATAATAAAGATTGCATCTTGACAATCTTCTCTGTGGAATTGTAGAAACTGGTTGTAAAATTTTATAGAAAGAGCATTCCACTAACTATGGCACTCTGGGGGCTTTCCTGCAATAAATACCTGTCCTGCTCCATTTTGGAACATAAACTGAGCTTTACTGCTCAGCCAGATTTGTTGTCTGCACCATAAAGTCCCTGCTCCCAGCTTTCACAGAGGTTGTGTCTATACTGCAGATCCAGGAGGAGAAGGGCACAGTTTTGATCCCTGATCTCCCAGGCTGTGTCACTGTTAGAACCCTCCCTGACATGGCACTGGCCTGTCCCAGCTCTCCCAGACGATGCCTTGGAATACATCAAAGTCCAAGGATTGTTTCCTGTAGACCGTCTGGATGAGGGCACCTGCTTGGGATGCAGGAATGGGGGAAAGAGTTGAATCATGTGGATGTGAGTCATGATACACTACTTTGTGTTTGGGTTGTTTTATTTTCTGATCATAGCCAGAGAGACCAGGGAATGAATGGTCACCCTTCCTGAGGCACTGAACGGCTCTTCCTGAAAAAGCTGCTCCCTGAAAAAAGCCCTTTGGTGAGAGTGTGCAAAGAGAAAGCTCTCTTGGCTTTGGGCTGGGTTTGTCCCTTGCCATGGCTGAGCTGGGGACAGCCATCCCCGGGCTGCCATCCAGCTGGATCCAGCACCGACTCATTCACTGCGAAAAGCAGAAAAAGAAACAGGAAAAAATGATATGAGGTTTCCATAGCTACCAGACTGTTTACTTTCTTCTGACTGTTATCACAAACTTTGCCGTCCAAACAAGCAACAGATGTCGGAAATAACGTTTGGGTTTGGTGAGAGTTCATTTTGGACAGGCCACGGGGAGAGGTACCGACCTGGAGCCCAAGGAAGTGGCACAAGCTCATCAGTGGGCAAAAGATGAAGTACAGACATCCAGACTTCTAAACACGGGGCGTGGAGCTCTTCCTCAGTAACGTTTCCCAATTGCATTGAATTTCTAGATTTCATGTTCATTTGTAATGGTTGTTGAAAGTTAAAGGTCAAGAGTAACCCCACATCAGGTTTTCTGGAGAAAATGGCAAAAACTTTGATTTTCATGTTCTAGAACAGTGAAGGGAAAGCAGAAATCAAAGCTATGTAATCTGTTCCTGTTATCAGTGATGCTGGAGGGCAGAACAGGTTATCCTGTATTCATTTATGATGTATTCCAGAGCAACAGGTGGAAGTACAAGTAGTGCTTCTTCTGTGTGTCTGGTCAGCTTATCACTATTATTCAGATAACAAAATACAGCTTAAGTGGAAAAAAATCTCAAAAATTTTCATTAACCCCTAACCAACCCTCTCCTTGCTTTCCCAGGACTCTAGTTCATCATATTTCCCCATTCCAGCCCCCCACCCTGGTCCACCTTTTGGAGCAACACCTGGATCCTGCCTTTGCTACAGAGCTTTTTTCCTTCACTCCCCTCTTTCAGACGAGTTCATTTCTTTAACATACCAGCAGCATTTACTGAAAGGTTCTGTAGAGGATTTCATAGCTCTGCCCAAATTTCCAGCACTAAGGACTTTGCTAAACCACAATCTCAGTGCTGTTGATTTGGTTTTCTTGTAAATCAGGCTTTTTCTTCACAGTATAATAGATCAAAACCCCCAGAGAGTTTCCATAGATGTCTTTGCTGGCTAAACAGGCTGCACAAACCACGAGCTACTCAATAGTTAATAATAAGCAGCTTCTCCCCCCAGCACTTGGTTTGAAAGGACTACAAGCTCTGAGTCATTGCACAGTTGATTTGAGCTTAACCCTAATAGCTCTGTTATGTCCTGGCTTATTCCTAAATCTTCTTGGAAGCAGGAGAGTGTCAACAATAAACTTGTAAGGTTTAACACTCTTAACACCAGGTAAACTGCTTTATCTCAATTAAAAATACCAGTAGTGTCCTTTCCACTCCATCACGGAGCTGTAAAGTAACGCTGGAACAAAAGCATGTGCCTGCTGGTATATGCCCGAAGAGGTTCTGGGAATAATTCTGCCTTGCAGAACTATTCCAGTTATTCATGTGACTCAGCGGCGGAGACCGGGATCTTCCTGCACTCCAGGGTGACGTGCTGATTCAGGCTGGTTCAGCAGCCCGGGAGAGGAGACACCTTATCAAAAGAAAAGCCCTCTTTGGGGACAGGCTCTCCCGGCAGCTGGCAAGGAAATTTCCGTTCGCTGCTCCGCTGGGGTGAGATTAGCGAGTTATTATTAGAGCTGGATGATTTTCTTTACTCTGGGTAAAAAGGGAACCGTTCTTTTCAACCAATAACTTATTTCTGGGTAATTCTGCTCTCACCTGTATCCAGATGTGATCCCAGGGCTAAGGGCAGTGTCACAGGAAAACAGTGCTCTGCACCTCTGCTTTCAGTCTTACCTGAGGGCATTTCAGCCACACTCAGTATTCAAGTTTTATTTATAAATGTTTTACAAAGGATTAATACCTGGCAGACTCTTGTTACACACATCACAGAGGGAACAGTAAATGGCAAGTCATTTATCAGCATCCCCTACATTTATTCACCTTGGTATGGAATGACTGATCAAGACATCCAGAATAGATTAACTCTTTATAAACCAATTGGGAATAGTCTCTGGACCAACAGGGCACTCATCAGCCCCATTATCTGATTGAATGCAGCCGTCTGGGATGGAAGCCTGAGCATCTCAGCCAGTCAGGGCAACACAGTCAAGGGAGTGAGCTGAGTCCTCCAAAAGTAAGCATCCAAAGTAGGGCTGTCAAAAAGCAGCCAAAACATTTTGAGTGACCAGCCCAGGATCCCAGGATCCCATGATCTCACAGAACAGACTGTGGCAGATCAAGACAACTCACATTTCCTAATTTCTGAGTTCTGAGTCCACCAGGCCACAGCTGCCCTGTAATCACATTATGACAGCTCTTCAATTCTGCAGAGAAGCTGTGAATGCATTTAATCAAGGGTCTTAAATCTGCCAGCTCTAGAAAAACAGACTTCCTTCAATATTGTCCACAATCCAATATTTTTGTAGGAGCAGCCAGCATAGCCAAACCAGCAACCACCCAAACATTACAGTACCCAGAAGTACCTGGTGAGGAGCAGGGGTTGCATCCCACACCTGTGCTGTGGTTTCACAGTTCATCCTGATACAAATAACAATTACAAAGTGTTTTTGAAACATGTTGTACCAATTGCAATACCAAGGCATTGCTTCCTGTGCTCACCGTTCTCCACAGCCTCCTTCCCCTGACCTGACACTGGATTTTCTCTTGCAGGAGACATTATTTTCTGTCTGCTCACCTCTCCCACAACAAATGGTACATGCAAAATATAGGGGAAGCTGTAGATTTAACCCCTCCAATAGATAAAGGAATTAGTACAGCAGCATGTGATACTTAAATGAATTTTTAAAAATCCATCTACTGACACAGGTTCTAGTGGTATCAATGGATTGGAGCAGAAGGGATCCTGTCAATAACACTGAAAACAATGCTGTCCAAAACAGAAAGGAAAGAGAAAAAAATCTAAAACTCTCTCAGGATGTTTTTCCTTTTCACCCTGAAGACTTGGAAGGTTTCTTCAGGACTAACCAGACTACAACTGCTGGTGTAGGTACAGCCTCTCTCAACTGCCCCAGTCCACAAAGCTGTAAATTCTTTCCAAAAAGAGAACTTCAACATTTTTATCTACATTAGAAACTTAACCAGCAGGTACTCAGAGGCATAAATCCATGTGGTATTTGAAGGTTAAAAAACAGAGGAAATCTGCAGCCTGGGAAAATCAGGGACTTTCCATTCCCGGTGTAATGAAACGACAGATTTAAAGTTCAGAGTGAGAAAAGTCATTGAAGGGAATTAGACTTCAAGCTTCCGCAGACATACAGGCTTTGTTTTTCAAGGCTATTGATAAATCTATCAGTGTCCTGATTACTGTCCCCCTCACCCCCTGAAAAACCCTCTAAAAGAGGAATTTGCTGCCTTAATTGGAAGGAAAAGGGTTTAGAGAATATCCACTGTAAGGTCCCTCTGAAGAAGGAAAGTCCCCGGAGGCAAAACAATAATTGGTTTTGACCTTCCGCAGTTCAGGAGGCGTCGGTAAAGACGAGAATTAAACGCAGCCTGACAACTGCGAGTTCCAATCAAACTCAGAAAGAGGCGGAAATCGGATAAGCAAATTCCTTTTTGTTCATGACCCCGGTCCCGCTCTCCTTTCCCCCTGCAGCATGACACATCAGAATCTGTCCTGCGTGCCATAAATCACTGGCGGGGCAGTGGGGCCCTTGAATGGCCGCGTTGTGCGAGGGCCGCGGCATCGGCGGTGCCCGGGACGGGCTCACGGGGCCCAGCACAAAGCCTGGCTCGGGAGGAAGGAAGCTGGGTGATTTCATTGCTGTTTTCAGCACGGTGTCAATTCCCTCGCTCCGGCTTTGGAAGGACTCTCCACAGCAGCGCTGGGAGCCGCTTGCCAATTCAAGGAAATTTGGTTTTGAATGCAGAAGCCCACAATCCGTATTCTGTCAGAAGCTGCAGCTGACAAAATGCTTTCCTTTTTGTACATCTGAGCTCATAGAGGACACTCTTTGTCATTCCCTGCCACTGCTCCAGGAAACGTAATGTTTCCTGTGTCACCTTCCGCATGGCAAGTGCATCTTGTCTGGGTGTCCCTGCGAGCTCCTGGCAGAGCTGGAGGCACCTCCATGCTTCCCACAGCTTGTCCCTGTCACTGTCTGTCACCCCTGCTCCGCCTGCCACGCTCCTCGTGTTATTTGTTACCTGCAGACCCCACACAGAACTTAGAACTCCTCTTTCTGCTTCAAGGACAACTCGAGATAATAAATCCTTCAAGGCCGGCAGAGGAAAGTTTTCCTTACAATGGACCCGAATGTCAACATACAATTAAATGTCTTTAAAAACTGAAGGAGAAATGGCAAACACTCACCACAGCAATGCCGTGGACCAAATAAAAACCAATGAACTAATGGTGAATTTTTCCACCAGCCACTTTGAGATGGTCACCACTGAAACCTGAGCCATGTAATTTGCAGATATGAGTCACAAGAGCTGGAGGTCCAAAAGCAATAAGAGCAAAGATTGGAGAGATATCAAGGCTTCAGAGACAAAAATTAGTTATTTTTAGAGTCTGATGAGACAGAGGTGAAAGTGTCAGTGGTCTACAATAAGGCAAGTGTGATGTCCAGGCATTTTCATAGTGTTGAAATAGTTTCAGTTTCTCCTGAAAAGGGGGTGAAAGCTGGGAATGGCTTTGTGCAAACAGGGTTACATGAGTTACGAGCAGTAGGACTGCCCCAGAGTGCCAGCTCCACGTGCTTTGACCTTTTCTCAAGTTTTGGGAGAAGTTGCTTCTCAGACATGCCTCCTTGAGCTGAACCTCAGCCCTGCTTCCATTAGCCAAGGCTCTCCCAGCCTTTTCGGTGTCGTGACAGCTGGCTCCTGCTGAGTGTGTGGAAAGGACTCTGTCCCAGAAGGGCTGCCTGGCTCTTTTAGGCCAGGAGTGCCCAAAGATCCAATGTGACATTCCGAGCCTGACGGCCAAGCGGAATATCCCGACAGCTTCCAAAGCCACAGTGCAGCTGCTGCAGCTCAGCAGTGCTGGGATCTGGGACTCTGAGCTGGCCCCTCTCAGTGACTGAGGACACTGGGCCCCAACCGAGTCCCACCATCACAAAGCACCAGCACCACTGGTCTTTGGAAAGGCCAGGTTTGGAGCATGCTTCAGAATTCCAGATCTCTACCGTTTGCATCCTCCAAGTCTTTGCTACCAAGATGCTTCCTCACCATGAGTCCTACCTTGTCTCATTCCTATTTTAAAAGTTTTGGTTAATTTGCTTTGACTTGGGGAATTCTAGCAACAGACAACTCCCCTTCTTGCTCCGAATTTCATTCCACAGACTGAGACTTCTATGATGCCCAGTTTTTCCCTCCTGTCCCTTCTGCTCCCAGTTTTCCCCTCCTGTCCTTAGGAAGTATTACAGACTGTGAGCAGGAGAATGATTCTTTGTCTGTAAAGTTCAAGCTGTATGTAGACAAGGGGAAATACTAAAACTGGAACAGGCTCAGCACTGGCACTTTATGTAGGACAATATGTACCTCCTGAGCTGGGTGTCCTTGCTGAAGTGACACCTTTGCAGAGGAATGCTGACATTCCCAGGGATGTGTTGTGGTAGTGCAGAGGGTCCTGCAAAGACTCAGCAGGGCAGGTTAGCTGGGAGCATATTAAAAAAAAAATCTGTAAATAACGTTCTGTAAACAAGGTTCCATACAAAGACCTAAAAATACCAAAAGGGCATTTTTTCAGTTGTTGGAGTTTGTAAAGTGATTTTATTTGTTTTTGTTCTACTGAATGGGAATGAAGCTTTAGAGCCAGATAAGAAAAGAGAAAACCCTAACATTCAAACTGCAAGATGCTGTGTGCTTTAACACCCTGAGAAATCAAACTGTGCTGAGTTTCCATCACAGTGGCCCAACCTATCCCAAACCCATAGTCTAACCCATTATTAACTCTTTACAGTCATCATTCAGCACTTGCTCAGTGCTCTGAAAGGATGATCCTTGATTCCAAGAAGTCTCAATTTAAGCAGTAAGGAATACTTGCAACTTTTGTTTCTGCATTTTGTTTTTCATTTTCATATTTTAACTTCCTCTGTTTAACATATCCTCTGTAGCTTCCTCTGCACTTCATAGTGAACAACAGGCTTCAGCTATTGATCTCAAAATGGTTCAGAAACATTCCCCGCTCATTTCAGAAGACAAAGCAGGGTGGTAGCACACTGAAGGAATTCACCTGAGCTCCCTGGGCAGGTCAGGAGCAGAAAGAGCCCAGTCTCTGCAAAGTCACGGTGACTCCTCCATCTTCTCCTACTTTCAATGCCATGAGTCTCAAGAAGGAGAGCCCATGATGGCAGGGGTGATATTAGGGCAGGAAATTTGCCAAAAGGAGTGTCCTGAAGTTCCTTCCTAACACAGGAGCAGGGGAGGGTTTTCTGTCAGAATCCTTTGGCTCTCCCCATCGAGGCTACAGAGGATCCTGTTAGGAAGAGGCCGGACAAGGACTCGAGACAGACAATTTTCACATTCTGTTCCAGTGCAAGGCTGCAGGAGAGAGCCCAGCAGAGCCTCCTGCATGGCACCTCCTGTCTGAGGCCTCAGTTACCCAAACCCAGCTGTTGTGGAAGACACGGGATCCCGCTGGGCTGCGGCGCGGAGACACGGCCGCTGTCCTGGCTTGGGGGCACTTTGCCCCACAGGTCACTGTGGGTCACCACATTTGTTTTCAAGGTCTGTTGAACCCCTCAAAAGTACATTGTAACGATCTCCAAGGCAGAGGCTGCCGTGCTTTCGGTGGCATCTCTGTCGAATCACTCTCCTCGGAGAGGGGCACCCAGCGCTCCCAGACATCCGTGCTATGGGAATGACACACCAGTCACACTGTTCACACCAACTGTGGCAGTAAACTGGAGTTCAACTTTGACATTTAGTTCCTGCACAGTGACTCATGGCTGCCCATGGTGCTCTGTTTAGGGATGCAAGGCTCCAAAGCCAATGCAGGAAAAAAACAGCACTGAAGGCATCGGAAAGAGGCATTTGCTGAAATGAGGCACCTCATAATTTTTGCATGTTGCAGGGAAGAAACAACAGATGAGGGCAAGTCCCTGTTGCTGCCTCTTTTTGCAGTGAGAACTGGCCGTTTATATTTAAAGTACTTTTCACTAAGTGTACTTTTACCTGGTGTACTTTTTATGAACATTTACCAGTCAATGGTGACACCAAAACTGTTCAGTTTAATGAAACCATCAGCTCTTCCAATTTCCAGTTTTAGAAAAATTGGGACCACAAAGTTTGGAGTGTATTGAATAAACCTGTAAAGAATACCACATGCATTGCTTATCGTGTTCAACTATTTGTAATCCTTGACTGACTTACAGCTCCTGAGAGTCACTGAATGATCATTTGGGTCTCTTCTGGCCAGGTCTGAGGTCTCCCAGGGCAGGTGGAAGGTGACAGCAATGAGGACATTCTGTTTCTGGAACACTGAAGAAGGTGGGAGCAGGGCCCTATTGTCATCCCAAGGAACCCACCATGGTGAAGCCAAAACATCAGCCACACCTGACCCAGACACAACCAAGTCTCCTCTGCCTGTCCCTTCTAATTTTACTAGCAGTGTTCTGGAGCTATTTATGCAGCTGGTGCAGAGAGAGCACTGGGAAAAATAGTAATTTTTAAATCCTAAATAACTTTCTATTTATGGGTGTCTAGAATTACTTCACAAATACTAATTAGGACAAACATGGTTGTATGTAAGTTAATAACTAGAGGTTGTTTTCTCAGGCTGAGTGAAGACATTCTGAAGACAAAGTAACGCAATTCAGCATTTCCTTAAATTCTACGCTATAGACAAACCCTTCTTACAAGGATGTGCTCACTTTTCAGAGGCTGAAAAGGTTCTCCATTGAAATGTTTCATTTCCCAGGGTGCAATTTCCTTGTACCTCCAACATCTCCATGAAGCCATGAACCCCAGGTTAGAGATGGAGCTGAGCTCTGAGGTCTGTGATGACTTCATGAGCTGAAGCACAGCCCAGAGTGCCCAGATTTTCCTTACATTTCCACCTATAGGTATAAAATGCATTACCAAACTCCTGTAGCAGAAAATCTGTAAACAGCTAGATGAGGGCATATACACATCTGCTGCCTGGAAAATGTCCAAGGGAACGTGTTCAGAAACCCAGCTCCTTTCCCTCACCTGCATCACACAATTCTTTATTTGCCTAACAGCAGTTTGAGGCAAGTAGTACATTCAAAGGTTGGTTTAAGACTTATTGACAGTGGTGGGGGAAGAAAATTGCAGTGGAGGTCAGTAATCTGAGCATTTTTGGACTCCAGCAGTGCTCAGATTTAGGAACAGTGATGCTATTTCAAGGTTATGTTTGCTAATATTAGTAAGGAGTCAGACATACCAGAGTGCTGCTTTTATTTTTGTGTTTCTATTTTTCCTTAAAGTCAAAGTTCTGATTTAAGACAAAATGCAGCCATGGCAGCAGGAGTGGCAGAAGGGGTAACACGTCACCATTCAGCCAAGTCATCTGGATTAGCGGGTTTTGGAAGAAAGAGGTTTCAGTGTATTTAATTTACTTGTCTTAGATTTCGTGAGCTTCTTTCAAGCCACTCAGCCCTTAAAATCTCTCATGAGTCAATGTTTCCAACCCAAGATTCGAAGGAGGTATTCTGAATGCACTTAAGTGGTTTAGGATCCTGTTAGGCTAGGGATGAATTTATATTCCCTGAAAGGTGCAAAATAAATAAATAACTATTCTGCAAGACCTGAGTGCCTATCGATGGGTATAGATAATCATTCACAGAATCCCAGACTGGTTTGAGTGGGAAAGGACCTCAAAGCTCATCACATTCCATAGGCAGGGGCACCTTCCACTATCCCAGGGTGCTCCAAGCCCTGTCCAACCTGGCCTTGGACACTTCCAGGGATCCAGGGGCAGCCATAGCTTGTCTGGGCAACCTTTGTGTGGTGTCTGCAGTCAGGGGTGACCTGCTGGTGACCAGCACACTCAGTTAACTCACACTGCTCCTCACACAGATTACATCACACAATCTGCTTATTGCTCATTTGCTACCCAGCACTGGTCATTAAATAAACATTAATGTGACGGGCAGGCACCTTAACCAGGCAAAAATAACACCAGGTGTAAAGAAACAACTTATTATACACATACAAGTAGGTAACACAGTCCAGGAAGGTAGCAGGTAATACTGTCCAGGTGCCCTCTGGTAATCCCTTAAAAATAACCTCTTACATCTTTCACATAAAATCCTTTCCCCACTTAATTCCATCTCATTACATTTTATAGAAAATTCAAATGATGACCCTTCAGTTTCTTCAACAACGCATTAGTGTGGTGCAGATGCTCTGATCTGGGGTCAATTTCAGTTCTTAAAAAACAAATTACTCATAGTATGTGGGAGTGAGAAGTATTGCTGTTTACCTACCGAACTGCTCTGAAACCAGCAGATTCCCCTCACTGCTGTTCTACCTTTTTGCCATCGTGACTCCAAGAAGATAACTGGCAAGTAACAGTCTCTGAGCAACTCTGCCAAGAGGTAAAATTCACAGTTAAATATACCAGTGGCATTTATGAATGCATGTATGCATGACAAGGCATGGGGATGCATGCAAGGCTAAGCCCTGAATTTGGAATTCCAGACCTGGACTGGTTTGTGTGAAATTCTCGCTTTACTGACCTCAAACTCAGCTCTTCCCCCTGGAGAGTGAGCAGCTCTCACAAACGCAGTCTTTAAGGTGCTCAGCAGATTATTCAGAGGACCCAAGTCATCTCTTTAACACTGGGAGATTCACCCTTTAAAATCCCCATGGGCTTCTGGAGGATGAGCCCTTCAATACTGTGCCTTTAGCAGGAGTTTTGCTGTTAATGGCATTAAACCCCCCAAATATTGTCCCTATTTGAGATCCCAAATTAACTCAAATATAAAACTTCCCTCTAACCTACTGCCATTATTTCCAAATCTCTGCCTCTGTGGTGACCACCTCTGACAGCACCCAGAGAGGCTCTGCAGGGCAGGAGGAGCACGTCCTGCTGTGGCTGCTGCAGACCCTGGCCCAGGTCTGGCTTTCAGAGCAGGAGCAGCAGCGTTTCTCACGTGGTGTTTGGTGCCGTTCCCCTTCCCACGCGCACACAGGGAACGTGTGGCCGTGGCAGGAGGTGAACACTGATCCCAGGGCAGCATCTCACATTTCACTGCCTTTTAAAGCCCAGACCAACTCTGTGCTGTCACTGTTCTGCCTTTAAACGAGCCCCTTTCATTTTGGTGCCCTGTGCAGGGCTTTTTGTTTTGCCTTTGGGTTAAAATCCTTTTAACTCGGGATTCTTTGGTGAGAGTTTTCATCCCCCTTCTGGATGTCCCACCCACTCAGCATCACTTGAAATGAAAAGATTAGATGCCAACTGGTCTCCAAGAACAGAATGAAAGAGAACAACAAATTCTACCAAGGATCTCTCTCAGACTGCAAAAATAAAAGATGAGTTTGTATTGGCAAAGGCCTCTCTTGATCTGTTAATATCAAGGAAGACAAAATTATCTGTGTTCTTTGTGAAGCAGCAGTTGTTTTAGTGGGGAAGGAAGCCAAGACAGCTGTTAGATAGTTCAGTACAAAATCCTGACAGCGGCACACCAACAACAACACCAGCAGTGAGCGACTCGGCCAAACCGCCAAAACACCAAACATTATTGATGTCTCTGCTTTTCGAAGGTTTGACAAACTGCGATAACTGAAAGTTTTCAGAGTGAAAGATGACTTTTGAGTTCATCTTGGCCTATTCTGCTCAAAGGATGCTGTGGAAAAAGCAGCAAAATCTCTCAGCTACAGAAGACCCCGTTGAGAAGAGGGAGGCAGGTCTTGGTCAGCACTCAGGATTCGGTGGGGAAGGAGCCATCCGTGTTTAGTTTGGATGCAGGACTTTACTCCTTTGAGGAATGAGAGGCCGTGAGATTTCAGCAGCTTTTGAGCAGTCCTCAGGTCAAGCTACTTGAACAAATGGCTTTGTCCACATGACCTGCAGTGTTCCCAACCCCATGACAAAGGGTTTTGAAATCATTTCTTCCACTTCCCTGAGGCAGGATGAAATATGGGGTGCACCGAGGCCGGGAGCAGACTGGAGCTTCCTGGCTGGGACCTTGCTCTCACCCCGTCGTCCTGCTCTGATGGCTTGACCTCTCCTGCACATCATTTCTTCCACTTCTAACTTCCCAGGAAGGGTTTATTTGCAGATCTCTGAGAGTTTCAGATCTAATATCTAAATACCAGGAAGTTAACTCTGCTTTCAGTTGTCCCCTCATGCACCCCAGCAGGTCACACCTGTACAGCTACAGGTAAGTTGCATATTAAGCTCAGCAGCAGAGATAGGAGGTAGGGAGCAAAATTTGGCCCAGCAGCAGGAGCTCCAGCCACCAGTGCAATACAGGATGTTAAAGACTGCAAGAAACCTGCCCTCTGGCGTTTTCTGGAAGGCTTCATAGCCAATTTCTCCCCTTCCAGGCCCCTGTGTCCTCTGGAAAAGCTTTTCTTTTACTCAACTACACCCTTCTGCAGGGTACTCTACTTTCCTCTCCAGCTGCACCTTCTAAGCTTTGCTAACTCAAATTACTGTCTAAATTGCATTTGTGGGGGAAAAAAAAGTCATTTTCTATGAGTGTAGAATTACAGATTGGCTGTTTTCTTATAGATTTGGATCATAAAAGAACTTAGAAAAAAAAAGACCCACATATAAACGTACAGCTCAGCTTGGCTGGAACAGCCTTTATCCTGCATCAGCGGATGGAGTGGAGAACAGAGTGTGATACATTTTTATAATAAGGAACTAGAAAGACCCCACAGCTCTGATGGAAATCAAAGTCCATGCCACCAACAACTCCCACTGATGAACCTGTTCAAAATGGAGCTCAGCCCTAGATGTCCCCAAACACTCATTGTGAAATTATAATGAACACCCTTCTCACAGCACAGTGACTCCCGCGACCTTTTCCCCCTTCTCCCTTTTTATAAGGGATGCAGCACATCCTAAATTCCATAACAGATGTTCTTTACAAGGCTAGAATAATTTACAGTGAGTGTTGTGTGGGTCGGGAGCTCGGGCTTTTCAGAATCCCTGCGTTTGCAGTGGACACCGCTCGCCTGCAGCACGCGCGGTCAAACCCAGTGAAAATTCCCGAGATCCTCTAACCTACACGTGGGAACTTTCCCAAACAGAAGTGGATTGGACAAGCCAGCAAGTAGAGAGAGATAATTCTTAGAATTCAGGAGTCAGTAGAAGTATTTAAATCTCCACAGCAAAATTCACTTTCAGTGTCAGTTATTTCCTATCTCGGCTTTCTGCTGTGGCTCAGCACGGTTTTCACTCAGGGAGCAGATCCTTTTGACTCACCAGATTGAAGATAACCTTGCCAAAAGGGAACTTTCAAGAAGCTGCCCACTGAATTCACAGGAGATGAAAGGAAAGTTGCACTCCTAACAGCAACATCACCTGACAAAGTCTTTGGCATTTCATACCTAAAAAAACCAAAATCTTTTCTGCAACTTCTCTTAGTGTTTTCAACAGCTGGATGTTTTACTGTATTCATAGGCAGGTCCAAATATAAATAGTAGTTTCTCTACTGACCCACATACTTGGCCTATATTCAGAGTCTTTTAAGATGTTTCCATTAGCTGCAGAACAGTGTCAGGTCTTTCTCCAGTGCAATCTAATTTATGAGGTCTTGTTTCCCAGCACAAAACAGGACTAGATCAGCTGGAGTCGGGCTCCTTGCTCACAGCTGGAAGCCTGTTTTCCTCCTATCCTCCATGGACTTATATCTTTATCCTCAGTATCTTTCATGGCTGCATTTTCAGATGTAATTTCCAGTGCTGTGTGAAGAAAGGAGACTGAAAGAGAGGATAAGCCATAGCTAGGGGGAAAACTGAGAAAATAAAAATCAAGGAAGGAAGCTAGTGGAAGCTGAGGCTCACAGCTCCACAGTTACTATTTTTTAAATATTTTGTAACTACATTTACAATACTCGTAACTCATCCGGCCTGTGAAATCTCCACTCCAGAGAATCCAGAGTAACTGAATTAATCTAACTACAAAACCCATGGCTCAGATCCTCTGGCCTTTGTCTGGGGAAGTCTTTCATTGGAGCTTTCAGCTGGAAAGAGACTGCAGGAATTTGTGGCTGTGGAGCGTGCAGCTACAATAAATATATAATTCATCACGGAGAGGTTTGTTAAAACCGTTAGGAATAAAATAAATGTTCTTCTTTCCAACTGAAAAGAGATGTCAGTTTTTCTCTTACAATTACTAAAAGGGCCAGCCAGGGAGAAGAAAGGCTTATTACAGGGGAAAGCATATAGAGCCCTTTTATGAACTCTGGCTGCAGCCCTTCTCTTTGTGAGACTCTTTGTTTCAGTTTGTTTTTCAGCAGCTGTATCTGATCTGTATCTCGCACACTTTCATCCTGTGACAAAACACAGCTGCAAAGGGACTACAAGTTTCTCATCTGTCCATCTCTGTGCGTTCTCACGGACGGGACAGGTATGAGACGCACCAAACCTGGCCGTGGGGTGTTAAATCTGATAAACAGTGGGGCAGTGAGTCACGAGGGCTGGCTATCTCTTGCCTCATCTTTCTTGGAAGGATCAATGATAGCACTGCATCACCAAAGATGCTGAAGTTCACCAGCATGAAGTGAAGGCAATTACTGGCATAACAGAGTGCCTGGGGTTGCCATCCCTTTAGCAGGGTTTATAAGGACAGAAACACTTTGTTTTCAAATGCAGGATAAGAAAGCTCATCACCATGTGTTTAGTCTAAACCTTCCACTCTGAAAAGTCCTCGACACTCAAACACGAATGGCAAGAGCACAACCAATGCACAACAGCCTCGAGCATCTCCTTGCCTGATTTTTGATGACTGAGTTAAAAATATTACAGGGTCCCGTTGTATCAAATGTCCATGTTAATGCTTCGTTTAGACCAAGCTGCCTCGAGAGAAAATTACTGATTTTACACCAGAGGGTTGCAGTGAATTCAGTGCATGTCAGACACCAAAGAAGAGCCATGGACATCCTATAACTTCTAGATTTGCCATCTCCCCCCAGGTATTCCCTCTCCTGAAGTTTCCCTGTTTCTCGAAGCACGTGCTCTGTGATGAGCTGCTCACCGCAGATGGGTTGCCCTATTCCAACCCTGCAGAAAGACCATGGAACAGCCACTTCCCAAACACTCCCATGGAGCCCTGTCCTTCCTGCCCCGTGTGCTGCCCAAGAATCCCACAGTTGCCAATTGCGATTTACGGAGAGGGGTAAGACACGCTAATGACTGCGACTCTTACCACTAATTGCCACTTATTCAGGCACTAATGGACTGCGTTGGCCAATGCAAGTCAATGTAAAAGCCTTTGCAATTTGGAAAGAACGGTTTAAAGTTATTAAACACTGTGGATCTCAGGCACTGGTGATGGTTCACACGCCCACTTTTCTCTCCAGAGTTAGGAGAAGGAATGTACAGCACCAGCCCCTGCACTGCCTGAGTGGCCACGTCTGACCGGGGCTGCACTCACAGCTTTTACTGCTCTCCTCACTTCGAGTTGGAATGCAACCAGCAAAAAGAGAAGACTGGCAAACACAGAATCAGAAAACCTCCAAAATCATCAAGGGACACCTTCCACTATCCCAGGTTGCTCCAAGCCCCGTCCAACCTGGCCTTGAATGTTTCCAGAGATGAGGTAGCCACAGCTTCCCTGGGCAACCTGTGTCACGGTCTCTCCACCCTCACAGGGAAGAATTTTTTCCCAATATCTCATCAACCCTACTCTCTGTCAGTGTGAAGCCATTCCCCCTTGTCGTGCCACTACAAGCCCTTGCAAATACACTGTCTCCATCTTTCTTGTAGACTTTTCTTGCAACCAGAGAGAAAAGCAAAATATCAAGTATTTTGCAGAATGGAAACTCTGAGTTATTTTTAGTGAAAGGATCAAAATTAGTTCATTAAGAAGTTCTGTCTGATAATGTCAAACCATTCATATCTATAATTAATCTTTAATATTGTAGTAATTTTTAGAATCTGAGAAGAGCTGAACTCTGAAACGTGGAGTCAAAATGAAAGTTGCTTTTTCAATCTCAAGTAGTATCAGTGTTTCCATTGAAAACTTCATCAAAATCAACTTCCCCCAAAATTCTGGTTTTGGTGCCAAAACAGCATTTTCAAGAAGACATTTATTCTGCTAAAATTAAAAATAAATTTTAAAAACCGCCACAAACCAAACAGAACCCCCAAAAACACAAAACCTGGCTGCCTGGCAGCCTCCACCTCTCTAAAAATAACCCAGTCGAGTCAAATCCACCCACCTTCCCTCTCCATCACAAAGGCAACCTCTCAGAGTTTGATTACAAACCTCAGGGCTCGCTGTGGTTTCGCTTCCAGCTGTAGTCCCGGAGTCGGGCTGGTTACAGGAACACCCCATGACTTCCTACACGAGGAAGGATTTTCTCAGAAAGAATTGGCCCAGGCAGCAATGCCAGCAGATCTGTGGTGGCAAACGGCTGTGGTGGACGTTGCAGTGCAGCATAAGCTCTTTCCCCACATGGACAGGTTCAAGGTGGAAGCTCAATCCCATCCCACACCTGCTGCTCGGAAGGATGGCTTTCCCACTCTCTGGATAGAGGCAGCTGTGCCAGTAGAGCTTTCCAGTGAAAGCCATTTCCATCACACCCATTCAAGGGAGCAAAGGCTTCTCTTGCTTTCAGGACTGAATTTTAAACCCTAGCTAAGAACATTTTGGGACCTGAGCTTTGAATTTTTTTATTTGTGGGGCTGAGAGAAGGCCCTAATTTAATTAAGAAACTGAACGAGCTCAAAGCAAAAAAAAGGAGCCCCATTTCCAGAAGCTGATGTAAATACTCTTTTAGAAATCACTGATTATATATTTAACCTTTTACTTACTGAACACTTCTTTCAATTCCTACACACAAGCCCCACTATTCCTCCACTTTTGGGCAACCTGGTCTAGTGGAAGTTGTCTCTGCCCATGGCACAGGGTTGGAACTGGATGAGCTTTAAAGTCCCTTCCAACCCAAACCGTTCAGGGATTCCATGATTTAGAGTTGTGTAAAACCTTCAAAATTCTTTTGATTTGGTAGCTGTTACTTCCGTTTTGCACCCGTTTTCCATGGGTGTGATCGACTTTAGAAAGAGGGAAAGCAGGGAGGAAAGGGAGATGCCTGATCCACAGCAGGACAGGGGAGACAAGAAGAGCACACCCGAGTTTTCTCAGCTGCCGTGCCTTTACTGGCAGGAGGTCTAGGGAGGGAGAGAAATCAGGTAACCACTCTGGTGAAAACAAAGGTGTTTCCGGGTCACTAAAGATTCCAGAATTATTCCACATTTTCTCCAGTCTTCTTTTCCACTGCAAAGACCAAAACCTGCCCCGTCAGATGCCAACCAAGCTGTTACTTGTTTTGTTTTGCAGGTTGCTAAGGAACAGGGCTGTTTTTGCTTACTTGCCTCCCTTGGGCTATTTCACAACACTTTGTAATATACACTGCTCTTTTTTGCTGCACATCTGGTTTTGATTTTACGTTTCAGAACCCCCTCTGAAAACTGAGATATTAGTTTTTCATATCTATCATCTAGACAAAGTGCATCAGCCTGTCAAACTGAGTGCACCGGTGAGACACGTTTAACCCTCTCAAGTTACCCTCCCAAAAGCTATTTTCATTTGTTGTCGAGTTCAGACGGTGGAAGTAGCTCAAGTATTTTGTCTAATTTGCTGTGTGAAATTAGCTGCAACCACCATTAAATTCTAGGTAGGAAATAAAACTACCCCTTCCTTCAAAACGTGCCATTGGATAGGAAACCCTCCTGCCTCACAAATGCTAACAAAGAGAGAGCCGTGCCGTGGATTAATTGCTCGCCACCCCATCAGATGCTCTCCTCCCAAAGCTCCTAATCTTTCATTTTCCTTGGAAGCAGCTACTCCCAGAAAGCAGCTAACCAGCACGGAGAGGGGTTCTCCCATGTCTTTGGAAAACGGTGTTGTGGGATGGCAGAACAGCCCAGTTTGTCCTTTGGGGCAGCTGCAAACACGTCCCGCAGCCCAGCACTGGAGCTGCCACAGGATCACCGAGTCGCTGAGGTTGGAAAAGCCCTCTAAGATCATCGAGTCCAACCATCAACCCAGCACCACTAAACCATGCCCCCACGTGCCACATCCCCATGTTTTTTGAACATTTCCAGGGATGGTGATTCCATCACCGCCCTGGGCAGCCTGTTCCAATGCCTGACCACGCTTTCA
Organism: Orthonyx spaldingii; assembly: GCA_013397795.1. Lineage (NCBI taxonomy): Eukaryota > Metazoa > Chordata > Aves > Passeriformes > Orthonychidae > Orthonyx > Orthonyx spaldingii. The sequence goes on from VZTJ01000758.1 coordinate 581,543, forward strand.
GTGAAGAAACTTTTCCTAATATCCAATCTAAACCTTCCCTGATGCAACTTGAGGCCATTTTCTCATTCACTTACAAACAAATTGATGGGGAATAACATGTATTCCTGCTCTGCTGCTACCCCTAAACCGAGTGACCCTGACCTAAGGCCTCTCCCAAAGCCTTTCTCCATACTCTGCAAGCAAAGCTCTGACAGAGAGGGGGTGGGCAGAGCTAACAGAGTTCCTTTAGTCTTCACCCATCTGGTCCCAGCGTCATTTAAAGTTGCAATTAAAATTTATATCACTAGGCTAAGGTCACTGGGAAAACTTCTGCCAAGAGCTACATACATTTGACACCCTGCAGAGAAAAGAAACTGCCTCTGCTTTATCCTGATAGTTTGCTTTTCCCAGCACCCTGAGGATTTGTATCCGTGCCTTTCTCCAGCCGCTCTGATGACTATCTGATCCTATAAAATTGTATACTCCAGGGAATCCTCCCCTCTCAGCAGGACATGGGGTCCAGCAGGTTCCACAGCTCCGGAGCAGGGCCAGGGTGAGTGATTCACTCTCTGGCCCTGCAGGCTCTGGCCCCTGGTCCTGCCCAGCAGTGCCAGGGAAGTCCTGCAGCACAGCAGGTTTGAACGGCACACGTTTTTCTAAGAATCACCCAAACTATCTGGGATTATTTATTAAAAAATACCAGCCAGGAAAGGCAGGTCTGGCACCTGCACTTTGTGCTGGATGAGGCGCAGCCTGCTGGGGCTACCAGGGCAGGATTTCCAGGTGGGAAGAGTGAGGTCTTCCACAGGGCATCCACGTTCTTCAGCAATACCAACCCTAAATCCACAACCTTCATCTTAAAAACCTTAAGTGAATATAAAATTTAAAGTCTGATTTTCACCCTTCTCCTGAGATCTATCCCAGCAGTGTGAAACATTCACTTTTACAAAGCAGTTGATGCCATGGAGGTTCATACCAGTAAAAATAAACTTGGAAACTCCCAAATTTTTGTCTCACAGACAGATTGCCCTTTCCTAAACAGGAGGACGATACCAGAGGACCACTTCACTGTGGAGGGGATGTAGGTTTACAAGACTGTTCAGATGCCAAATGTGAATTTTAGAGACCTGCTGAGTTCTGGACTCGATGCCAGCAGCTGCACCTCAAGGTACTGTCCCAGTGCTGCCCAGCTTCTTCCTGACAGGGCACTGAGACAGCTCAGCAGCCAAAGGGAGATCCCTGAAGGGCAACTGGGCAGTGTGACACTGGATTTTCCCTTCCCCACCTTCTCCTGGATGCTGCAGAAGTCAGCCAAGCATGAAGCTCTGTGTGGCAAACCCTGGGCCCGGCAGCCAGTCCTCCTCCTGTTTGGGACTCTCAGGAGTGGTCCAGGGCTGATTGCTCCAGGGTCTCTGTGACCCACACAACCACAGACACTGTGGTCCTGCAGTGCAGCAGAGTTTGAGAGCGTATGGGACAAAAAGCCCATGGAAAAATCTCAGGATAAAGCACTGTTGGTGTTGTCATTACCCCGTCACAGCTTCTTAGCTGCTCCGGGGGCAACAACTGAAACAAAGGTATTAAATGTGGTAAACCACATCTTTCCATCTCTTTGCATCAAATCTAAACCAACCCAACGCTTGGAGCCCTGGTATCCAATTTCCCCCCACACCCCTCTTCCCTTTGGTGTGGTCAGGCTTTCCCCTCCCGCCAGGCCAGCCCTGGAACACTCAGGCAGCTCCCTCCACCCAGTGAGGGTCCTGCCCAAAAGCCGTCCTGTGGCGTGAGCTCACCGTGACCTTTCAGCAGAGCACAGCCCTTGGTCCCTCCCGTGTCTGGAGAGGCTGCTGGAGCCTCATCTGCAGCCCGGGTGCTTCACACTTAACCAATTAATCTCTCTTCCCACGAGGGAAAGGCTGGGCTGGGTGCTCCCTTCGGGCAACTGGCTCATCCTGATGGATGGGTGGAAGGCAGGAGAGGGTTAAGAACATCATGGAGCAGTGGGGGCATAGGAGAGCTTAATCTGGAAGCACTTCAAGTAACCTAAGGAGAATCTGATACAGACCAAAGACACACAAGTACAGATGCATTTAATAGAAGCCTCTCTCTGCTCAAGATCTACAGCTGAGACTCCTGCAGCAAAATGTGCTGTTTGGAACATCCTGTGCTCCAACCACCATGGCTATGGGAGGAATCAGAGCCAGCATTTTGTGCTGGTGCTCGGAAGGACTGAATGTTCACTTCAGACACACGTTTGGGGGATGTATATTTATGCACAGATTTTGGGATGCAGCACATCCCGCTGCGAACTTGGACAGCAGCTCGCTCTTCCATCTAAGAATTCCTCTCTTAAGAAATCCCAGTGTTGTGTAAATAAGGGCACAGCCCGAGCTGTTCCAGCAGCAGCTGAGCCAGGTTAAGGCATTTTCACCGCCGGCCTGCCCACAGCTGTGTATCCACTGCCCCCCAGCAGGGGTTACCACCCTTTTCCATGAGCCTCATAACCACATCTGCGGACACTCCCAAATCTGGCTCTGTCAGAACCATCCAGCTTAGCTTAAATACTTTTTAGTAGGTTTATTGTTTGGACATTTTTTTTTTGAGCTAGCTCATCTTGAGATTGATAGTTTCTTGACTCAGTTCAGCTGCAACTGGAACAGCATCTCTGCCCACAGTCCAATAAAACTCTTGCAAAATTGCATCTGTCAGTCTCTTCAGTCAAAACCTGTAAGAGTATTCTGAAGATAATGTATTTAATATTAATCCCCTAAATATTCTTTTGTCTGCCATCTCAGTGTTTCCTAGGTATCACTGGAGACTTAGATACCTCATGATGGACTGATCACTTTTGTGTGCAGCAGTGTTTATTCTCCAGTATCTTAAATAAGGAGATCTAAGATAGTCAACATTCTGAAGAAACTATCACCAAAAAAAAGCAAACTCAAAGACTCCAGTACTTCCCTCTTCCAGAGAATTTATGTTTTCCCTTTGGTGCAAGAATCCAGTAAGTCACTGGGGAACTTGATCAGAGACTGTTGATGCATTTACACTCTTTGTATTATTACTCTGTTTCATTTTCAGCTCTTGGCATATGGGATTTAGGAGAGTTGTGCAGCCAGGGCCTCTCCTGGCTGTGCCAGGAGGCAGGAAAGGTAGTTTGGGGAGACACAAATATTTGCTTCGCTGACCTCCGTGTTTGGCTCCTGAGTAGGTTTGATTTGCATTCTGGGCCGCGCTTGTGCTCTCAGGGAACACACAAAACTCAGGCCAATTGTATGAGCTGAGAGCACAAAGAGGAGCCCAGCTCAGGCTCTGACATTTAGCAAGCCAAGAGGTTTGAAAAATGGAGCCAAGTCCATTGCCTGGCTTGGCTGTGCGAACCAAAACACGAGCCTCGCCACTGGAATTGATTATAGACACATGAAAAGAAAATACATAAAATGATACATAAGGTTCTTGTAACCTCCAGGAGCTGATGCCAGAATACTCTCGTTGGCTTGGTCCTGCCCTGGCTCCACACCACAAGCGAGTGCAGAGCTCAGCCGAGGCCGTGCTCAAGTTTTCATCGGATTAACTCTTCAGCCCGGGTCAGAGCAGCCCTTCTCGCCTGCTCCCAGGTCTGAGCCTGCCCCCCAGCCCCCGGGGACAGGAGGAGCCGAGTGTGTGAGTGCAGGATTCACAGCCCTTCAGCTGGTGCAAAAGGTGCTATGGCTGCCCACAGGAGGAAAGGAAACTGAATTAAAGGAGATTAGGAATCTACACAGCAGAGTAGCCAGAAGGATGTTTATGCTAAATGTAAAATACTCCATGGGCCAGCCCCACATAAAGTGTATTCTTCCTCTGCTGCAGATCCCAGTCATCCCTCAACACAAACTGGGGGCTTTGGCTGGCATTTCTTAGCTTAATTACAGCTCATAATTTAGTCAGGAAGCTTAACCTGTACAGACCACTCCATTGATTTAAACAACTAAACCCAGCAGGCACTAAAATGTTATGTTTCTTGGAAGAGTGTGAGTTATTAATAGTGTTCTTTCAAATACAAAGATTTATGCCTTTCTGTAGAGTCTCACTATTCTCCAGAAAGACACTTTTTTCTCAGTTTGAAGTATTTGATATGATAGCTTGATATGATTAATGTGACACTTTCAGGAAAGGCTCGAAAGCAGACATTGTAATTTTGCTGCAATACCAGTGAGACTCAACATTTCCCTGGAAATGGGCAGAACTCAGATGATGTTAAGCATTTCCCAGTAACCCTTGTGCAAGGTGTTGGGACCTTTCTGAAATGACCACTGAGGGCATTGTCTGAAAAATGAATCAAGCCTTTATCCAAAAACCTCAAAAATTGAGTTACCACAGCTGATTTGCTTGTGGACAAACACCTTTCCCTTCTGAAGCACCAAACCCAAGGGCTTGAAGCAAATAAAATATTCCTGGAAAAGGGCAATGAGATGATCTTTAAGGTCCCTTCCAAGCAAACTATATGTGATTCTATAAATACTGGAGTCCAATATTCAGAAATATCACATCTTCTTCTAAGGAATGAGTAATTTACTACTACTGCAGTTAATCCTACAGCAATTTCCCTTCAGATTTCAGAAATTCCTGTGTTCTGCTAGCAGAAGGCAGGAGTTCAATAGTGCACTCAAACTCTCCCAATTTAACTTGAGGTTTGGTCTTTTCTAATTCAAAGACATTTCATTTGAAAGTGTTTTTGCTTTATAATAAACAGATAATAAACAGATTCTTGGTTTCCTACAATAAAAAAAGAAAAAGACTGTAAACTTCAAACTTTTAAAGGGGCACATGGGACTATTCTCTAATTTTACTCTTTGGCTGTGGAATCTATACTCATTAAAAGTGAAAAGTTGAGCTTTGATTACTATTTGTGCTTTAAAAACTTGCATTTCAACCCTAAATGAAAGGCAAAATGGGCTGATGTGCTTTCACTTTTTGGTTTTAGACTTTTTATTTTTCCTTCTTGTTGCAATATGGCACCAAAATGCCAAGTTTGGATTTCTTAGAAGGCAAAGAAACGAACTAAGGTAGCTCTTTTAAAGAATCTTTCTAAAAGGAAATAGGTGTATTTAAAGATGTAATATATTGGAAATATTTTACAGACTATAAATTTTAGCTACTAAGTGACAGAAAGGGTCGTGAAATGGCCCAACTCTTCCCTTGCTATGAATCACCCCGATGTGCTGATGATCCAAATATGTGATTCTTCCCTGTTTTGCTATATCTTTCTGCAGAAGCATAGCAGATAAATACTAAATATAATTGAGTTGCAGACATAAATGGAGATTGGATTCCTGACAGCCAGCATGAGGTAGACAATAATCTAAGCTGATGGGAGAGGGCAAGGAACAAGGAAATGTTTCCATCTCCTCATTGTACTATTGGAAATGGAAATACGACATCGCATAAAGGTCATATCCTGGAGGATGCTGAGCTTCTGTACATTCTCTTGTTGTACTGTAGTAACAAGCCTCCTGAAAGCCTGAAAAATGGGATTTTATTTGAGGCTAGGGAAGGGGTGGCAGAGGCAGGCCCCACATCCCGGGCTGGTGCTGCTGGGGACGTGCAGCATCTCCCTGATGCAGCTGCAGCCCTGCCCAGGCCGGGCACACCCTGCTCCCCACGGGCTTTGCCAGATCCTGAATGTCGAGCTGGCTGCTCTCAGCAGAGCCCAACCAAGCCTTGCAGAGCATCTACAAATCAACAGCACACGGAGGAGGTTCCCCCACGTCCCCCACGGCTTTCGGTCGGTTTGGCCGGAGAGTTCGGAACGTCCCGCGCTTTAAAGGGTGTTTGGGAACTCTGCTTTCTCCTACAGCTTGGGAAAAAAACCCCTTAATTATTATTTCATTAAAACTGTTATTTCAAAACTTGTTTTCGTTCCTCAAGCAGAGCCGTAATGATCCAGCCAACACTCTCAATGCAAACACACTTAACACAAAATGGTTTTCAGAACAAACCATTAATTTCAAGACTTCCTGGTAATTTATATGGCTGTTAAAGCAAATATTTTTCCGTAGGTTCTGAGTCTGTGTTATCAGGGTTGCAATAAATTCTGCTATTCCCACATAAAGTCATTAAAAATAGAAAGGAATTATGTGTCAACTAAATTATTTCCGTTGGATCAAATGAATTAATCTCGTCCTTATTTTCCAACCTTAATTCTAAACATTTCTTGAAGGAACTGAAAAATATGTAAATAGGAACAATCACTTGAAATAAAAATATGCAGGGCACGTTCTGAAAATATTGACATGAAGTGATTGACATTATCAGAGGATCTCTTTGCCTCGAGAGCTCCCAATGAAATTAAATTGTTTCTGACAAGTTCCTGGAGAAATGTTTAGTTCAAATGAAACCATATTTTCAAAGAAAAACATTTGGGAGACAAATTGTGTCTCCCCCCTTTAGTGCAGAGTCCCTCACGACTCAGGAACAGAGGGGAGCTCTTTGCCCTGATGGGACTTTCAGTCTGAATTTTCCTATTTTTAGTGTCAGAACTCAGCAGCAACCTGGGGATTTTATTTCCTTTTCTTGTTTGTTTTTTCTCACTATGAGTAATTTGTGCTGGAGATTGATGCTGCTGCTGTTTGTAAACAGTGGGTTATGAGCTGTTCCTAAAAGCCAGGACAGGTTTTACCAGAAGGGACCCCGGCCTTCCCTTTAGTTTTTCTTCCTCCTGTTCCCTGTGTGTTTAGCTACACACTCAATTCCACGTATTCTTGTAAATGCAAGAGCAGAATAAATGTGGGAACCACAACACTTTCAGCTGCCCCACCTCATTCTCACCCCAGAGGTTTCTAAACTGCTCCTCACGGCCAACTTCTGCAGATATGCACGAGCAGCAAACCACGGCTGCCTCCGAGGCATGTCTTGTCTCCACACTCATTTGCAGCATTTTTCTTGGGACAAGTCCCATGGGATGGACTTGGAGGCTGTTATTTATTTTTGCAACATGGCCGCACTGAAATAGGGAAAATTCAAAATAGGACAGGAGCAATAGGAACAGAAATGAAAAGACAAATGAGTTTCACACACAAACACAGGAGTGCAAACACTTTTTGAGTTGGGGTGTCCAACCCTCTCAGCCTGAGGGTCTGGGGTAGTTTTGGGAGCTCTTGTGGATCCTGTGGATCAAGTTGTCCATGTAAATAAAGCATGTGGCTGGATGTAGCTGGGTTTCAACTTACAGACATTTTAAGCTCTACTTTAACTATTCCCCCTCTTCTCCACAACAAACTGTTGGTAAAAATGTTGGGAGAGGCCTTGTAATCCTTCCAGCAGATCAGCTGTGCTGCGTGCTGGGGCTCTCTCCTGCTGTTTCAGCAGTTCAGGCTGGAAACTGGAAGTGAAAAGGCATCTTGCTGGAAGAACCCAGAATCAAGAAGTGTGGAGCCAGGTTGCAAAACCAGGAAAACAATCAGAGGGAAGTAGGTGACCAAAAAGGAGGAAGAAGATGTTTCTAAATAATGCCTGTATTTGTCTAGCTGGGCAGCAGAGTTACCAATTGACCAATGCAATAAAAGGAAATCTGCATTTTAAGCCTGTTTCTTATGGCAATGTATGGAAACATCTCCTGTGGGAGTCGTTGGTCACTTCTTCTCTCCCCAAAGGTATCCATAAAAATGCTGTGGATTTCAGCTGGTAAATTTTTGGCCTATAAAGGAGAGAGCTGAAGAAATGCAACATTATTTCATAAGAGTTTCTCAATAACAAGGTTTTAGATCTTCCTAACATTATCCAGAAATAAAACAGATATTTTCTGCTCAGCTGAACCCAGCTGGCTGTGTGGAAAACATTTCAAAATCTGCCACAAATCTTTGGGATTTTTTCCTGATGTCTGTTAATTTAGTTAAAACAAATCAATTAAATGTCCTAATTACAACTGAAATATATAATTACATTGTGCTCTCAGTTCAGCGCATGCTAATGAAGCAATCACCACCTTCTTATTAGTCACTCTGAAAAACTAAACCCAAGTGAGAGCTGAGAAATGTTTTTCTGTATCTTCAAACGAGGCACTTGGTCCATTCTTTGCTTGTTCCTAAACTTGAAACTTGAGCAAAACAGACAAAAAAAGATACAGAATCATTATATTCTTTTTTTTCCTTACAGCAAAAATTCAAGAGGAATTATCATCCCCTAATGTGGATCAGCTCAGAAATTAGAGACTATTTTTAACATATATGTTAATATCTTGTAAAAAGTTTTAGCAAACAAGTATAAACTTTAAAAGACATTACACAGCTCTTTTAAAATCACTTTGCTATAATGTCTAAGTCTGGATAAGCTTTTGAACTGGTAGGGCATGATTTTAAAATATTGGGACAATAATCTGCTGCTGAGTATTGACATCTGTTGGAGGTGGGAGTGCTCAAACTGCTGATCCCTGTCCCTGTAAATGCTGTTTCCTATCAAGAACAAGCAGCTCTGAACTCTATACCTTGGATATATTCTCTGTTTTCCTTCATCTCAAATCTAATTCAGATGAGAAGTATTTTGGTGAATGTGCTTTGCCTGCCTAAACAGAAATATTTGAGCAGCTACTGAAATGGTAATTGATAAATGCATAAAATTACAACCATTCAAACTGCAAATCAGTTAGCAAAATTCAATGAAGGTTTAAACATTTCATTGCATTAATGATATAAATGCATAAATTTACAGAGAGCAGCATCCAGCCACTTGGCAGCGTTCCACTGTATTTACTTAAAGGTGATAATGCATTTTAAAAGCACTTGAAGCAGAATATGTATTAAACACTACTAAACTTGCAGAGATTTATTAGCACAAGCTTTTAGACTGTCTCTGCCCTGAAGCAAATTCATTTTTATTTCTAAAAATTTGAAAAAATAGAGCAATGCAACGTTTTAGGGAACATCAGCGAGGCCGGTATGGGAGTTATCTTAAAATCCAGTATTTCTTCATGACAAGTGCAGGTCTGTAGCCTTTAGCTCGTATGGGACTGACTGATAAGGCTGCCCCAGAAATGCTGATAATATCCAAAGGATGTTCATTTACACATTAGTGAAAGAATGGAAGTTTGGAAAATTCTCTAGGATCTCCAGAGATTAATGATCTGGCACCTTGAGGTGCTCTGATTTCTCAGGCAGCACTGAAATCCTGTCCTGTCCAAAAATCAGGCACTGCCAATTCTTCGGAGAACTTCAGCTGATCAACATTATTAATTCTCACAGTGGATGTGAGCAAAGACAGTAGGAAAATATCTGCAGGTGTTTAAAAGTATTTGCAAAAGTGTTCTGTGAGCATTTTTAGGATAGAGTGGATGCAAAAGGAAATATCCTAAATACTAAATACGGATCTCAGGATAAACCAGCTCGATACGTGCCTGCACCACTATCTTCACTGAACAGACATCCACACAGCTTGGAAAGTGAGTGGCAGGCAGGGCTTGGGACTTGTCTTTGAGTTGGAATAAAACAATGTGATTGAGGTGGTTGGTCAGACAAATGTGGGAACTGGGTGTGTTGTGTGTCACGGCAGCTCGGGACGGACTCCCGTCTCTTCATTTCAGCAGCACTACAGCAAACGCTGTTTGTGGCTGGAAAATCAAATCAGAGTAAACTCACCCACTGTGAAGAGTTCACCTGCTCCATTCCCACGTGTCAGGGCTCCTAAATGCACCCAGACCTTAAACACAAAGGGCAGCACCTTCACTTCCATGTGGAGGACATGGAGGACTTGCCTGAAGGGTGGCATTCCTTGTCACCCGGCCACAGCACAAGGCACAGCATTCATGTCCCAAAAACTTGTCAGGGCTCTCCCTGAAGTCCACCACGCCATCCTAATTAGTGCTTTTAGTAAGAAACAACATAAATTAGTGAAGATTTGCAGCATGAACCTTCCCACTTCCCACCAAGGTCAGAGGTGCTGGAGGCACCTTGGAGCCAGCACAGCTCCTGCAGGCTGCCGTGGTAAAATCCTGACTGTCTCGTGCCTGGGACCGTCAGGAACACGGAGTGCATGTGTAAACACAGCCTGGCTGATCTGCTCCACAGAGACACATCCTGCCCTTGGGTTTTTGGGTCTAAACTGACAGGGCAGGCACCCTCCTGCTGGCTGGGGCACGTTCTGAATGGCTGAGCTGCAATGAGCAGATGACAGAGATTTCTCTCCATTTTAATGCTTTTCTGGCCAAAATCCTCTGTAGAATTTAACTCAGCAAGACCTTTAAATACAACTGAGAGCAGAATTTGGCTCAGGGAGTGTTTCCCCATTTTATTCCCTACAGCTTTTCATTACCACCTTCTAAATCTGTAACGAAACCAGGAGTGTTTTTACGGTGCTCTGTATGAGAGCGTTGCTAATAAGTAGCTCCATTAAAAATAGTAAACATAAATCATTTATTCATTTTATGCATTTCTAAGTCCACTTGAGAATATTTTTGGCTGAGCTAAGGCACAAGTAAGGGTGTTAATTATTATCTTGCTAGAGCAATCAGTTAATAAGGCAGTTAGGAGAGATGTTTGTTAGGAGGTTCTGGGGTGCCTGGAGGCTACTGAAGTCATTGTCTGGGAGAGAACACGACCGCTGGAGCTCGCAGGAGTCTGGTGGCACCAACCCAAAGCCCTCGAGGCCTCTGTCTGCAAATTAGCTGAGAGGAGAGAGCAGACACCAGGTCTGAGCAGGGAGCTGTAAACAAGAGGTAGGAGCTCCCAGCGCAGGCTCTCGGATCAGAGCAGTGTGTGGGGCCCCTGCGAGGAGGCTGGGAGGGCTCAGTCAATGGGGTGGAGATGGGGAGGGAATTGGGTTCAGTTTCCTTCTCCCCACAAACAGCAGCAGCCTTTTCTGGGCTCTGCTGTCTCCTCAGGCCAAGGAACAGGGCTCTGCACCACTTACAAAGCTCAGCACCTCAGAGCAGCTCTGCTCTCCCTGCTTGCCTGTTCATCCCTTGTGAGGACGCAAACCTTTCAGTCTCCTCCAGGAGAGAAGAGCTCCTTTATTCACTCTCCTGGCCCACCAGAACTGGATGGACATCCAGACCCAGTGTGGTACCGACTGACCATGGCCAGGTGGACTTTGCTCCCACTGTACTTCCAGAGAAGTTGTTACTACTAAAGCCACTCTGGTAAGTGGTGCTTCAATCCAGAGGCCACGGACAGAGTGAATTTTCAGATTAAATGCTAAAGGTTGAAGGAGAGCAGCACATTGGAGCATCCTGCTCTTCTTCTGCCTGGTTTCTGCCCGTTGACTGCTCAGTAACTTCTGTTCTCCACTCAGCACTGCAGCAGCGGGTGCCAGGAGCCAAACATCTCCATTAGTGACTTGCAGGCGGGAGGTTATCCCAGTCTCCCGAAACCGAAGGAAAACCACAGCTGTCTGCCCTCAGCCTAGGGTGTGTCAAGGAACCTGTCCACAAGGGAAGTGTTTCTGGTTATGAATTACATGCTACAACATCCCCGTGACTCTCTTAGGGATGCACTCCGAGGTGCTCCGGGGGAAGCCTGTTCTAGGAGCTAAATTCCCCCTGTGGGATGGAAGAAATATTAGAGGAATTGCCAGAGAAGGGAGGGGAAGAAGCCACTTTCTGATGTACTTCAAAGCCAAATAATCTGGTTCCTTCTGTCTGACATCCATAGGGGATAATCTTTTGCAACTTCAAAACACTTAAACTGATTTGCAGCACAGAAATCATTTTAGATGTTGCTCCTTTTACTTGTCCTCCCTAATCCAGTTACCCCTCAAAATACAGCTGTAGGAGAGGGATCCTGTTTCACTTGCACATGGGAGACCCTCTTTGCTTGAGACAAACCAACAGGAACATATCCCAGATCTATCCTACAGTTTGGGATAGTACCTAAGCAGGGGCCTGTTCCTTGTCAGTGAGGGAAATACTGTCATTCCCATTTTGCAGACGGGAAACTGAGAAAGAACGGGTTGAATAGCTAATCCGAGGGCACAGGAAAATCCATAATCAGGCTGAAAAGTGAACCAAGTTCTCCTGACTTCATCCAGTTGTTGGGCAGATTCTTTTTTCTCTCAGGAGATTCAGTAAAGCTCCCAACAAATCTAGCATGAACAGCCCAGAGCCGACACTGTCCCTGGGAGCTCCCCCTCCAATGGGAGAATGTAGATGGAAAATAAATATCAGATACATTTAATTCATTATTTAATAATCTATTGTGGTTTTTGCTGGAATGGCTGGCTGAGGTGTACAACCTTGACCAACCACTGCCCTGACAGAGCTCCAGCATCTCTCTGTCAGAGAAACCCCTCCTTCCCACAGACAGGGAGACATTTCAGAACTGTTATTCTGTAGAGTTCAACTGACACTCCAGAAGACGACTTTGCTTTTAAAGAGATTAAGTTGATTCCTTCCCATAAATTCAGTACCTACCCCAACTATGCCTCATTGAGAAAACTTATTCTGACAAGAGTCATGAATTATAACCAGGATAAAGTGTTTCATTAAAATACAGATAAGGGAACTTAGGAAGCAAGGGTTTTGTATGGGTAAAACCAATTTTGCTGCAAAAGCAAATCCGCAGCCATTTTTCAGGTCACTAAGTTGAAGTCTGGGTGTTATAAATCCATCATCAATGTTTTCTTACAGCTATAGTAGCTGACACATCTGAATCCCTGGGAGCTAAAAGCATGCCAGGAGGAATGAGCACCATCAAAGCACATCAGAAGGAGACGTACAGCCGTGGCTGTAATGTACCTGACTGCTGACAGGACAATATTGGCTTCCCTTCCCCGAGAGTGCCCCTGCGTAAAAACGAGTTCATCATCAACCACTGCCTGTCCATGAAGGAATTGATTTAAGGGTATCAATTAAAAATTAGCCTCAGTATCACTAGAGGGATGGGGTTAAGCTTAATTAATGCAAAAAGCTTAACAGCATTCTTTTTGAGGTTCAGTTGAGTACCCCTGGTGATGGTGCATGTGCAGCACTCCCCACTTCCCGGGGGGTGTAAATGACTCCCTCCTGCACTGATCCACTGAAGTAGTTGTAAAATCTTGATTATATCCATGTCAGACGGGTTCAGTTCAGAATAGAACTGCCCAGAAAATTATCCCTCCCTCCCCCACAAAACATTACCATTTCATTAAAAAAGCATGTTAATAATTAAGCAAACAATTGTGGATAAAATCATCTCCAAGTTTTTGTTTTTCTGGTGAAAAATGCGTGTGAAAAAAGAGCTTCTTCCTCACAGTGTTCAAAGGTCATGTTTATGTCTAGATTCAAGTAAACAACAAATTTGTCAGTAACATTTTGATCAAGACCATTATTTGCCCTAGGTGATAATCCAAGTTAATTCACAAGCAAAACGGGGTTATAACTTTAATCTGTGAAGGAAGAAAGTCCCAGGGATTGCTGCTGTGCCATCTTTAAGAGTTGGGCACTTCTGCAAAAATCCATGTCAGGGACAAGAGTTTCAAATTTGTCTTGTCAGCTGAAATACCCTAAAATGGAGGTACCAAGGTTTTGAAACTCGAGGGTTTGTCTCACGCCCCCACGGTGCCGAGTGATTTTGTCCCTTTGTGCTCTGTCCCATCCACAGTGTGTGACTCAGGGCAGGGAAGGGGAGAGCTCGGGGTCAGCTGTGGGCCACAACAATGATCCATCAGGATAACTCACTGCCCAAACCAGAGATGCTCCCAGGAAAAAGCACAGCAAAGCTGGACGTGAGGAGAATCTGGAATTTCAGGTATCTCTTACCTCTGTCCCGAAGAACCCCTTCTCATTTTTTTCCAGAATTTTGTGACACTGGCATGTAAATAATGAAGTCAGAAGAAGTTGTCTCAGTGACTTCTGTAAAAGACTCAAACTCAGTATTTTTCTTTTTTTATTTTATCTCATCTGGACAGAACTGTAGCATCTCAGTGCTTCAAAATCTAAATTTTGCAATATGCTTTTGGAAGCCTTTATATTTTAGAAGCCTATGTGTAATATATTCTATTATGAGGACATTCCGCCACTCTAAATGCATTCATATTTTAGGTATGCAATACTACCACAGTTTCAAAAATAAACATCTGAAGAAAACTCTGGGGTTTTAAAAATAAGACATTTGTAGCTTAATGTTGTTTGAAGAAATCTGGAAGGGTATTAATCATTTCAGTTACTCACTGATTTCAATACAAATGTACTGAGAGATGAATACACATCTACTGGTCATGTTAACCTGCCTTCACCAAAAAATAACATTTCATGTGATACAATGAAATGCTACAAATATGAATCATTACCTTCTAAATCTAAGCTAAGACCTTTAAAAACTGAAATTATGGGTGATTTTTAAAGTAATTTTTTTCATATTTGTGGAATAATTTTGCCTCTATTTTTAATGCTTGGTTTATCTACTTAGAAATCTCTATTTAGAAAATCTATTAGATTAGAAATAGAAATATCTATTTAGAAATCTCTTTCTGCAGCCATTCAAAATAATACTGAAAAATCAGTGCCTGGTTACTCAGTTCTTCACGACCTGGGAGCTCCAAGGCCTGTGCAGTGTCAGGGACTCTCACAGCAGGAAGCAGGAGGATAAATCTGCGGTGCTTTTGCTCAGGACCCTGGAACTGAACTCCTCTCAGAGGCAGAGGATGAGGCATGGGGCTGAGTTCCTCACTTCTACCCACATCAGGAGCACCAGGAGGGATGAAAAGGCATCTCCAGGCTTTCAATATTCGTTGCTGCATCAGTTTGAAGAGATGCTTTTAGGGGGAATAGGAAGCACCAATGTGCTTTGTAGCCACAGCTCCTATTCCTCCTGTTCCACCCAATGCCATTATTTGGAGATCAGCTTGTGCAATTCTCTATTTATTACTGGTTCGGTTTTCCTTTTGTTGCAAGCATGAAGCTGACAGCTGAACACGTGTACCTACGTTATGAAATCCTGCTTAACAAGGAAGAGCTAATTAAGCTGTTACACTGTTGGCCCATGCCCTGAGCCAACGCCCCACGACTGCGCTGCCCTGGGAGGGACAGGGATGTGACACAGCACTGTGAGACTCAGGGACTCGGGATGTGCCAAGAGACACAAGTGCCTTTCCAGCCATGCATTGCAAGAGTCCTCCTGGCATGGCCAGAGCCACCACCACCTCCTCTCTCCCCAAAATCAGTGTGCAGGGAGCACAGAAACTTCTCACACAGCTTTTATAATAAAGCGACCCTGAGGGCACAGTGACGGAAATTCTGTGTGAAACTGCTTGGTCACAGATGACCCCTTGGAATTCTTGGTCTCAGAGTTTAGGGTTTGGTACCCCAAAGGTGAAGTCGGTCTCCTCCATGGCCTGGCTGGGATGAGCACAATCAGCAGGGCTGAGTGGTGCCTTTTGCTTGCACATTCCCACCACTTCCCAGAAAGGTGTCTCAGCTGAAGGGCTCAGAACCCACCGCGTTATTCCAAGAGGATTACATTATTCCCGATGTAGGAGGAATAGAAAACATTCTGTATTGTGAAACGAGCACAGTGTAGCCTTTTTGCACAACAAAAGCCTCCAGCCACAACACCAGCAAGAATTAAAACCACACTTCCAAGATGTCCAGCTACAGTACATATTTTATCATTATTCTGCAGACATATGTTTTGTGTGACTTGGTTCATTTATTTCCTTTTTGTTTTCAAAAGCTAACACATGGCCCTGAACAAAAATTGCACTTAATTTTTTATTTGTTCAACTCAGTTAAAATCACAGCACTTGCTTTGTAGAGTTTTACATAACAATGTGCTGCTTTGTATGACTTTTATGTAATTTAATTTCAGTAAACTAGCCTGAAATAATTTAGACAGTCTACAGAGAGTTTGTGTATTCAGTGTTAGGGACTTGCATTTTACACATTTATTCATGTCAGACTTAAAATTCAATTTGAGTGTGGGAGTTAGCAGCTTCCCTGTCCCTACATAGAGATAAAATCCACAACAGGTGACAGGATAAATTCTTCCATCCTATCCAGGACTACAAGGGAGGGCTGCTAAACTCTGGTGCTCATCTCTTCAAATGGAGGACCACTGGGGAAAAAAAAAAAAAAGATTATTCAGGAAAGTCATTTTACAAGTTTAAAGAGCTGGGAACCGTCTTGGAAGGCTGGGATTGCCTGATAGTGGTGGTTGCCTGATGGACAGACTGGATGAAGGAGATAGTTGATAAATGAGATGATGACAGTCCCTTACTGATCTGTCTGGAAAAAGAACAACAAGATGTCAGCAGGAGTAAGACAGACTGTATAAATCAGGGGAGAAACCATGAGCTGGAGGAACCCTGGACATCTCAAAGCTGCTGACCAAGATGTACAATACACTGTGGAGCAGTCAGGAAATCAGTGCAGGGTTCCTCAGTTATTGTTTTGTTCAGGTCTGTTGTTAATAGTTCTGGACAGACCTAAAGGATCCCTTTGGAAGAGCTGCCCTCCTGCTGAACAAGGCTGGACTGCTGGGACTGTGGCTGAACAGGGGGAAATGAAGGGATTAACAGATTCTGAGGGTGAGAGCCTGGTTTTGTGGAAGGGGAGCACGCGTGGCTGGTGTTCCTGAAAGCCAGGGAACATATCAGTGTGACCACAAGTGAGGGGAGTCCGAGAGGGCGATGCCCCTGAGCAGTGGGGACAAACACATTGGTCAGGCTGGGGTGGCACTAAGGGAGCTTTCCTGGCTCTGCTGCAGCAGGGAGCCAGAAATGAGACAGAAGTGACTCACAAAGGGTGAAAACATTCAGCACAGGCACCCAAGGTGTCAGGAGGAGAACCCCACGGTGGGTCTGACCGCAGCAGGACGTGCCCACACGGCATTAAGCAGTCGGTGCCAGATCCCTTTTGAAAACAGCAGCTGATTCTTTCTGAAATTGCTTCCCCAGAACTGTTTCTTCCGAGGAAGCCCCTGGACATCAAACGAGCCGTCAGACTTGTATCACTCGAGTCTGCATTTCTTGCCCTTCGTCTGCTTTCCTTCCTCTTTTTGTGCCTCTTCTGCTTTCGTAGGGACGGCGTGTGGAGCAGCGGGGCTCTGACATCAGAGCTGGGGGCGGTTGCGACACAGCGAAGGCTGACGAGCAGAGGAGGAGGAAGGAGGGCAGGAGAGGAGGAGGAAGGGAGGGAGAAGGAAGGGCAGCAGAGGAGGAAGGAGGGCAGGAGAGGAGGAGGAACGAGGGCATCAGAGGAGGAGGAAGGGCAGGAGAGGAGGAGGAGGAAGGGCAACAGAGGAGGAGGATGAAGGACAGCAGAGGAGGAAGGAGGGCACCAGAGGAGGAGGAAGGGCAGAAGAGGAGGAGGATGAAGGACACCAGAGGAGGAGGAAGGAGGGCAGCAGAGGAGGAGGATGAAGGACAGCAGAGGAGGAAGGAGGGCACCAGAGGAGGAGGAAGGGCAGAAAAGGAGGAGGATGAAGGACAGCAGAGGAGGAGGAAGGAGGGCACCAGAGGAGGAGGAAGGGCAGAAAAGGAGAAGGATGAAGGGCAGCAGAGGAGGATGAAGGACAGCAGAGGAGGAGGAAGGAGGGCAGCAGCAGACGTGAGCAGCTGTCACGTCCCTGCACCGCTGTCAGCTGGGGCTGCGCACTGCGCTCCCCATCCCGACACAGCTCCCACCAAGGACCGGGCTCCCTCCTTCCTTCGGCTGGGGCGACGCTGCACTTCCAAAGGCTCCAAAGAGCTCCTCACGCATGTTTTAAATTACAGATAATTCATTTTGATTTGCCTTTTCCTTGGATCCGCAGACGAAATCCAAGGCAGGTTTCCCTGGGAGATACACATCAAGCTGTGCCTGCAGCTCTGGAGTGTTGCAACACAGCTCGTAGCAACCGGGGAGAAATCAGTTCTCCTTTCCACGGCAAGGGGTTGAAAAACAAAACAATTCCATTGCACCTTAGGAAAACCAGCTTTAGCAGGTTGGTGAAGGCGACTTCCTCTGTAGTTTTGAGGCCTGACCAACATCAGGACCACAACTCCAGCACAGTCAAGACCAAGCCCATTGTCTAAAGAGATCATTATTACACTTGGATTCCTGTTAAGGTTTCATGGTACCAAGAGAAGGGGGGTGGGGGGAAAGTAATGAAGTTACAGGGCTTTATTGTACAAAGGCAACTGGAGACTTTTTTTAGGATGTTATCTATCAGCCTGTCTGGCAAATGTCTGCCTAGTAATAATGTATCCGTCTGCTGAAACACGCCTAAATAATGCATCATTATATCAATAATTAACAGGCACACGGGTCAACAAGTTCAAGATTGTTACAGGCAAAGGAGATGTGAAGGGAATGGCTCATTCCAGGCCCTGCCAGGCCTGACATGGCAAGCACAGCTTTGCAGGACGGCGATGGAAGCAGTGTTGGCGGCCAAATGCCAGAGCAGAATGCGCAGGGGACATGGCTTGTGTCTGCTCAGTCCCCACTTACTCACCCAAAACAGGAACCCACCAGGATGGAACTTCCCACAGAAGAGAGGAAGAGAGGCAGGGAGAGTATCCAATGCTCTTGATTTGGGAACCCAACTTCTCCAACCACATTCAACAGCCCAGAGGAAAGGTGAGCCAAGCAGCTATTGCTGATTTTAGTACAAGCTGGTGATAGCAATGGCTGAGGTCACCTACTGACCAAAAAACCTGTGCCCGAAGTAACCTGAGGTATTTTTAAATGGAAAGAGAAAAGAATCAAAGGTACCATATGAAAATGAAATCAGAATCAGAGGGATTGTCAAAATAGAAATATGGAGGAGATATTAATAATAACATCTTTTTTCCTGAGAAGAGTGCTGACAATCAGGGTATTTTGGTAGTTGTAATTCCTCACTCTCAAATCAGGAGGGTGGGCTCCCATCTGACACAGAAGCCTCCTGACATTATTTGGGATCCAGGACAAGACCGAGGTTGCTATTTGTAAAACAAACAAAGAAAGGAGGCAAACCATGATCGTGGAAACTTCATCCCCTGCAGGTTTGGTCAACTATCCACACATCACATGTTCAAGCAGGTCTATGCACCCACTCCCCACACACAATGGGACCCCCTAACAATGAAAATGTTATTAAAATCTCAAATACAATGTGGTGTGAACACAGTCTTGGTGAAGCAATGATAGTAGCTATGTTAACCTTGTTTTAATAGTAGTAACTTAAATGCATGGGGGAAAGAAGATTTTGGATAGATTGGGTTTTACCGTGGTCATTTGGTTTATGGGTTTTTTGGGTTTGGTTTCTTGTTGGGTTTTTTGTTTGGGTGGTTTTTTTTTAACACAGGTTTTGTATAAAAAACACAGCAAACATCACAGTTCCATTTTCAGAAAACCACAGCCTACTTACAACCAAGGCAGTACAGAGGGAAACTGAAAGTAGAAAGGAGAGAACAAGTTGCAAAGGCAGTTCTAGTAACAAGTCATTTTAAAAAGCAGATGACCAAAATAGAAAAATCCCAAATTAATAGTTACAGTAAATGGTGCTTTTAAAGTTGTGTGATAAGTTAGTTACTGAAGATTCTGTCAAAGGGATTTTCTTCAGAGTGAAGTCCTAGAGTATATGGAGGCTGGTTTGTCCTCTGGCCCTTTTCTAACCAACAAACACTGATTCTGCTCACTCAAGGAATTCCACCAAGCTCAGAGGAGTGACACCAGCAACAAGTGAGGACAAAACCTTCCATGGGCTGCTTACAAGCCCCATCTCTACATCTGAAATCCTATGGACGTGGCTAAACAGTGAAATATACCTCTGAGGGCATCTGCAAATGATTGCAAGATGCAAGACACTGAATAGGGAAAGGCAGTATGGCACCAAGACATAGGTGGAGCGTAAATTTTCCAAATGAAAGACATTACAGTTCTACAGAAAAGATCAGATGAGAGGACCACTGACAAGTGGTGTGGGACATCATTTCATAAAGAGCCCTAGGGATGCAGATACCTAATTCTCTTTCATTCCCTTCTCCTTTGAACATCCATGTGGGATGGTGTTAGGTTCCCTGCTTCTCTCCTAAGGATAAAACGATGAAGGCCATTTCTTTCCAACATTTAGAATTGAATTTCCAAGTTGCACTTCTGGAGTAAGAGAAATCCCCATTCACATTTCAAGAGTAATTTATCATAAAGACACATTTCCCTCAGCTTAGTTGTCCTGAAATCAGAAGGCACCTTCTATCAACACACATGGTCCTCACCATCTTCTGACGCTTGAGCTGTTGCTTCTCTGACCTCTTTTTACACCAGTTTCATTTTTATTGTGCAAAGTTCCTCTATTCTATTGTTCAAAACACTTTTCATCCGTTTAGACAAAAGAGCTGGACTTCAAGAGATCCTATGTTCCCATAGCAGAAGTTTGGCCGTCAGCAAATTCGTATGGTTCGTGTTGTATGTCCAGTTACTTGATCCCAACTCCTTTCTCACCCACATGATAGGAAGGATTATTCTTCTATTCATGCCTCACAGTCTTTTAATGGATTTGGGGCACAGCTCTTAAAAATGTATAAGAGAGACAGGCATCGCATGATTTTGCTATGGATATTTTATGAGCAAGTCTGGGTGCATGCTGTGTGCTTGAAACAAAAGACTGCACAATGTGCTACCAGGGCAGGAGCTGTGTCATTATGTCTTGCATTCAAGGCTTCTGGGAATCTTGGGCAAGAAAAACAACAACACAAAGGCATGGGAGAGACACCAGGACCGAGTAAATGGGTCAAGACAGCACCGATACAATTCGTTGTTATTAAGACCTGTAATTCAGTCATTTGTCAGAGAACAAATCCGATTTAGGAAGCAGCAGCCTGGCCCCTCCTTTTTTATTGGCTGTTATTTGGGGGTTGCATTTGTTAGTTAATTGACTTAAACTACTACCTTGAAAAGACAATACTGGTTCCTACGTGCCTCTTACTTCTGCACCTGCAGCAGCCACCGTTGAGATGTTTTGGTACCAAGAGCCACTTGAGCCATTTTTTATCACTGGAGTGATTAATTGACATCTGGAGCATAAACTTCCACTGCTACTGGCCTGACTAAAGGTGTTGGCCGACATTTTTCAGAGCATTCAACCACCAAAGAAGATATCAGTGATGTTCAGGCACTTGAGTCTTTCAGATGAGTTTTCAAAGAACGCTCTTGCAATGCTTGATCAATTCCTTGAAAAAGATGGACACAGGATGGAAGCAGGGACATGACTCACAATCCACTGCTCACCAACCTTTCCAAGTCTACTTCTCTCACCTCCATTGCAAACACAAAAAATGCTATTTGTATTTTCTTTATTCTCTTTGTATCATTTTCACTATTAGATAACTGCAGACCAGCACACTCATGTGGTGCTTTACAACTGCAGAGCTGGAGGAAACTGCCCAGCTCAGTACCAGTAACAAATACCCAAATTCTGACTGCGAGCACATGCATATAAGGGCATCTTCAGCTAAAAATGTGGGTGTTTTTCTTGCAATCTTACTCAGAAATGAACTTTTAAACAATCAGCTTTGCCAGAGATATTAGCTTCAATCTTCAGTTTCACTGCAGCTTCCTCACCAGAGAGGGCACGAAGGAATTTTTACGCATTGGCTTTTACACGTCACTGCTTTTCCTGTTGGGAAATTTGAGTCTCCTAACAATATATTCCATGGATCCACAGCAACCCCATAATAATACTTAGAACACACACTGTCTTTTGTAAATATTACCTTATTATACTAAATGTAACAACTTCAGTTTGCTATTTATGGGAATGCTCTTTCTCAAGATGCTTCATAGTGGAGAAATGTAAATACCTCTGAAGTGGTAGTTTCTATAGAGACTTATTTTCCCACTGAATTGTAGAATAAACAGCCCAATTTCCTACAAATCTGGAGCGTCTCTCCAAAGTGGCAGATAATGATACTTTACCACTTTGTAGCCATTTATGTCTTTGAAGCTTGCTGTAAATATGAACCACTTATGCCTTTGGGAGTATCCTTAGGTAGTATCATTAGCCTCGCCAAGAAAGGGAGGTAAAAGAGCAGGTAAAAGGTTTTACACAGAACAGGGTGGCACTGCTCAGCAGCTTGATGTGCATCACACTTTTATTGCTGGCTCTGTGACAGTTCACCTTATCCCAGCCTCAGAAAGCACCGGTTTCACTCCCAGCAAGAACAGGTCTCTCAGCAGTAGCTCTGGAGTGAGGGGCGAACATGACCCCAAAACTGGCAGTAGGATTTTCTGGACGCTCAGTCAGTTTTGCCCAATGGATGTGTAAGGAGTTAGTGAGTTCATCTCAGGTTTGGCAGTGCTGCTGCATGGAACAGCCCTGATCTGGGGCCGGTTTGTCTACAAGACTTTCAGCTTTCAAGCAAACCAACACCGGGAATCCATTCTTCCTGGAGCTGACACAGCCTGAAGAAGCTTCCATGAGGGCAGCCATGAGGAATTAATTTCTGTCCTCCCCTCAGCCCCTTAGGGAACACTGTGCCCATCATGGAAGTTGAGGAAAGAAGCTGAAACTTCCTTGGGCTGAACGACCGCTCCTGATTTTTTATTGCGCTTTTTTACACGGAACAAACACAACACTTAAAACACAGTGAGAGCCCAAAGGCCCACTTGCCCATGTGTGCCCCCTGACCCTTCCCCCTGCACTGGGGCTGTTCCTGCTCCCTAGGCTGCTGTGGGAAGGTGCCTGGGCACCATCATTCATCCCCCGAGGTGTTCAGCTGCCAGCTCTCCCTGTGGCTGATGGTGCTGCACATCCCCGTCCCCGCCGCCCCAGCCCCGCGCAGATGCCGCACGTTAGTGCCGAGATCAGTGTGGGAGTCGTCCCTCCTCCACACACCAGATGGTTCTGCGTTTGTTTTTAGTGCTTACCTATCTGCTCCTCGACTCCTGAGAGTCATGTGAAGCTGGGAAGGGAAAAAAGAAAAGACTTCTCCAGCAGCTAGCAGAAAAAAAATAATTATCAAGAAGTTTCCTTTTCACATGTTATCTCAAAACGCAGAGAGTGTACTCAAGAAGCATTCAGAACTTTCTCAGAAAGGAGGGAAATCAAAAGAGTGGGGCAGATGTGGAAAGTTCCTCAGAATCCAAACAGTGTGGACAGTTCAAGCAGTGCTCCCTCTGCTCCTGGGGCAGATGAGGCACCCTTCAGACCAGACTAGAGTGGATTAGATTGTCCAGCAATCAGTGCTGGACTAAATTGTCCAACACTTTGGCTGCCTTCCAGTTCCACTGCAAAATGAAGAGCAGGTATTTTCCACTTTAACCTCGTCCTTCCTAAACCAGCAGCATTTAAAAGATGGTGAATCTGCCAGATTTAGCAATGACAATCCATCTGATTTCACTCTTTCACTTTTAGGAATGCACATGTTTTGATTTTATGTAAACAAACCAGGTCGTACATTTGCACTACCTGTGCCATAAACGAACCTGTAAATAAATAAATAAATAGAAATGAATGCAAGTGAGGTATTTGATGTATGATATTTCTTCTCTGGACTTTTTCAATCCAGTACAGTCCTACTAACTGTTGTGATTTATTCTGCAAGTTGAATGAGATCCAGTTCCTGGGGGCATATAATTATGTCTAAAAATTTTTTCTCCAACTTGCTTGCACGAGGAAGCCTTAAAGTGTGACCGACCCATCTGCATTCTCAGCACTTAAAAACAGGAAGGCAAATGGGGACATCTCCAAATGAATCTGTAGAAGAACATCTGAGGAACACCTTGTAAAAGCCTGTCTCAGGTGTGTGGATGCCTGACACAGACGTGTGGTAATACTGAGAGAGGAGATAGGTCATTTTATCCCTGGAGCCTTGGGTCCTGTCAGGATTGGTGCTCCTTCCCTAGCAACCCTCACTTAGCCTGATAAGCAGGCCAGGAGCAAATCCAAAACACGGTGAGGTCAAAACTGCATCTTTTATAATCACACTGTAGTGAAGGGAAGCAATAGGAGGCAGCAGTTCAGCTCACAGCGAAGGAGACAATGGCAAAGTATAAAACCTAAAAATAGGGAGCTCTACAACGAAAACTCCCTCACCCAGCAACACAAGCAGAGCCACTCTTCCCTGATCCTTCCTTTCCTTTTGCAGATCTCTCCCACCTCCTGCTTGGGCTTCTCAGCTTTACAGTCAGAGCAACCACAGAGCACACAGAGGGTGACGTGTGCCAGGCACCGGAACCGGCTCCTGCTTCCTGCAGGGAACTGAAAGGGTGTCCAGCAGCTCCCAGAGGTGATGGCACTGCTAAAACCACTGCTGGGGCCTGCAGGGATTCAGCCAGAAGTGCAGCATTTCTTCCAGCCAGGGAGAGCAGTTTTGGAAAGACAAGGGTCACCTCAAATCATCAGGCTGGGTATCATCATGGAGAAAAACCAAGTTTTAGGGGTTTTTCCATCACTGTATTGTCCCTCATTTTCTTCCTATGGCTAGGGCTTGATGAAGATCCATTTTCCATTCCCCCACTGCCAATGTCTGGTGCTCTCACATCCTGTCCCACTTCATCCATATCCTCCCAAACTGCAGAACCCACTTCTCCCCAGAAGTGGTTTCATCTCCTCCCCCACTTCTCCCACCACCAGAAGCCCTCTTTCCTCCTATTCCCAGCGGAGAGCGCTTTGCTCCCCAGCTGATTTGAATTACTCCCTCCTTCCGTGGGCGAGGAATCATTCAGAGCAATGGCATTTCAAACTCTGCAGAGAAGGTAGGTAGACTCAATCCCGAGTGGGAGTGCATATCAAGTACAGTGGGAGTGGGTGCATCCAACCCCAAGGCCAGAAGTTCCCAAACTTTCCCGGTGTATAAACAGTGCCTAAGGGCTGGATGCTTCCTCCTGGGCATTTGTGTTGCTGGCAACTACCACAGCCAAAACCAGTGCCAAGCTGTATATATAAATATATAACATTTAATATGTAATCTTTGTCTTGTGTATCATTATTATAGCATATAATTGCATGATACCATTATCATAGATCACAGAAGATTCAGAAAGAAGTTAGAAATATTATCTAGAAGAAAAGACTGGAAAAAAATAAAGAAAAAAAAGAGTTTTCATTCCATTTTAACATCTGGGAGGACAGATTTCTTACCATCAAGTGCTTCTATTTCATCAATAGTGCCCTTTAAAGAACCACTGAATGTAACATTTTTTAACTCATGGCTTATCAGCTGCTGTCTTTTCTGCTGAAAGTGGAGTTTAATTCTTGCCTTATCCCTGCAGAAGGTGGTCTTGGCTCCTGCATCACCAACAGAGCCCCTTCTAGTTAGAGGGTGATTAGAACCAGCAGCCCAGAGTCTCACCACAGCCCATGTCTCAGTGACATTTTCATTCTGAGTCACCATTTGATTCAAGGCAAGAAATAAAATTGCCACTGATGGAAGTTCTGCATAATTCTTTATCACCTGAGCACATGAAACAGAAAAGCTACAGAATGAATTAGTCCAGAACTTGGTGTGCTTAACAAATGTTGTTTAATGACTCTGTTCAGAACACCTACATGTTTTGTTCCTGTTACTTGTACAGCTCTTACATGTGACAAAGAGACTAATTTTTTAACAGAGGAGGGAGAAGGAGAGAGAACAGCTTATGGACTCTTTTTTTACTGAGTGTAATAATAGCAATATGGGGCTCATACCATCTATGTCTCAGTGACTTCTTTTAAACATGTTTAGCCTATAATTGAAGGATAATTTTTCTTATTGCCAACTCCATCAGCTCACACTGACATCAGGAAACCCAACAGTGTTCTGGCTTACGTTTCATCACCAGTAAAGAATTTTGAAAACTGAATTTTCCTCTCTGTGCATGAGGATAATCCTTAAAATTATGGCTTTAGTTGTACCCAGCAAAGAGGCTGCAGCACACACGTGCCCCACCAGTCCCTGTTTGCACTGGTGTGTCCTGGACATGAATCACAGAATCACAGAATCCCAGAATGGTTTGGGTTGAAAAGAAGCTTAAAGTTCATCTTGTTCCAGACTCCTGCCATGGGCAGGGACACCTTCCACTATCCCAGGTTGCTCCAAGCCCTGTCCAGCCTGGCCTTGGACACTTCCAGGGATCCAGGGGCAGCCACAGCTTCTCCAACCTCTAAAAGAACCTTTGCAGACAGAAGGATGTCATGTTGCCTTTTCAGGAAAGTCACCTCTTAGACTGAAAAATCTACCTAAAACCAACAAAACTTTTGCTTTCCTTTGGTCATGCTTTTTCTGTGTCTGATCCTGTCACAGTTCAGATTCCCGTGGTGTAATTAAAGAGACCACAAGTGACAGAGAAAACAAAATATGTGCAAGTGTTACATATAAATGTATTGAGGACAAAGGTTCCTTTAAAAGCTCACTTTTGAGCAAACTAACATTGCAGTTTTTCTCACTTGGATTTCAGACAGAGGCTAACAAAATTTACAGTAACAAACCCTTTACTTCTCGCTCCATTCAGGGAATGACTCAGCACTGCAAGGAAAAGCAGCCTAAATGTTGTGAAGTTTTGACAAACCAGCCGAGGAATGAGCAAGCAGGAGTCCAACGTGGAAGGAGTCACAGAGTTTGCATCTGAGGAAAACTTTGCTGATTACATTTTGGAGGTGGTTTGTCACAGGACGGCCTCGCTGCGAAGTGAAATCCCATGTGTGTCCTGAATCCAGTGCCAAAGAATTCCCTTCTGGGTATAAAACTGGTCAGAGAATTCCAGGAAGCCCTTCCTTACAGAGGAAGCTAATTCAAAGTCCCCAAATGCATACCAAAAAAATAACTTTCCTTCCACGTTTCTCAATCTCAGGCACCTCTTTCTGGCTTCTCGGCGCCTCCACCACTATTTTCAGAGTTCTCATCTTTCCCCATCTCCACGAGACAGCTGGTCCCGAGGAACTCACTGGCCCAGCCTCCACTTGTCTCCAGCTTGGGATGACTTGTGCTGCTCCCAGATAAGTTTCTTGAGAGCAGCCCTTCGATAACCTGCGCATTGAGATAACCCCGGGTTCCCTTCCTGCAGACCTGTCGGTTTGTCCGGCTGCTGGAGGAGACACTGTGAGACCAGGAACAGAAGGGTCAGATGGGGGGTATCAGAGATAAGGAAGGTGCCAGGATCTGGGGGAGGGTGGGGGAAAGGGAAGAGGTTATGCAGGACCAGAGGTTGGAGCTGACCACTGTGGAAGATGCTCTGGGGGGAACTTGCAGTGTGGCTGCAAACCCCTGTGACAGCACAGCTGGGAAATCTCAGTGCGAATGCCTTCAGTGTCTACATTTCACATACAAAAAGAGCATAAATATTTTTCTTCCTCTGGCTAATTCTTATGCAAATAGAGGGAAGTTACAAGTTACAAGAAGCTGCTGCTCCCCGCTCCAGGTTCACATCAAGTCTCTGCTTCACAGACATCAAAACATGAGCACATCACGTCTGGGAAGAAACGCTTCATTCCAGATCCAGGCTGGATCCCAGACAAAAGCTGGCATAACCTCAAATCTCCAGCAGAAGCCATCAGGGGACACTAAGACTGATCTCTTCCTGTGCCTATTGCAACACATCTGCTTGGGCTGGGATTCCAGGCCATCCCCTTTCTGACAAACGTCAGCAAGCAGCGTGTGCTCCTGAAGGCTTTTACATCTGCGTCCGACTCACGCTCACTCCAGAGGTTCCTGTTTCATATCCTGTTCTGATGGCTCTCTGTGTATCATGTACTTTAATGTCAAGTACACACAGGGAGCACAAACAATTGTATAAAGATTATAAAGTCTGAGAATTTGTTAGGGTTTATAAACCGGGTTGGTGTTAAAACCACACTCCGACTACACAAATGCACACGGACACTCTGCACCTTGTATTGCAGAGGAAAGTTAAGGCACAAAAATAAGAAATTTGCTTCCCAGCAACCTTCTAATGTGCACCTTCAGAGACCTCCTAATTTTCAGAATCCTTACCAATGTCACAAGCTGGCTGCTGGAGCCAGCAGCTCTTCCCCATCCCAGTAAAGTGCATTGGTGTAAGTCCTTCAGAGGCAGTGACCTCTGTGAGATGGGAACAGGGAGCAGCAATAGATGCAAATGTTGGCTTCAATGAACTTGAAGGAAAACATTTCTTCCAAATAGTTAAAGTGTGTTCCAGAACTTGGAAAATCTTGTGTTTCTTACCTATGGGAAAGAAATGTTTTGATTTTTAATAAACAGACCTTTTTGCATCCGAGGCCTGCATGGGCACTGCTCTGACAGGGAACACAGCCCTTTCTGCCATCAGAGAGCTCCTGTGCTGCCTGTTCCTGCTATTCCAGACAGCAGAGATGGGATTCCAGGCTGCTGTGGGGCGTCCTCAGCTCACACCCACAGAGACTCAACACGCAGTTCTCTGCCGACATGACTTTTCCTACATCTACCCCTGTGCTGGGCACTAATCCAGGGAAGTTAAAAACCCTCCCCCACGACACCCACTCAGCACTACAGTATCTGTTTCCCAATCCTGCTGATAAGTGTGCCTGTTATTCTGTTCTAATCTTGTCCCAAACACACCAGCATGCCCTGAAATGAAACAGCAAAGGAGAACTCAAGCTGAGCATTTACCTGCAAGCAATTTTCCAATAGAAAGCAGAAAAATCTGTCCCAGTCCAAACCCGACAGAGCACCACAGCTCCTGTCAGTGCTCCTCAATAGCAGTGACCAGGATATTCATTGAGTGCTCCACTCAGCAGTCAGACATGAATTATTTCAAGCAATAAAACACCAAGGGCAGGTTGTTTGGTTCTGCTTTTCATTCTGCAGGTTACAAATGTTGTGACAAATTTATCTGACTTGCAATCAGTAAATAAACAAGTCCTAAGACACTTGATGAAGGAACTGTACTTCCCTGATGGAAATACTTTCCCATGTCATATCCAAAGGGAATGTAAGCGTTCAGTGAGTAATACACCAGTCCTACTCCCATAGCCTACTCAGTTCGACTCAGATTACCTACATCATCCCCTGAGCAAGAACTCCAACACAGTTACTGCTGCTTTTCAGTAAAATCTGAGAACAGACCAGACTCTCTGAGTTACCTGGTTAATGCTGTCACTCACTGTGCTCCAGATGTGCTCCTGTGAGCAATGCTTACACCTCCTGTCAGCTCTAAAGGTGTAAGAGTAGAGAACACCCATTTAAAAGACTCATTACAAATCCCCATTTCAAGTTCATCTTCATTGACAAACAGCATTTTGGGCTTTAGGATTCACATGCATTCCCCCTCTGAGACAACACGAAGAGCTTCTTTCTTCCAACTCCCAATATCTGATGTGCCCTAAAAAAATCTTCTGAATTGTTTCAATACCAACATAAGGATGGATTCTTCAGACTGAGGACGAGAAAGAGAGGGCTGTATACCACATGAGAAAAAGGATTCCTCCTGCATCACTGGTTCTCCTTAGAGACTTCGGGGAGGTTGTTTTGTGTACAAACTGCACTGTGGGAGCATGAAACCCCTCTCAGTTCACTGCAGGCACAGCAGATCCAAACAGACCATGGAGATGGTTATTTGTATATATTTATAGCACCTCACAACTCAGAACAGGTTGAAGACTGAACATGCAAATAAATGCATCCGAGGAATCAAAGAATACAGTTTTCTCAGTCACCAAAACTGCTCTGCAATTTTTGATCTTCATTTACATCTGCCTTTCTGTCTCCTAAAAGTGCTTGTATATATTTAACTGTTTCTAATGTACTATAAACAGCTAGTCCTAGTGAAGAGTTTGCACTCCCCTGAACGTGACCTGAAGGCTTCACATTTACTCAGACAGAAATCACATACTTTATTAAAGATAAATTATGTGCTTACAGATTCAGATACAATTAATATAATGTGTCCTCATTCTCCAAGGAGGGGAAAAAAGATAGTGATTATCACTGTGAAGTATCAGCCATGGATTAGACAGAGGAAGAAAGAAAAGGATTAAAATGTGGATTGTGGCTCTTGGTTAGATATGCATCTTTAGTGGAGCAAATTTCACCTAATAAGTCATTTTTCCTGCATCCACCAACCACTAATCTCTGGTAACTGTGTTCCAGGTTAAGGGTTCGAGTGGAAATCCATGGAAAACGCAGGCAGGGTGCAGATCCTGGATACCTGTATTTGTGATGCTGTTGACACAGCAGCGGCTCGGGGTGCTCCTGCTGCAGCCACGGTTCCTGTTTCTATAAACATGCTCTGTTTGAGAAGGGGCTGCTCTGGGCACACGTGTGCACTTTATGGCCACTCCTGTGCCAACAAAAATCAGCCCCAAATGCCATCTCAGTGACATAATGTAAGGCTCATGCTGAAGGAGTCCACATCCATGAGCGGGTTCCAAAGTAATTAATTTGAGGAGTCCACTTACATTTCAATCTCCCAGCCAGACAGGCTGCCCCGTGGTTCCCTTGGCTTTTTTGCCTCAGACTCCCCAAATTTCACTCTTCCATTTCCTTCACTTCCTCACTTTTCAGGGTCAGAGTTTAACACCGCAAAGGGAAATGAAACAGAGAAAAACAAAACAAAACAAGCTGTGAAGCAGATTAAAGCCATATTTGACATCCAGAGGTACATGGTTCCTTTTTCAGCAGCAGGTATGAAGTAGAAATAATTTTGTGCCCACAACTCACAGTGTAAGCTTGTGTTTTGAAAAAAAATTAGGTTTTCTGAATGCATCTTTGCTCCAAAAAAATGTCATGGCTTTTAAAATCTATTCTATTTAATGGTCAAGTCAGCTGAATTCTTAATTGCTATATTTTTATTGCTTGGAAATGGTCAGGGAAGTAGAGACAAACCCTCTCACACTTCCCTCCACCCTTGGTGCTCTAAATGCAGCATCTCTGAGGGGAAGGTGCTTGCAGAGCAAGCCACAGAAACGTGTGCTTCTGCTTCTTAGAGAGGATGGATCTGCCAAGGGCCTTCTCCTGAGCAGCAGCAAGAGAATTGCCATCAGCCATGGCTCCTGCAGAGCTCCTGCTCTGACTGCACTGCTCAGCAACATCCGTCTGCTCAGAGAAACTCGCTCGCTGAGGACAGAGTTCAATTCCTTTCCCAGGAGAATCAGAAGATTAACTCCTACTGCCTTCTGTGGAGGCTGGATCAAATGTAAATGGGGAGACATGCAGTTAGTCATGGGATGAAATGGCCCGTGGGATTCCAGGGGAGAGATGCTTTACAGGAGGTAATTAGGTTCTGCTTACCCAATCTGTGCACACTGCCCTGAGTCAGTGGGCACGGGGCCATTTCGTGGCATCAGCCCTAAGCCAAGGATGCCGTGTTTCCCCAGCAGAGAAAGCTGGAACTGTTTCACACAGCCAACACAAAAGTTCTTAGCTTGGTCCCACATTTCCTCCTATCAGTCCTTCACAGCTCGTGAGGAGGTCACAGGGATTACAGCCCGTTCTTGCAGATCCAAATCAACTCTGAAAGTGCAGCATTCCCACATTTGTTTGTGCAATACCAGGGCAGAACCTGTTCCTTTCAGACAACCTGATTAAATCTTCATGCTTTCTGAAGAAGAGGGTAGTGATGATGTGGGCATTTCCAAGGAGATGTCCACTGGTTCGTTTTAACCATTTCAACCTCACTTTCAGAAGGGATTTCAGCTTTGTTTCTGGCTTAGTCTGATGAGTGTGTAGCCCATGCCAGGGCAGACTCAATATTTAAAGCACAGATTTCCAGGACCTTCTGTAGAGGTCATCATTCCAGCATGATCAATATAGAATGGAGGAATGAGAAGCCAGTAAGAGAAGTCAGACTTCATGGACCAGGTGAGAAAGGCTCAGAAAAAGAGAATAAAACCCATCAGCAGAGCATGAGGGGGCACAGCAGGGACTAACCTTTCCTGGTGAATAAATATTTAAACTTCTACTAAACTACTAACCAGGCAGAACTGAAAGACCCTCACTTCCAAGTGGATTATTGCAGTTCTTCTTTCTCATTTGGGACCCAGAAAATCAAATTTCAAAAACCATTGCCATGGTTTTGAAAATCAAATATAATTTGCTGAACACCAGTGGCTTTTTCTACAGCAGCTTAAATAAACGTGCAACACTTAGCCCTGATTATGGAGATCTGAGGGAGGAACAAGATTTTTCTTTTTTACACTTGGAGTTCTTTCTCTGTACTTGCCTTATGTCTGAAGAGATTTAAACAGAGGGGGGAAATGTGGTTAAGGGAGTTATTCAACAGAATTAAAAAGTGCATGTGTACATGCACAGAAACAAAGAAACCATGCAGAGAGTTGAGTTTCTTATAAGAATCTCCTTTATTTCACAGGACAAAATGTGATGATTGCATGATTTTAATGTTTATGTAAGGATAAATGAGCAGG
The DNA here is from genome assembly GCA_013397795.1 of Orthonyx spaldingii. Taxonomy (NCBI): domain Eukaryota; kingdom Metazoa; phylum Chordata; class Aves; order Passeriformes; family Orthonychidae; genus Orthonyx; species Orthonyx spaldingii. The sequence continues at coordinate 613,717 of VZTJ01000758.1, forward strand.
TACAATAACTGAACAGAGCCATTAATCAGGACTAAACTTCCCAGGTACAACTTAACTTAATTCCTGGTTGTATTGGACCCTCTTGCTCATGTTCAGAGTTTTAAAGGGTGGTTCTGGAGCTCAGAGGTGAAACAAAAGTAACTTTTCAACACATCATCCTAAAGTCAGGACTGAATTCTTCCTCTGCCACAAGGCAAATGGATGATTCTTCCAACCTGGAGATGGAAGAGCCCTGAAAGAGAACACACTGCAGGGATCAGCCCCAGTTCACACAGGAACAAGCGAGATGAGAGTGGAGGGGATAAAATTAATGTGCAAGTAGGAAGGAAACACAGCACAGACTGGAGGTTCGTCTAGATTTTTTGAGTTTCTAGGAAAATAAATGTCTTCCATCACATCCTGCCTCCTGCTTTTGCGATCATTTTGCAACTTGCAAATGTTTATCAGCCAAAAAGAGAACAACAGGGCAGTTTGCACGTGGTGGTATAACCTGCTAAACTGATTGCATGGTACCCTGTGCCACATCAGGGATCTCTCTGGTCCTTCTCGTGTCTGTGGTTGCAACCACGCACAAAAATGCAACAAAAAAGTCAAAGGAAGCTTGCAATAGGCAGCTATGGGCAAATCTGCCCACAAAAAGTTCCTTTCTTCTCCCTAAAAGTCAATGCCTTATTTGCACTCTGAAGTAATTCCTGTGCCTTACACAACTCTTAATTATTTTCAGTCCTTGCTGTAGTCACTGTAAGTGTCCTCATAAACTGGAGAAATGCACCTTTTGGAGGGTTCTCTTCTTCCCGGTGATTTTGTGGCAATTAATTTGTTTTAAGATCCAGAGAGCTTCCAAGATGCCTTGGAACATATCCTGTCAACAGCATATCCTGTCCTCACCACAAAGCTCCTGAGACTTGTGTGTGAAGTCCAGACTCCAAGAATGCAGACAGGTGCCCAAAGGAGGGGGCAAAAATGCCAGGATTTCCCATGCTGTGGTAAAGCTCAGCACAGCTCCCTGCCCACCAGCTCCTGCCACACATTTGGGAAGAGGAGGTTCGAATCCAGCCAGTTACCCTTCCTTACCCTGCTCCAGGGAGCGGACATCCATCCTGGGAGATGTGCTTTAGATGCCCCTGGAATGGGATTCTGGCTGCAGGGAAGTCCTTCAAGGAAGAGTGAGGGATGGAGGAAGTGGGAACAGAACAACTGCAGGGATGCTCCCTGCCTCTGCTGCTCCCAGAAGTTGTGCTCTTGGGCAGAAGGGGCAAGGAACTGGTGGTTTTAAGTCAGGAGAAGAGGTGGAACAAATCTTAAGAGTATGTGGGAGGACCTGGGAAATAAAACCAGAGAATTGCTGCAGAGAACCAGAGATGCTTTGGCCAGCAAGGGATCTTGCAATAAACCAGGAATGAAATCACGGCTTGAGCAACAGCTTTGTGCCACCAATAGAATCCTGTGGGGAGTAGACGAGGAAAGGGTGGGCTCAGCCTGGAGTTTTCACACCTGGGAGCACAGGCAGGGAGCCCAGCTAAAGAGCTGAGGGGGAATGATTTATGAGGACAGAGCTAAATGGTTAAACAACAAGTAAGGGCAGACATAACAGTCTACAAATACCCACAGGAGTAAATGTCAAGGAGTGTGAGGAATTTTTGGAACAGCAAGATAAATTTCCCAGGACTAAGGTGCAGTGGCTTGTGACACACTTGCCCAAACAGCTGAAGTTCTGTTGGTTGTGACTGGTTTGGGCAAAGGATGAGCAAAGGAAAGGTAAAGAACAAACCTGTGTTGTAAACAGGTGAAAGGGATTATCCAACTCTGTCCCTGGTGAGCTCCAGGTCTCCATCACCAGAGAAGCCACTGGCAATGTTCAGCAAGGTACCGGAGTTGGAGACAGGATTTTGGAGCCCTCCTGCAGCTGCTTTTCCCCTCAGGATTTTTGTGGGAGCAGCAATTACAAACGTGATTTAATTGAGGCAGTTTCAGGTTGGTGGCACAGATGAAGAAGTCACACAGCTGCTATTGCACAACATCACTCAGAGCTAGAAGGACTGTCCACCACAGCAGGGGCACTACAATTAACGTCCAATTTGCCCTGGATAAAGGATGAGTGTTAAAACTGTGCCTCATCTCATGCCCATTTCAGCCCCTGAAAGAGCTCTTAACTAGACTTGAAGTTTGTTCTGTGCTGAGCACCTGCCTGAGGGGTGAGATCCAGCCCAAGGCCACGTTCCAGGGAGGGAAAGATTTCAGCAGGAGGCCTGGGGGATGTGCCTGATGCTCCACATGAGGGACAAGAGCTGCTTGGGCTACACGGAGCAGGAATGCAAGGGAAAGGGAAGGAATGCAAAGCAAAAATGGAACAATCAAAAAGGACCTTTGAGTTTTGGTTCACAGCGTGGCAGGGTCAGGAAAAGAGCCAGCAAGGTAGAAAGGGAGAATGGGATTGGCTCTGAATCCCTCAGATTGCAAAATTATTGCCTCATTAAAGGAAATAAATAAAGGTAAAGGGGAGAAAAGAGTTCATACACAGTCCTGAACTGTGGTAAAGGGGAGAGGAAAGGGATGAAACAAACCAAAGGCACAGCCACAGGAAACAAATGTAGCCCTAAGATACCCTCTGTCTGCCTCCTTTCTGACACATGTCCCATTCCCAGTCCCTGGGGATTGGTTTGTGCACTCAGGAGGATAAAGCAGTTTCCTTACTTCTTCCTGCCCTGACTGAGCCACTGGATCACCAACACGGAGTGTTGCTTAACTCAGGGCAGGAACCTACTTCTCACTTAGTCCTGAAAAACAATCCCAACGCTGGAGTTCGGTAAAGAGGAGCCACACAACTCCCATGGTGAGGAGAGGACTGAGAGAAACCCAGGGAAGCTGCAGGGGATTTACTTTGGCTGAGCATCTTTAGGTGGTCAGGGAACGGCTGTAAGGTTTCAGTAAAACCACAGAATGAAACTCTTTGCTAAATTGTCCCAAAGAGAAAAATACATATTTCAGAACTATCTAACAACAAACTGCACTTTATCTCCCATTTTAAGGCTTGGAAAGAGCTGTCCATCCTAGGGGAAATGCCACTCAATGTCATAACAACATTTCAAAGCATTTTGGAGATTTAGGTGTTGATTAATGAGACATTCAGGTTCACAAGCCAAAGAAGCTGGGGAATTCTTTTTGCCAAAGGTTTACAAGTGTAAGGCAAAAAATTACTGGGGAAGAAAGGCCTTGTAATTAAATGCTTAACTTGAGATTCAGGTTCTTCTTCTCCCCTTAATGCCCAAAACACAACAAGAGGTGCCTTCCATATCTGTAAACACTGTGTTCCTTAAAGGGACAGAATCCAGTGCTCAATTCCCAGTCCTTGGCAGGCTGTCAGGATCCTACAGTGGGAAGAGCTGCCTGACTACCCAGAAGTGTCATTCCTGTGGTAAATATTTCTAAGAAAATCCAGGTAGTGGTGTGGTGTTCTCCAGAATTGTGCCAGGGAGAGATTTTGAGTCTATTGTCTTTGCTTCCTTGCTGAGGAAGAAAACTCTTTTTCACTTCCCAGACTTCTCTGGGGCTTTTACTCCTCAAGGTTTTTTAGAAAACTCTTGAGCAGGAAGTTAAAACAATTACCTGAATAGAGCCAAAAAGACTGTAAATTTTGACTCTCCCAAAGAAGTGTTTTTTCATGTACAACAGCTTCCAGTGCAGGAGACACCTTCTGCCCTTTAGTTTTGTGGTGTGTTACAATACATCACACTGAATACTGAGGTAGAACACAAAAAAAGAAAACAATCCTTACAGTGAATCTTTACTTCTGTCCGTAATCCTTTTCTGGATGTTTATGGCAACCCATAAAGCTGCTGAAACATGCCTGCTGTACTTTTAATTGTCATTTTAAATGCCAAAACCCAGAAGTCCTGCTTATATTGTATGTGAACACAGTGTCTGCTTATGTTCAAACCCTCAGGCGCTTTAAATAACTCCACTGTACACAGAGAACGCTGTTCATTTTGTTTTTACAATTTTTGCCCGTGTAGAAGGAGCTCCAACGTCCCGAGAACATAAATGCATGTTCATAAGCAAGGAGCGAGATCACAGCTGGAACCTACCTGAGCCTTGGATCGCCTTTCAGCAGTGGCACGGCCGAAAAAGCCGCTTGTTCCTCAGCTTCATTTACAAGAGGCACAAGTGGGACAGCACATTGCAGACTGGCTGACGTAAGGCACAGGTGAGTGCACGTTACAGGTCCAGCTCTGTGCCTGATCCACAGGGAATACCAGGCTGTTGCAGCCAGACTTTAGAGCCATTACCGCTGTAGCCCTGGAGGAACCCGGGCTGAACCCTGGTGTGTTAGTAAAGGTGGCAGCTGCCATAACAGACTTCTGTGTGGGTTACAAATTTGGGGCATAAAATGGGGGTCTTTTTATTGATTCCAGTGAGTTTCGTACCAAGCCTCCATTGTTCTGCTCTGAAGAACAAACCATTAGAGAATTTATAAGCTAATTTGTTGGGGTTTCTTCTTTCAAGGATTAAACAGAAGCAGATCGTAATTTCCTTTAAATGCATCTATTATTCATGAGTATTCAGTAAGTTTTATTATGGGCTTAAAAACAACAGCATATATATCTTTATACTCAATTCCAATCTCCTACATGGGCTGTGAAACTCACGTTTTATGTTTAGTTGTGATTGACCACGAAAGTCCCAGGGTAATACGTGTTCCCTGAGCAAAGACACAGACAGGTATCTGGCCAATGTTCATTTTTCACATGAGTTTTCTGTAAATAATCTTACATGCAATTTTGGCACTTCCTCTCCGCAGGAATCTCTGAGAGAAGGTTAGCAAACTGTGGCTTGCAGAAAGCTGACACACAGTATTTATGAACAGAGAGGAAGTAAATCAAGTTCAGCATTTGATTCAACATTGGAGAAAAGCTTTTTGCAGTATTTAATCACCCACAGTAACAGGAGGAGGTACAGTCCCTCCTCTAGCCCGGACTTATTACCAGGAAAGGAAAACTGTGCTGAGTGTGGACTAAAAACAAAGGGTCAAAGAAAGAGACACTTCATTTCTCAGTGTCCATCCCATAATGCCAGTCCTGCAACAGCTGCCACTATTTGTAAAACGTGCAGAAGAGGGATAGGTGGAGAAGTGAAGCCACACACACAAGGTAACTCCCTTTTTAAGCAACCACCACTTTTTGCAGTGACCTGCACAAGGGTCATTTGGGGTTTTCCTTCCCTTGGAGTCTGGGTTTCCTGAGAGGAAGGAGAGCTGAAATACAGGAACCAGTGGCTGCACACCATTTCCAGCAGCACAGGAGATCTTCCTCATTGACAGAGGTTTAGGAACCACATCTGAATCTCCAAACTTCCTGGTGTTCTCCCTTTGAAAGGAGGGAAGATGGGGGAGGAGGTGGGTGGAGAAGGTGAAGAGGTGGTTCTGTCCTTTGAAAGGCCTTGCAAACACAGCAAAACTGCTCCCAAACCCTCAAATCTACCAGGAAAAGAGGTTGTGATCCGAGTGGGAAATCCAAGGAGATGTTTCAGCTAAATAAAACATGCTGGACTAGCACCCCACTTCTGCTTAAAAAGCTGCTTATAGTAAACAAAAATTACAGTATCACTGCAAGATCATCAGGGGACTCAGACGTTGAAGAGCATCTGGTTCATCTGGGTGAGACCTGGGAAACAGTGTCAGGCATCAGCAAACAGCAGCAACCAATGGGTACTTTATGAGGGCTGTTGGAATAGGAGGAAATATTCAAACTCACACTGCTGGGCCACTCTGTGATCTAATCCTGGCCAGGGAGAAAAAAACCTGCCCCTCACTAGATCTGATAAGAGAAAACCATCAGTTCCCTGGATAAGAACTTCAGTTTGGCTGGGCTGTGTTGCAGATGGCTTTTCCTCCTTTCGAAGGGTTAATGGGACCCCAGAGATGATAAATGGATTAAGCAGCTGTGTAGGTGCTCAGGAGATGAATATAGGTTGATTTTTCACAAACTTAACCTATGCAGAGTGAGTCATAATTTGCACCTTGCGTCATTCAATAAATGGGTCTTTTAAAAGTCAACCCACTGTGAATGGGCTGTGAGCTCTCCAAAAGCAAGAATCCTGCTCTCCTGCCCACAGGAGGATCAAAAAAGCTCTTCTCCCTAGGTTACAGTGGGATGGCAATCATAGGGACCAAACAAACAACCCCATGTTTGTGGGTTTGCTCTTAAAAGGTCAAAAGGTTTTGACTGAAACAACAGTTTTTGTTTCCTGAAAGATGAATTCTTAATCATAAATGTGTATTAATCTCATTGCTGCTCCTGCTGTGCCTTGCAACGCTGCTTCTTTATTCAATTATGCCTCGCATCAACTTTTCAATTAATACCCATGTTAGGAAAACCTTGAAAGTTTTGGTAAGTAACATCTGCTTTTGTGCATTTCAACCGTACACTTCTGTGAGAAGGAAATGTTTCTATTTTGCAGTCAGCCAGGAGAAAGAAAAGCAAGTAGAGAGGAGGTCTACATGTTCACAGGGATCTCAGCACCGAGCAGACAGAATAATCATCTTTTGTTGAATACGAACATAACGAAAAACAAATCCAACAATACCCTTTTGTTCTGAGCAAGAAAGGCAGGGCTTTAATAGTCTTCAAACGAGATAGAAAATTTCCATCCAAATGGAACCATGGAGTAGGTAGACACATTACAATGTTTTGGAGTTCAGTGATTAAATTTAATGCTGTGCCAGGCAGTGATTAGCTGATGAAGGGTGTTCAAAACTAGAATAGAAACAAGGGAAGTGTGGCTCCAGTTTAGCTCTGGGCCTCCTGAGCAGTTTGGTGTTCAGCTTTGTGCTTTAATAGCAGCGTCAAACAAAAAACAATTTGGTTTGATTTATTTCCGTAAGGAAACTCCGTACAACTGTAAACACAGGCTGGCTGATACTGAACCTCAGCATTCAGGGTCAGGTGCCAGAAAGGACCTGAGGTACCAACCCAAGCACAGAAACACATCCTTTTCTTCAGTACTTTTCCAGCTTGCTGCCTCAATCCCTGTAGAGTCCAGGTATATGTGAATCCCATTACAAGGCACTGAATTTTCCCAATCACTGTGCAGGAGATCCCTAATTAAGGCTGAATTCCAGGCTCAGAGCTGGGTGCCTATGTCCTTTGTGGATCTTTGCCTTAATACATTAAACCCCCTGATGAGCCCAGCATGACACACTGTCCTTAACACTGTACAAAGATGACAAATCCCCCTGGAGAACAGGAGCATAAATCCCTTTCACCTTGGCTGTGGTCTCTCCTAAGCCAGCCCAACCCAGGCCATGAGCACGTGGTGCTCTGAGAAGTCACAGCACAACCTGAACCCTGTGGGTGCAGGTAGATCAAGTCAACTTCAGCAAAGATTTCAGTGGCTTTGCAGAGGATGAGCACGTTCATCTCCTGGGTTTATCAAACGGAGAATTACCCCCTAAATTCTGACCAGAGACCTTTGAAGGAATTAAAATTTTCACTTCAGTTTCTGTTCTGTCTTTGTATGGACTGTTCCACCCCATCCCAGCATCTCAGTGCCTGAAGTCTTGGGCAAGACTCCCGTAAGTCTCACAAAATAAAAGGAAAACTAAGCTGAGATCTATGTGCTGTAGAAGACATGCCAGTTCTTCTCTTCTTCCTTTCCTGTCATCACCTATTCCTACAGTCCAAGCAAAGGCCATCAGCATTCTGATTGGAAGCAAGGCCTCTTACATTGGTATCTATTTTGGCCCAGACCTGCTCTTTGATGCATTAGTATAAATCTGTTGTCTTTTCATGGACTTTCTCCAACTATATTCTGGTCTAAGCAAGATGAGAATCTTATTTTGGTGATAATTTGCAGGGTTATGCTAAAGGTCAGCATTGTGCAGGCCACAGATCTTGGTGAAAACTCATCTGTTCAAGGGGGAAAGAATTTACAGTTATGATTTACTATAATGGTAAGATGATTTTTTAGAAAAATGATAACTCGTACATAATGTTTCATGCTTCTCCTTGAAATTTTAAACTCCATCCATCAATTAACAATGATTAATCACCAAGCATGTGATTTTGATGTGATTAAGTGTTCAAAAAACATGTGGATATGGCACTTGAGGACGTGGTTTAGTGATGAACAGGGTGGTGGTGCTGGGTTGACAGTTGGATTTGATCATCTCAGAGGCCTTTTCCAAGCCTAACAATTCCATGATTCTATGTTATGTGTGCTAAGTTAGTTGCAGCTTTCACTACAAGAAAGTAAAACAAAAAAGTCTAGGAAAAACTGTGTTGGAGTCTATTTAACACTTCAAGTGAATGCTTGTGTAAAGCTCCTCTCGGAATCCTTCATCACAGGCAACTTCCCTGACTGCCAGAAGGCCTGGGAGCTTTTCCCATCAATGTGAGAAGCAAGAGATTTGCACCTTAAGAAAAATTTCCAACTTATTCTTCGCGTATTATTTGTGCTCCAGGTGGTGGTAAGACATAAATCCTGGAAGCTCTCTCCACAATGGTCGAATGCCAAGAAACGGAGCCGTTTACTGGAACAGCAGCAGTTTCTGATGTCTTTGCAATGCCAGTTTCAACTAGAAAGGTACAATATTTTATATTCTGAGAAGCTGAGCTAGACCATTCTGGCAAGGAGTCTGTCTGCCTGCCGAGGGTGGGGTAGGTATTTACTATCTCTGTAATGACTTCCTACTGCAAGTGGGTCAGGTAATTCCAATAACTCGCCAGAACTGCCCTTGGTGGAGTCTGGTGAAGTCTCGCCTGTAAGTAAATAGTCCCTGAGCTGCAGAGGGCACATCCTCTGTCATGTGATGTCTCAGCCGTTTCCTGGCACTGCCCCTCCAACAAATCCTTCACTTTATCTGCCTCCCATTGTAGCAGTCTCACCGCTGAGGCTGCTGCTGCTGCACTTGCTGCTGTCAGTGCTGTGAACTGGAAAAATACCTGCTGAAAAGACCAGTCAAGTACTTAAATGATACCAGAGGCTCCTCCTTTCACTGCTTCCGTTATGGACAACCATCCGGTTTGTCAGTTCTGCTTGTCCAGCTCCAAACCAAACGTTTCAGTATCCGGTCTGCACAAGTAATCAGGTTTAAACAAAAACTGCAGCAGAAGATCTGTTTGTTGCCTGTGATCAGTGCAATGCTTGGCCTTCCCTCATGCTGAGCCTCGATGCCTGATATTGAAACACATGGATCATGTTTGTTCTGGCATTTGGACTGGGTAAAAGGCACTGTGTGTGTGTGTGGTGGGGTGGGAAATCCCAAACTCGGCAGGATTGCAGAGGTACTGCCTTGCACAGTGGCTGAAATGTTAAAAAGAGAGGTATGAAGCAACTCAAATGGTAAGAAATAACTACCAGCTCCTACACGGCTCCTTGAGGCACTGTGGATGGAGAAGGATGCCCTGTCCCCAGCCAGCTGGGGCCAGGAGCTGGACTCTGGTGGTCCTTGTGGGTCCCTTCCAACTCAGGATATTGTCTGATCCTATGAAATCTCCCGTTGCACAAACAGCCTCACCTGAGAGCTGCTGGGGAAGGACACACTGGTCACTGAAAGAACCTGCAATCATTCGTTTTATGCTTGTTTGCCAAAAATACAGCAGCATGGCTTGGTTCACCAGAAACATTCTGGGCAATGCTGTTGATATTTTACCAATTCACTAAAACCAATCAGCAAAGCAAAAAGTTGTTCAAAGTGCTCTGGATTAGACTGATGCATTCTGGGGAACAGCTTCGTGGATCTAGGCACTCTAGAGTAGCTTTTTAAAACAAAATTTCTGAAAATGAACAAGTTATTTCATAGATGAACTGTGTTGTCATGAAAAGTTTAGCTTGTCTATCTTTCCAAACAAGCACGCTCCTGTAAAGAGCAGATGAATGTCAATATTATTCCTAAACGTATAAGAAAATTAATACTGTGCCCATGTGCCACTTCAAAGTACTCTGTTTTGATCTTCCCAAGGTTATCCCAGTGGCTTTGCCCCACAAAATGAGCCACAAACACAGTGTGAATGAGTCAGGACACAGAGCTGACTGTAAGAGCAGGAGCAAAGCCTCCGGAGAGCGCGGAGCAGAGCTGAGGGTGCAGCAGTGTGTGGCAACAGCTGAACGAACAGGGAATGGCAGAAGGAGAGAACACTTTGTTGTAAAAATTTTATTTCAAGCTCCTCCACCTCCCATCAAGGCAAAAGGCTCTCTCAGGGTCTGGAACACCCGACCTGATGGGCCCAAGTCTGCCCTGGGAAGACGTGAGCCACGCGATGCACGCCCTGAGCGGGAAGGTGGCCCGCAGGCCCCGGCACTTCTGAGCAGGGCTTTGAAAAGAGTTTCCAAGGGCCCTACACAAAAAGTCCTTTCAAAAGTGCTCCATAAAATACACCTGAAGAAAGCCCGTTAGCTCGGCGCTCTCTGTTTAGCTCAGGTGTTGTTTTTTCACACACAGAAACACATGTACAGACTTAGTGCACCCTACAATGCCCCACTAAAGGCATCCAGTGCTGGTTATAACTCCATCCAAGATCAACAAGGTCTTTTTCCACAAGCAATCCTTTGTGTTTGGGAAGCCTTTGCCCTGAATTTTACTGTCTCCAAGTCAACCAGCAGGTGCTCTGCAGTCAAACGTGAGCTATTTAAGTGCAACCTGCATAACAACTTCCCAGGCTGGCAGGGAACCTTAAATGGTAGTTAGGGACTGGAATGGGTAAGTTTTATGCAGACAAACAGAAACACTCCCAACAGGAAAAGAAGGGAGGGGGGGAGGAGGAAAGGAAAATTATATCTTTCTTGGTTTCCATTTAGTTTTCTCTTTCATATGTTGGCATAATAACCCTCAAAGAAGAGAGCGAGGCTCCCAAAACCAGACACCGTGATAATCTGACATTATACAGTGGTTGTTCTTAAAACTTTCCAGTTTTATTCTGGACAACAACATAATGTGCTGATTGTATATGGGCTATTCTCTCCCCTTGCACAGGGCACAGATAGCCCTTACTGCTAATACTGAAAGTGTGTTATTTCAGGCAATTTGACTTTTTTTTTTCCCCCTGGAGAAAGCACTTTGGGATAAAGTGAAGAGGAAAAAGAAAAGTGAAAAATCTCTCTCAGCTAGATGCCAGATGTGTCACTTTGCATTGTAAAGCCACACCACAATTTATAAGCCATGCAACTGTTCATTTGTGTACCATTCCCAGATCAGATTTTTTAAGTCTGTGTGTAGGATTAGTGCATTGTAAGGCATAAAATGTGATGTTTGTCAAACAAAAATCATACCCATTTGAGATGCTGTACAATTACTCAAGGGTCAAATACATCCCTGCCTAAGTGTTAAGTTGCCAGGCAGTGAGGGAATTGTATTATTCAGGAATTGTGACATTCCTGTAAGTGCCATCATTTCTACTACTATTTCAGCCTGCATGAAAACAAACTCTTACCTCTTCTCTGCCCTCTTCTTCCCCTGCACAAGTACTGGCACTGTGTCTTTTTATATTTAATCATAACTATTGATATTTGTGGGGCATGGGCAGGAGAGACAGAGAAGAGAGATGTTCCCAGGCACTGCTGGTTGTGAAACAAGAGAGGCACAGGCAGCAAGTCAAACCCCTAAACAGCACCTTTGGTGTTTTAATAACAAAAAATAGATTTACTTTTATTGTGTGGTCTTAACATACATTATATAAGGGCTGATAACACACAGACATAGGAACAGCCACTCCACTGAGAGCCAGCAGAGCTTCAACTACTGCCTAAAAATCCACAAAGCCTCATGGATGCAGCTGGAAGACAGACAGCACCTTCCCATGGGCAGTGGGACATTTACTGGGGTATTCAGATCGCTGCCTGTGACCTGGCTCTGCTTGCACCAAAAAAAGGGCATCTCTTGTGCACAACTGGCTGGAATTCGATGGCACAGCGAGGGCAGATGAGATCACTTCACCTGGCCTGGCCTGCCAGACAGACCCAGCTCAGGCGGTGCAGTTTTGCTCTTTGAAGGCTGCTCAGTATCAGTTGTGCAACAGTTTATCAGCGTGGGCTGCTTCCGTAGAAACGGTCGTGACCCCTAAGAGTGGAAAAACTTGTTTTGTTGTAGCGGAGGGATTTTCCTGAACTAGGTTAAATAATGTTTATTGAACCGAAGTCTGCAGTTGGTGGAGCTGCTCTGGATTGACATGAGCATGGCTGAGATCTTTCATCTTTTCTTTCATCTGCTACAATGCAGAAAATCACTGTCTGTTCATTTTTGTATTCCTTCACCCTCCAGACAGAAACTCAGAATTGGCTCTCTGGGTCCCTTGATCCTTCAGACAGAGAAATCTGACAATTCCTCAAACCACAGGAAACTTAAAAATAGCACTTGTTCCAGCACAGCTACACATTGTTGTTCTTGAAATCTGGGTTAGAAAATACTTACAGAGTGTCTAAAAGAGAGAGGCCTGAAGCAGAATGTCTCTATTACTGCATTCCTTTATTTAAGCAATTAACCCTGTGAACAGAGGAGCTACTGAAGCTGGATTTGCTGTTGATTTTGTTCCTTAAGACTAATTCCTGCATGGATTCCCCAGTGTCTAGTAAGTGTTTTATCTCTACTGCAACTGAGGGGGAGAGGGGGAAGCACAAGAAAGGGAGACACAACTTGGGTCTCTGCACTGTATTGAACTTTTTATTTTCACTAAACACACGTGATTTTATTTTCAAGACCTCTACCCTTATTAAAAGAACAGGTTGAAAAGTTACTGGAGGAGAAATCCAGACATTTCTTTATCCAGACATTTCTTTTTCCTCTCTGCCCTGCAAGTTTTATCATCCAGGGAAGCAGGTGCTGGTGACAGTTGTGCAGGATCCCACTGGAGTATTCCACAAAGAACTTGTTAGGATTTCTTTTGGGAAGCAGGACACAGACCTCCCCTGGCACTAATCAACAGCCTCTGCTGAGTGCAGCAATGTTGTATTTATTTATCCTTCACCCTCACACTTCAGGGGGCAACTACACTGTTTCCCCTGGAGGAGAAGACTCTCAGACTAATCTAAACTCAGTTAACAGCTCCAGACTGGAACTCAGATGGACGTGACTACAGAGTGCTCCTCCCTGCAGAACATGCCCACTGAAGGGTTTTATTAGCCCACACAGCAACTGCAGCTGCCTCCTTCCTCCCTCCTGGAGCACACCTGGATTTGGGGATCTCCCTGGCCAGCACAAACCACTCCCTGTTGGTACAGTCTAACAAAACAATGAAAGCAGAGCAATAGCTGTGTCACCTTCATCCAGTGCAGGGACCTACAATTACTTAATATGCATCTGCCTATTTTAAACAGTCCCTCAGTGTGATACACTTCTTCTCTTGCCCCTTTTTACACACCAGTTGCAATATTTGAATGACTTCCACTGCCTTCTCAATTACAATCTGCCTGTGAAAAGTCTAGAGTGTCTTGCTCATAATCCTTTTTAAGTACAGACCACCAACAGGGCCTGTAAGCGTCCAGACAGGAGCTACCCAGAGTGAAGAGGTTATGATTTGCAAATGATGTTTCTTTTCCACTGTAGGTGGATCAGTATGTGTTTGGGGAAAAATCTGCTATCTTTTGGGAATGTTTCCAGTTAACTCCATGCTAACCACATTTGATTTGCTTGGTTCTGCTTCAGGAACTGAAAGTAGCTTGGCTCCAGTATTAAATAACCAAGCAGGAAATAGCAGAAGGTTTACCATATACAGGCTGGCCAGGGGTGGAGCGACAGATTGAACTAAAAATACAGCCAAGATTGGTTTGGGGAGATTCAGATTGGTTCCAATTTAATTAGGAGATATACAAGCTCCCAGAGCTGGTGATTAAGTTATCTTCATTGAAAACACATTGACATATTCAAATGTCACCATGCTTTAAAAAGGGAAGTGTTGAGACATAAAAGCTTAATGCCCTAAAATGAGGATCTGGTCAAAAAATGCTTTCTGCACTTTGTCAGGCTGTCCCCAGGCCCTGCAGCAGGCAGGGTGCTTCCTCTGCCCCATCCCACACACAAGCAAAAGCATTAGAGGAAACTTAGCTGCAGCAGAAAATTCACTCATAGTGCTAATCTTACAAGTTTAACCATGGGGAGGGGGATGGATGGTATTGGTTTTGAAACCGAGGGAAAGATAGGAATAGCTTCAACACTCAGACGAAAAGGGGCAAGCAAAATACAGTGCTGCAAATTCTGTATAAATATACAATAAATTCTGAGGAAATTTTGGCAAGGCAGTAGTTGCAAAGTCCCAAGTCCTTAGCAGCAGACACTTTAGTACCAAAATATCCTCACAGTCCCTACGTAAAATCCTTCAACTACTGTCCAATCTTTTAATTAACTTGTTAGAGAGATGAAATAAAAGAGTTTATGCCCTTATTTACCTCTGATATACACTGAGGCAGCATCAGTGCAACCAGTGAATCGAGGCAAAACCAGCAGAAATTAAACCCAGTTTCAGACTTGGGTAGCAAACTGTAGGTTTGTCCCATATTATTCTTTCAACACCAAATGTTTTACTGTCTCCCAGTCACATTCTGAACGAATGAATCCTACTCCAGATCTTAACTGGACTGCAAAAATAAAACCTCGACAGCTCATTTATTGATACAGTGAAATATCCAAACAAGTAATTTTATTGCTATGAAGGAAAATATAACAGCTGGAAAAATAAACCTTAAGCTGTCATTGAGAGTTTGGCTACAGAGACAAAAAAAAGAGTGAAATGGTTGAAACAAACAGAAAAAGCCCTTCCCAAGGAATGCTGAGAATGGGGTGAGCCTCAGTTGCTCTGATTCCTGGCAGATCCATGTGGCTGTTTGGTTTGATGGATGAAGAGATAGGAAGTCAGGTGGGAAAGTGCCCCCCTGAAAGTAAATCCACATTGTATCTAATCCACTAGGGAGGAAAACTGTGGCAAAAAAAAAACACTGTTGGCAGAGTGTGAGGCAGGAAAGCTGCCACACTATTCCGCTGTACTTTGGAGGAAAACAGGAGCCCAGATGTTACCACAGGGTGTCCCTAGCCTGGAAGAAGAAAAGGCAAAGAATACCTATCCAAGAAAGTTACTCCTACCATTATCAGTCTTCCCAGTTCTATTTAAAGCAAAAGGGCCAAGAGAAGAAGCTGTTTTGCAGCTCTGCACAAACACCCGCAGATAAGAGTGGTACCAGGTGTCAGCTTGCCCTGCAAAGTCACTGAAATGTCAAGGATTGTTTTTCCTCTACTCCCTTTCTCTTTCCTCCGACTGGGGACTGCCAATGTTTATTTAAGAGATATCCCTTGTATTTGGCAAGAATGCCAGCGGGGCAGACGTTAATGGATCATTCTTTGGGGCTGGCGGCCTGCCAAGGCGATAAGGAGAGCCTGCCTGCCCCAAGGCCCCGAGCCTGCCATTAGCAGGGGAGGCAGGACCGAAATCTCCCGGCCAGATGCTCTGCTCCACCGAGTGCAGCAGACTTTAAAAGCTGCTCCAACTTATATTTGATCTGACCTATAAAAATAATTAAGTAAGTAGAGAGGCAGACCCGGGCTGCAGAGGGGCACTAATCCATCCGCAAGACCCAGCTCTGAGGCTTCTCTTTGGCAGCAGCGTGGAGAATTTGCTCCAACCACCGCGAAGTCCCTGCCAGTGTTTCTGTTCCCTCCTGTGCCCTTGAACTGGATCTCAACCTGGGAGCCCTGAGCTCGCCTGCTGGAAGCAGCACAAGTGAGGGACCTCATTGTGCTGCTGCAGCTCAGCAGTGGAAGGACAACAAAAAGAGGAGGAGCCCGGCTTTGTGCAGCCATCCCCGCAGGAACACGGTTAACGCCAGTACCCCCTGAGAAGGCAAGCCTGCGGGAATGTGATATTTTGTGTCTTGAGATATATTTAGATTAGCATTGTTTACTATTAATCTTCTTCTCTGCGAAGCCCTTTCTTTCCCAACAGATGAGAAAAGCCCAGGACTGCCCCACCTCTGTTATCATGTGTTTTTTGGAAGACGACCTTTGCCGTGGCCCATCAGACAGCGCATGCTGTAATTAAGCTGCTTATAATACAATTTAACAAAAGCAGGAGCTGGGACACAGTAGCATTTACTGCTGTGATTGAGAGCCTTAAAGGTTATGTGGAACTGACAAAGGAGTAATTTTATCTGTTTGCAGCTGGCAAAAAAAGAGAAACTTTGTGCTCATTTGAGAAGTTGGGCTGCCACTAATGAAGTCCAAGCAAACAGAGCTGCTCTCCTGCTTCTCGTGAATGCAAACAACGAAGTATTACCAGACAGGTGTTCCCTCCAAAAAGAAAACATGCATAAAGATTTAGCTAACTTTTTTTTTCCCTCGGGATTTCTTTTTTACTCACTTTAAATAGGCCAAAACAAACCTCCAGGGTCACGTAATGTTACCTCAGAAAGGTACCAGAGCCCACCTTTGCTGGTGACCTCTCCTGGCTCTGATATGGCCCACATTAAAGTCAGGTTCAGGGCATGATAACACCCTCGTGTCAAGCTGTTAAGTCATTCCATTCCAAGAGTGATGGCTGATACTGCCAAGGGAAATTCAGTGCTGAAATAAAAATACGTTTCTTTACTTCTGACATTTCATTGTGCCTTTGCACAGCCACTCCTGAGGTTTTTAAACAGGATTGTTCTTTGAAACAGGATTCCAGCAGCAGCACAAAATTCAGACATCTGGAGCTGTAGAGCCATCCTCAGTCTCAAGGCCATCATAAGAGAAGTCAAGAGAGAACTACACAAGCACAGAGAGAACTAATCCAACAGCAAACGCGGGGTCTGCAAGCTGGTCTAACTTTTCTGTTCTTTCCTCACTCTGACAGTAACGCAGAGATTTCAGTTCCTGCCCTGAAACTTTACTGGGTTGTCAACAGTGAAAGTTATTGAATTCTTGGATGTAGCTTTGTATCAGCATCAATTCCTGCGGTGGTTATTTAACGTGGAGGTTGTTTGGTATCGAAGTGCCTTGGACTCACAGCCACGAATTACTGGAGCTTAAGAAAGGCAGGTCACCCATGGATGTAGTGAAAGGCAGGTCACCCATGGATGTGGTGATGCTTAAGTCACCCATGGAGTGCACAGAGTCTCCGGGTTGTGATGGCACAGGCAAAGCAGTCTGGAGAGAAAAGGAGCACTTCTGCAAAGTGGGATGCACAACCTGGGCCTGTAAACACCACTTATTATTGTTTCTTTATCTTTTGCTAGGAAACAAAGATTGTGTTTCTCAGCAGCAGTTTTACCACGACAAACAGCAATCTGATTCCATGGTATGACAGCTTATTCCTAGCACTAGGAGTGGGTGCACCAAGGCAGGACAGATGGAGGCTGTGCCACAATCAACATTCAGTGGGGTGTCTGTCCTCACCCACTCATCTGCCTGCTCATTCCTCTCTGACTGCTCTGGGACTGCTCTGACCCCACCCGTGAGCTGTTTCTTTCCTGCTGCCTCCTTAGTTGTTTTTCAAGAGCTTTCTCGCTGCTCACGTGTCCCCTCCTCCTCTTGGACGCTGTATTTTCTACAGGAGCAACAGATTGCTGAGATGTTGTCCTTTTGATCTAGAAACTCCTACAACAACGATGTGCATGTGCTTCTTTCCTCATTATTTAGCGAAGGGACTTGGATACACACATCCCTCCCAGGATCCTTCTTTTCCTGTGGGTCCTACCTTTACTGCCCCTGCTCTCTCAGCTTCACCAGCTTTTCTCTCCCCAGCCCTACATCTGCATCATTTCTGCTGCCTCTCCCCGTGCAGCCGTGAGAGCCCACACACTTTCCCTGCCCTCCCAGTCTCCTCCTGCTGCTGTTCTCCAAGGGAAAGCCTTTTACACACAGCGAGGGCAGCAACGATCTCAGTCTCACTTCACAGATGCTTACTAAGTTCTTAATCATCGCGTGTTTGTCCACGGCTGGAGTACAACACAGGGTTTCTGATTTCACACACAGAAGCCTGGCGTTCAGTCAGGCAGGATGGACTCCAGGGTCACTGCTAAAACACCACCAGCACCGGTCCATTTTCTCTGCTGTCCCAGCTCTGGTGAGCTCTTTGTGGTTGAGCTTTGTTTTACAGGGATATCAGGTTTCTTTCTCATTTTTGCTCACGACCATTTTATTTCTGAATCATGGATTCCAGGATGGATTTTAAAACTGGCAATGATCATTGTACTGATACTGTTCTAAGATCTCCAAAACCAATAATCTCACACAAATAAATGTAGCCTTTAAAAATCATCTGGGGAGGAGAAGAAATGGTTATACTCATGTTACTACAGGCAGTGAGGCTCTTACAAACCTGTGTGTTGTGGTAAAGAGAACCCAGCTCCAAAATGTGCTCCCCAAATCGTTTTTTAAATCCCCTGGAGCACCAGCTAAAAAATCCATGTTTCTGTGCTCTGGTAAATCTCAGAAGAAAACAGCACTGCTTAGCACAAAACCAAACTCTCACTGACTGAAGGAAGCATAAAAATGCATTTTCTTAGTAATTAGAGTCATACCTATCAAAGGGAGCTTACTGCAAAGGACAATTCTTTGCCTCTCATTCCCTTCAAAAACATAACAAACCTCAGGATTATCAGTTTCTTTTTAGACAGTTTTCCTTTACATGCCTCACCTTCTTTCTAAGCACTCTACTGGATTGCTTGTATTTCTCTATAAATTCCACCTGCCTCCCAGAACCTCCTGCCTGCCCCTGCCACGGCACTGGTGGGCTTCTGCTGCCACTGGCACTGACTGGCACAATGTGCTCCAGCTCCCAGGGCTGCAGTTTGAACCCCATGAAACAGCTCCTTCCCTTCTGGAGCCTTGAAGGACTCTGGAGGTCATTTAGAGACCGACCAGCAGCTGCTGCTGATATGGGGGAGGAGGTCGCCCAGACTGAGGATCGTGGCTTTAAGGGAGCACCACACATGGGATTCTTATCTGAGGATAAAGTGTCTTTCCCTCATTGCCAAATCTCTCCGAGGATGTGGACACACCTCACAGGCCTGTGCATGTACGCACCTGTGCTCTGCTCGAGCTCCAGAGTGCCCATGTGTTTTCTGGTGTGAAAGTGTCTCTTTGGTCAGAGCAAGGCAGGGCTGTGAACACCCCTTCTGAAATCCTCCCTGCGAGCCCAACCATGCCCTGAAACTGCTCCCGTGCTCTCCATTAAAGTGGAAAGGAAAAAGAGCAAAGCTCCTGCAGCTCCGTTAGGTCAAATACGAGGTTTCATTTGCCCGTTTGCCTCATTTTGCTGTCATCCTGAAGGGAAAAATAGGGGGTGGGAAGGCACCAGGAGAGAAAAGCATCATAAATCATTCACTGTATTAGCAGGAGGCTGGGTCGGCAAGCCTCGCTCATTTAGCTACCTTAAATTTCATCCAACCTGCTTATCCCCCAGCTGCAGGAATAACAGACCACTTGAAAGGTAATATTTTTGCTATTAGTGAAGAAAGGAAAAAATGTGATCTTTGCTGTAGCATGGGAATAATTTTTCCAGAGCTACACAGAATGAGCCTGAGTGAATACTGCTATTTTTGGCAGTAACTCTCCTGTTTAGCTCACATCAATAATTTTAATGCTTTATTTGTGGTTTGGGCTGTAAGAAATGGTGAAAGCCTGCAGAGAAAAAAAAGTGTCAAAATTAGCTAAATAATTTTAAGTTCATGACATTCATAAAAATACACGAATGTTTTCAGAATTCTTAGAGTCCATACACGCTCATAAAGCTGAGCTATGAAAGCATTTTCTTTTACATACGCAAACATCACCGAATTACTCTTTATGAGGTTTTAATTGGACCTCTAAGGTTTCGGTGGTTACAATGACAGACTGTCAAACACGTTCTTAGATTCCTGTGTCTTGCAATGTCAGGAACACAGAGAATCTCATGTTTTGTCCCAGTAGCATTTTTCACAGTATTTTTCAGTTTTTCTATCGCAGCAGCACTGAGTCAGAGCCTCTGGTGTTTGAGGTGCTGCCTAAACAAAGAACTAAACCAGACTTTCAAGGTCTCAAAGCTCTCTACATTTGATGGGGAGATATTTCACTCCAATAACTGCAGCTGATGTTGCATCATCTTCCTCGCGCTCCCACAGCAGTTCTGACCCCTCTGTAGGTGGCCAGAGACCCCAGTGCTCCCTCTGAGCATCACTTTTCCTCCTACGTGCCACTGCTTGCTCCTTCTGTTCCAAAATCTGCTTTGGGAGAGAGAGCAGTACTACTGGACTGGATGTGGGAAAAGATGTACCATAGGTGGGAACATGTTCAGCCAAGAAATCTGTTGTCTCCCAAAGCTCGCTGCAGACTGGTCACGGGGTTCAAAACACGTTATTTCACTCCCTTCCTCTTTTACAGAACTTATCAAAGTCGTGATAATTTGTAAAAAACAGATACAAAAAATTATATAGTTGACCACCCATACAAAAATCACATTAAAGCATGAACCAGCCCACCCAAGTATTCACAGTGTCTTGGATACAAGAGGAATCACACCCCAGTTAGTCATATTGCTCAGGCTGCTGTAGTTGGGCATGCACTTTGTTACTCAGGTGGATTAATCAAAGAAAGGTATTAGCTGGGACAAAATTTTGTCTGCAACAAAATCGAAAAATGAAGATACTATTGGCATTCATGAACAAATAAAGATTTTCTCATGTTTTTACAGGCAAACAGCTACACAGAAACATCCATTCAGGCTCAGCAGATCTCATTTAGGACTGTTGCTAAGTGAGTAACTTGGGCTAGAGGAGGAATGATCATTTCTACTACTGCATAGCAACTCTGGTTTTTTTCTAAAAATTACATGTTTAAGTTCTGCAAATTGTGCAGCCAACATCCAATTCAAAATGATCACATTAACAGAAGAAAGAATAATAAGTGCAAGAAGGGAAACTCTAGAGCCTTCCCCCAGTCAACAAATGCCCTGTAATGATGCCAGGCTGAGACTTACACACAGAGAATTAAGTGACCAGTAAATTTTTTTTTTTTTTTT